>CM034706.1:45626602-45646963 GCA_020142125.1 Phrynosoma platyrhinos | reverse complement strand
AGGGGGGAGGGATGTCACCAGGCAAGGCAAGGCCCCACGTCCTCCAAATGTCCTCCACTGCCTTTCTGGTGACCCTAAGGTGAACCTATCACAGAGTTTTCTGCAACTGGGAGTGTATGATTCCTCCAAGGTCACCCAGGGAGCTTCCATGCCTGAGGAAGAAATTGAACCTTGATCTCTAGAGTCATAGTCCATTGCTCAAACCACTACATCATGCTGGCTCATTACATCTGGATATATCCACTTATGGTGTTATGAAAGAAGGCATACAGCACCTCTATGATCAATGATCCCCTGCCCATACTACCTTTCTATAGCTGTTTAGTGACTGGGAGAAGGCAAGGCATTATCTTGCTGTGCTTCTTCAGCCAGAAGCACAAAAAAGGTGTTCTCCTGGATGTCTGAGAGGGTAATGTCATCTTTATGCAGCCTGCTGCAGAAACAGCCAGATGCTGCCTGTTAAATGTACATGGGGAGCACCAGGTGACAGAGGGATAGGTTGTACATTGGGGAAGACAGGAAGAGAAAAGTGCTATGTCTGGCACAGCTTTACATCATGCCAGACTGATGTAGGATCTTTGTCATGGCATATTTGCCACTGCATCATATGCATATGTAGACTGGGATACTAATTCCAACACTAGCATTACAGGAAAATGACCCAACAATAAAGACCATTTATAAAGAAGAATAAACCAGCAGCTCCTTCTAACCTCTTCTATCTCACAGATGAGGATGAAACAGTAAATGTGCTTCCCCACAAGTTCAATTTGACTCAGAGAGTCCTGTTCCAGGATTTGTTCAACCCACCCATGGATTAGGTAGAGGGACAGAATGATGGTGCCTATTTCAAGATCCTATTCCTTCCTGGAGATGCCCCCACTTCCAAGGAAGTAATCCACTTTGAATAAAGAGTATAATCGGATTATAGTGTCTTTGTTTACTCCAGTTTGTGTGCAGAACAGACACCTCAGCACAAAATACACTTCCAGGTGCAATGGATTATTGTGTGCAATTCAAAATGCTCAGAAGAAAAGCCTCAATGGTTATTGGTATATTTGAAGATTTTAAGGGGGCATACAAATAATCATGCTTGTGGGCATTCTTTATATGAGAGTGTGTGTATTTTCGAATTCCAGTTTCTGGTTCTTGAAGCTAACAGAGTATGATTTGTAACATTCTAAACGTCTGAAAAGCAAACTATCTTTTATACAATCAAACTCTGTCCTATATGTGTGACTTATGTAACATACCCTTAATACCAGTATTCATAGCTGTCAATATTATAGCCATCAGCCTTTTTACTGGTTGCTCTTAGGCTGCAGAATTCCCTTCCCAAGGAGAGCAGGTTGACTCTTCCCAGTTGTTAGACAAACGTATTTATTCAGCCAAGCTTTTTGGCAATTGACAAACTCCTGTGGAAGAGTCTTCTAGAAGGAGTTACTATACTATCACCTGAATCTCTTATGACCCGGTACATTATATAACCTTATGTATACCTAGCTATGTACCAGAGGTACTAAATAGCCCCTTTACTGAATTACAAAGATGCATGATGAGACACCAGCAAGAGTACCGATTGGGACTGATGTGATGCACTTGAGAACTGATGCACATCAGTCTTGTGCATTGGGCACCTTGCTAACTAACTGCATAGTAACAATGGCAAATCTCTACTGGATATGGATGTGACACAGCTGTGCAACTCTAATTCCCACAGATTTAAGTCCAAATAGGAAGACATAAGTCCCCAATAGGATTCTGGACTATATGTTTTTATTTGTGTGCTTTTAAAATTGCTTTTAATTCATCTATGTTTTTGCATTATAATGTCTTTCTCTCTCCATATTTGTACCTGTTTTTTAATCTTATTGTGAGTCAAGCTGAGCTCAAGGTTTTGGAGACAGACCAGAGGATATCAGTCAAATTAATAAATTTATCTTTTTATAGCAATGTGTTTTGCTGTTTGGTATTATTGCATTATGTTATCAAGTAAAATATGTAATGGAAAAAAGTATTGACAGTACTTAACATCAATATATTGGCCCCTTTATAATAATAAAAACACACCTGTGAGAAAAGACTGTACTAACAAGGTTTCCTTGTTTCCTGCCTCAGCCATTAAACAGCCCTCTACTCATTACTGCCTGCCATGCATTTCATTGATAACTGCTTTAATGATATACAAAGAGTTAAAAAGTTCATTGACAGTATCCTTGCATCTCCTTATACAGCAGTTCCAAAAGTTTAAGGCTTAGAGCAGGGACCGGCAACCTTTTTGAGACCTGGGCCGGTCTCCACTAGCCCAGGTCTCAGCTGGGCCAAGGGGGGGGGGGAATGGTGGCGCACACGCGCGCCCCACCACAACTCCCCTTACTAACCCAGGCGGACCCCTGCTGCCGCCGCCTCTGGCTCCTCCTCCTCCTCTGCCGCCGCCGCTTCCGCTTCCGCCGCTGCGCCCGCTTTCGGCAGAGCGGGACGCGGCTGGCATTTTGGTCTCCAAAATGGCGGCCGTGTCATGCGCAAACGCGACGCGGCCGACATTTTGGAGACCAAAATGCCGGCCGCATCCTGCTCTGCCGAAAGCAGGCGCAGCGGCAGAGGTGGAGGAGGAGGCAGAGGCGGCGGAGCCAGAGGTGGCAGCGGAGGCGGCGGCAGAGCCAGAGGCAGCAGCGGAGGCCGCGGCGCCTCCGCCTCCGCTGCTTCCACTGCCGCTGCCTCCACCAATGCCTGTCTTTGTCGGCGCGCGACCACGCGCACCGCGCCCGGCATTTATTTTCTCCAAAATGCCGGCCGCGACGTGTTTGCGCGTGTGCAAATTCTGTGCATGTGCAAATGCGTCGCAGCCGCCATTTTGGAGAAAAAAATGCCGGCTGCGGCACGCACAGTCGCGCGCCAACAAAGATAGGTGGCAGCAGGGGTCCGCCTAGGCCGGTAAGTCCGGCGTCCTGGGCCTGAACCGGCCCGGGGGCCGTAGGTTGCCGACCCCTGGCTTAGAGTGTTGCAGCATTTAGGTAAAGGTAAAGGTATTCCCCTGTTAACAAGGTTGTCAAGTTGTGTTTGACTAGTGTAGAGGGTGGTGCTCATCTCCATTTTGCCCTGTTGGCGCAGTGGTTAAATACCTGTACTGCAGCCACTCACTCATAAAAACCACAAGGTTGCGAGTTCAATACTAGCCAGGGCTCAGGCGAGACTCAGGCCATCATCCTTCCGAGGTCGCTAAAATGAGTACCCAGCTGTTGGGGGGCAATGAGCTTACAGTTGTAAACTGCTTAGACACTGCATAGTGTGGTATGAAGCTGTAAATAAATGAAGCTGCATTGCTTTGCTTTGCTAAGGGGCTATGCAGACTGGCCTAAAAGGCTGGCCTGGGGGAAGAGTTGGGGTGGGGCAGCTGCACGCCAGCTGCCCCAACTCTACCCCAACAACGTCCTAACGCTGTGTGCCCTCCATCCTGGAGCTGGCTCTTAGGGCGGCCTTTTGCCACCCCTGAAAAAAGCGGCATTTTGCTGCTCTTTTAGGGGTGGCAAAAGGGAGGATTGGGGCTGCAGCGTGTTGTTGCCATGGCCCCAATCTGCCACTCCCAGGGGTGGCTCTGTGCTGCCCCAAAAGGCGGGTCTGTAAAGGCCTTAAGCCAAAGAGCCAGCATTGTCAGAGACTACTTGTAATCATGTGGCTAGCATGATTGCACAGAACGCTGTTTACCTTCCCACCAAAGTGGTATCTATTTATCTACTTGCATTTGCATGCTTTCGAACTGCTAGGTTGGCAGAAGCTGCGACTAGTGACAGGAGCCCACCTCATCATGCAGCACCTGGGCCTTGAACTGCTAACCTGCCGATCTTGCAATCAACAGAGTCAGCATCTTAACTACTTGAGCTACTGCATCCCTTGCAGCATTTACCTTTTTAAAATTAAAAGGTCTTTCAACATGCAAGAGGGATTTTTTTTTCAGGATAGGCAAAACTAAGGACTTATCTTGACAAGATTTCAGTGAACATCTCTATGAAGAAATACCCTTGAAGTATACTACAAGAGCTAGTCAATGAAGTATACTACAAGGAGGATTCTAGGCTTCTAAACCAGGGATAGGCAACCTTTCCCCTTTAAGGGCTGAGGGACTTCAGCTCCCAGTAGCCTCAGCCATGTTGGCCAATAGCTCCTGGGATTCTGGGAGCTGAAGTCCCTCGGCCCTTAAAGGGGAAAGGTTGCCTACCCCTGTTCTAAACTGAAATTGTCTGCAGTTGTCAATCTTGGTTGTGGGATTAGCAATCACTCATTCTTGTGCACTAAGTCTCAGAGCGGGGGAAATTACATTTTTGGACAATAACTTCCAGATTCTCCCATGCTGTTTGGGGACATCTAGAGTCCAAAAATGTACTATTTCCAAATTATGTTCAATATTCTGGTCCGGATCCACTCCTTTTTGCTTGCTGCCCCTCACTCTTGGAACCTCTTTCCCCCACAAACACGGTTCATCACCTCTTTAAGCAGCTTTAAAACTGAGTTAAAGACAATACTGTTCAGGAAAGCATTCTCAAACACTACAGGAAGGTTATTTAATGTTTATTTTAATTTATTGTTTGCTATATTTTATTATTTGAATGTTAATATGTATTATGCTTAATTGTTTTTCATAGAATGTATGCCACAGGGAGGTTTATTTTATTTTATCTATTTTAATTGATTGTATGTACAACACTGTGTAAATTTACAGCAATGTATAAATAAAGCTTAATAATAATAATAATAATAATAAATCTAAAATAGCAGCCCCTTTCTACTTTGGCATGCATTCTCTGAGCAGGGAAGGGTGTATGTGGCTTTTTCTGAACAGGAGTAGCTGAGGGAAGAGGACACAGATCTCCAGGAGTAATCTTCCTGAATTTTAGGACTGGGTCAAATCAGTGTCAGGAGAGAAAAATTTCTAGAGTTCCATGGTGGGATATTGAAATAAGAAATATTTTTTTCCCAGATGACATCCAAAAGTATTACTTTGTGAAAACACTTGTAATTGCATGTGTAATAAATGTCTTTTTGATGTAAGTTTACTTGGATTTGTTCCTATATATACTATCTGTAATTATATGTATAGCTAGGATAAGGGTTGGTTAGACCGTCCAGTCCCACTAGTGGTCCTTTTGAAGTCTTCCTTATACAATCTCTCAGGTGAAAGTTAGGAATGCCTCTCCCAAGTATGTATTAGCTGCTACGAAGCTGAGATGGAAGTCGCAGTAACTCTTTTAGTCTTTATATAAGGATTTCTTGATAAGTAGGGCCGGCGTTCTGGACGGCTCCTCTCCTTCCTGTGTCGTCAACATACAGAAATCAGTTGACACTTCTATTTATTTTAAAAAGTGTCTAGTTGAATAAGTGATCCATCACTCCCCCCAGTAAATTTGAATTGTGTTTTGAGAATGGCTAATAAGAAGAATAACCCTCTCAGCCAGAATCAAACTTTTTTTTTAAAGGAACACACCAGAATTCTTCTCTTCCTAAGATCAGCTGAAGTTTGTTTATGAAGAAAAGTCTGCATACTTAAGTGTTTGAAAAATCCTTTTAATCCTTTTATTCTGTCAGATGTTCAGCAATTTCATCCTACACTAATATGTCGTGGTGTTAAAAAATAAAATAAAAATATTGCCATAAAACATTATGGCAAATAATATGTTCACACTTGTTGAAGATAAACCTCTGAATAAATACAAATAATCTTCCCTAACATATGAAATAACCCAAACAAGCATTGGAAAACACAGACTAAGGTAAAGATGAAATGTGGGGAGTTGTGTGTCCCTTTCTCCTGTTTCAAAGGCCTAAATAATTGAACACATTAATTCAGAGAGTGACTGGCAGCACTGTTCTGAGCAGTAAGCTGGACAGAAGCCTGTCTGCCTTCTTCTCAGAAATTATTAAAGAGTCCCCTCATTTCTGAATACTAAAGCCCATGGAAGAGCTTTCATCTACTGGCCAAATTTATCTTGTAAAATAAATCTGAAGGACCTAAGAAGTCAGTCCCAAGGGAGGAAAATTATTTAAAGATTCTGCTTTGTAACACAGTTTGTATACTGTATATGCACAATTTGCTGAAACCACATTTTACATGGTTGCAGAGGTCAAGGGTAAAGATGCCCTTATTCCTTTTCTCTGCAGCCATGTAGCCCTTATTAATCAGACAGGGTATTTAATATGAAGTCGAAGCCTTTCATGGCCAGCATCCATAGGTTTTTGTGGGTTTTTCGGGCTGAGAGGCTGTGTTCTAGAAGAATGTATTCCTGATGTTTTGCCTGCATCTGTGATTGGCATCTTCAGAGACAGGGTATTTGTTATTTCCTTGTGTTCTTTTCTTGCACTAGATGGCTTGCAATGTTTCATCATTGTTCTCTTTTTGCCATAAATGTACATACAGATTGCAAAGACCTTGTGGTGTGTCTCTTGATGTCTAAGCTTTGTTCTCTTACTATAGTTTGTTATGTTTCTGGTGATATGTTGCATTTGGCTACTGGAGACATAGTAATGCACATAGAATGCAAGGAATTCACTGGTAATTAATCTAAATATGTTTAGGATTAGGCTGAAAATTGGCCAACTATATGATACTTTGCAAAAAATACTCCTATTCTTTACGAAAACCTGAAGCCACTTGCCATGATCATTGGAGGAATCTGTAATGTAGCACAAAAAGAAACTATTTCAAGCTCTGCTAAAAACTTAATATCCTAATAGGTTTTGTTAAAAACATGGATTACATAGTATCAAAAACAGAAACCTTTTTCACAGATTGCCTTCCATGCCTAAGCTCCATATGTGAAAGGCACTCAGGACTGAGTCTCCTGGGCAGTACCTCAATCAGCTACACACTGAGCAGAAAGGTTACTGTATGCATGCAAGTCACATCTTGAAACTAAGCAGCCTTCCAATGTTGTTGGACTATAGTTCCCAGCATTCCTCACTATTTACTATACAGGGTGACAACACTAGAGTTGCAGTTCAGCAATATCTGGAAGGACATATAACTCACACCCCTGATGTGAGGTTGTTTGAGCTATAAGATCATTGGTTAAATGGGGTCCTTGATCACATGGGGAAAGCTCTATATTTCCCTTATGTCACATTGAATAAGCAGATATTTTGGAGAGGGTAGATATGTTGAGGATAGATGATGCTGCATGATGGGGTGAGCTCCTGTCACTAGTCCCAGCTTCTGCCAACCTAGCAGTTCGAAAGCATGAAAATGCACGTAGATAAATAAGTACCACTTTGGTGGGAAGGTAAACAGTGTTATGTGCAATCATGCTGGCCACATGATCACAGTGTAGTCTCTGACAATGCTGGCTCTTTGGCTTAGTAAGGGAGATGAGCACCACCCCGATGGTCAGACACGACTTGACAACCTTGTCAATGGAGAATACCTTTACCTTTTCTAGATGTTGTGTATGACATTATGGGCAGTCCTGTTTCCTGCTACTCTACATGTAGAGTACATGTGTGCAGAGCAATATGAAAATGGCTACTGTCTGTTTCATTGGGTAATTAATAATCAGCACTCTCTATGATAAGTCTTCTTTACATCTGTGAAATTAGAAAAGTGATTTTGCTGCTTGAAGAGTCTGCACCAAATGGACCACAATTTGCTCCCCAGGATCCTGCAATAGAGGATGCTGGGAAACAACTGTGTGTGAAGAAGAGCAGTGATCCAGACTCCTTTATGATGTTATAAAAGATCAAGGGTACACCCTTGGCTTATTCCTTCAAAATAGCAGTAGCCCAAGAAATCACTTGGGTTAGTCGTGCAGTTCACTTCTGAACTAGAAGTGATAGCGAGAGCACATAATCTGTTGCCTAGCAATTCCAATAATATATTCTCCTCCCACAGAACAGATCTTAGTATAGCTATATGAATGGCAGAAGCAGCAGTAACTGAAGCTTTGGGAGTCAGTGAAAGAGGCTGAACACAGGTTAAGTAGGCATGGGTGTGTATGTGGGATACATTTCTTTTTCCTTTGTCTGCCTGTTCTTGTTCTTGTCTGCCTTCCCACCACCCTATTTGGAGCCCTTCTTTCTGAGCATTTCCTCAAATTTGACTCGTACTTAATAACAATTCTGGTTAAATAGCTGCCAGTGCCCACACAAAAGAGGCTATTCCATCTGTGACATGCAGATTCAAAATTCTTCCAACTCTGCACTTACCACACAGCTAAAATTTGGAATAGTTGCATACTTGTAAGAGTATGGATACAACAACATCTGGGCATATGCATGAAAGGATAAGTAGGCTTTTATCTGTTTCCGGTGTTTGCGTAGAAAGTGAGCTACAGCTTTCACTTCTGGCTCAGATTCGGGGAAAGGGCCGCAGTATGTGTCATCACAGGGGTGGAGGGATGCACCTTCATCTATGCATTGAAAGGAGAAAAAAATGACAGTGGCATATGAAATTAACCTGAAGCTTAAATACTGCAGCTAAAAGTAAAGAAAACTGTCCAGTGCTTCCAGAGCTGTTTTGCCAACATATTTTCATAAAAAACAAAATGATTATACTTGAATCAAAAGAGGATAGGATGGAACCCAAATGGTACAGAAGATGCCTTTTAATTGCATTAACAATACTGCTGGGTTGTTGTTGTCATTAACTACCATCACGTTGCCTTCAACTTATGGTGACCCTATGTATGAGATACCTTCAAGTCACCCAATCATTGACAGTCCTGTTCAGGCCTTGCAGATTCAGGGCCACGGCTTCCTTGATTAAGTTTATCCATCTGAACTGTGGTCCTTATATTCCTACTGCCTTCTACCTTATAAACAGATTATCGTCTTTCCTGGTGAGCCATGTCTTCTCATGATATGTCCATAGTACAACAATCTCAGTTAGTTATCTTGGATTCTAGAGAGAGGTCAGGCTTGATTTGTTCTAGGAGCCATTTATTCCTTTTTTTAATACTTCATGGTATTCACAGAACTCTTCTCTTGCACTACATTTCAAATAAGTTAATTTACTTCCTATCAGACTTCCTAACTGTCCAGTTTTCATTTCTTCCTCCAATTTTCACACCTCTTTCCTCTGAGTCTAATCCTGTTTTATGTATGATATGTTCAATGTACAAATTAAACAGATAGAGTGAAAAAATACACTCATCTCTCCACATTCACTGGGGTTAGGGGCACAGGACCCCTGTGAATGTGGAAAAACCACAAATAACAAAAACTATGTTTTTACCTGAGAACACCTCTCTAGGAATCTCTAGGTCCTCCAGTGCAACTCTGTGGTCAACATCTGCCAGCATAGAATTGCGCTGGAGGAGCTACTAATGCCTAGTGGAGTGTTCTCTCTACGAATCTCTAGGCTCTTCAGTACAACTTTTGGTTAAAGTTGACCATAGCGTTGCACTGGAGGACCTAGATATTCCTAGAGAAAACATATTAATAAAATCTGTGAATAATCAAATCCGTAAAAGTGAAAGCCACAAATGTGGAGAGATGAAGATACAGCCTTGCCTGACCCCTTTGCCAGTTGGAAACCATTCTGCTTTTCCATACTGTGTCCTGTCAGTAGCCTCTTATCTGTATCTCAGTACAGATTATGCATCAGGACAATTAAATGCTGGCTGCGTACAATAGTAAATTTGAGTTACAAATATGTTTTTACCTGTTAGAACAAAGACCAAAATCCAGTTGATAGTCCCAAACAGTGTAGCCCAACAAATCAATAGAGTTAACATTTATATGGTTTACTGATTTATTTGGACTGTTCTAGTTAAAACTAACAGTTAAATTTAGCCCAAAGTATTTTGCACTAATCAACAACTTGCTGTTCTCCCAGCATAGTTGTTCGAATTAAAAAAAGCATGGATATGGTTTGAAACATCTACTGCAGTGGCTTCAGTACTCCAGAGTATGATAAATATTTATTATGGTCACAGACCAGCATAAGTACTTCAGAGTAATTAAGTAAAAGAGAAGATGATCAACTTTTGTTAGATCTAGCATGGCTCTTCTTGTGTATGTATGTTATGGGCACAGGAATGTGGTTTCTATATTTTCCATTTGCAAACCATGTGGATTGCTCCTTAGTCATGCTTAGCAATAGCCAGAGGCCTTATACATCTTTTGTGTAACTGGCTTGTGCTTCACGTAATAAATTTTCAGCCATTTTGCACAGCAATGAGACCTTGATTGTTCATTCTTTCTGTCATTAGAAGTTTACTGAACTCTCTTTTAAAATAAGTATTTTTTGTAACATGTCATCAATATTAAGGGAATGAGAATCAACAGTGTATAATGATTATTGCTAACATTAATTGTATACTGTTTATATTGTTTGCTTGATAACTAAGAAATAGCTAAGTAGTACTTACCATAGTCAGAAGGGGAAAATCTAACAATGCTGTGTGAAGTTTAAGACATAAGCATTGTTCTTTATGACTATCAGTGAGAATTTGCAAATAAAGAGATCCGTCAATTAACATCTTTAGACAGCTTTAAAAGGGCTGTCAAGACGGATCTCTTCCGGCAGATTTAATTAAATCTGGTTTAATAGTTTTTTAAGGGGGTGGGTGGGAAATACGTTGGTTTTAGGCTGTATTATTTTAATGTTGTGAACCGCCCGGATTGGGCCACCAATGGGCAGTATATAAATAAAATTTATTATTATTATTATTATTATTATTATTATTATTATTATTATTATTATACGTTAACCTTGCCTGAGAACAGATGGATGGTTATGAGTAGGAAAATGTCAATAGAATAGTATTCACTAAAAAGAAAATTGCCAAGTCATCCAACCCACAAGAACATCCTGTTTTAATGCCTTGTCATATGCTATGGTCCAGTGGTTTTCAAACTTTCTGGCTTCAGGAAAATCTTTCCACAATAACATGTTTCCTAATGTATCCCCATATGTCTGGCTGGGATGGGAATTCTTGGTTCTAAGAGATATACTCTCAGTTCATATGAGGATCTGATCTGACTCACTGGGGTTCACCATTTTTTGTGATGAAATGAACTAGAACTTAGAAAAGTTACTTTTAAAGACTACAGCTACCATAACCCTCCAGAAAACATGTATATAGTCATGCTCTGCCTAGAAAACCTCATGGTCTGCCACTTTACATGTTACAGATAGTAAGATTTATATGACAACAGCATATCGTAGGACTAGGATGGAGAACAGTATACAGCTAGATGGGTCTCTAGATTGCTTCTAACTTATGTGACAACCACGCTGTGACAACATTTAAAAAAGCTGTCAAGACGGATCTCTTCCAGCAGGCCTTCCCAGCTTAACTGCCCGTCCCGGGCTGTTCCCTCCTGTAGTTGATCCTGGCTCCCTGTAATGTAACAATGGGATGATTTATCTTGTCCTTTATTATTTAATTTCTTTGTATTTTGTCTTAGGACTTTTAACTATGTACTGTTTAATACTGTTTTAAGGGGGGGAGGGATATATTTCTTATTGTACTGATTTTTATGCTGTAAACCGCCTGGATTGGGCAACCATTGGGCGGTATAGAAATAATAATAATAATAATAATAATAATAATAATAATAATAATTATTATTAATCTTGGTTCTTTACACAAAAGTGATCACATTTTCCTTACACTGTTATTTCCATAACTCCTTTTTGAGACTGAACCACTGAGTATCTAAGGGCTGCAGTTAGCTATATTGTGAAATGAAAAATTATACTGACCATATTTTTTTAAAAAGCAAAATAGTTCTAATCATAAAACTACAGATGCAGAAGCTTTTGCCACAATGACTATAGCACTGGGTCTTAACTGAAGAAAAAAAGGACAGAGAGAAGAGAAATTATCTGACATTTTTTTCTTCACACTGACATATTCAGGTGAAGTACTGGAAGAGAGTGAAGTCAGTGGCTGATGAGAGGCCTTGATGTCCAAAGTCTGGAAAGTCCCTTAACACAAGAAAAAAAATGCTATAAATCATATTAGGAAGGAGTTATCTGTGGACATTTTCTTCAACGGAGAAATCCCATATGAATTTGCATTTTCAAGATTTTTGCTTGCTTCTGAGGTACATGTTTTTCTCTGTCCATTTTAAGATTTTAAAATAATTTCAATGTAATAGTCTAGAGTTATAGACTTATCTTCTGATATGGCAGGGGGTTGGATTGGATAGCTCTTGTGGTCTTTTCCAGCTCTATGAGTCTCTCTATGCTTGTTCATCTGGATTAATACTATCAATGTGGTCCAGAAACAACTCTTCACAGAGATCTTTCCAAGCCCTGGCAGGTGAGATTTTTGTTAGAGAAGGCAAGGAATCTACTACAAAGCATCTGATCTATCAGGATGAAGTAATCCCAAGACCCCACCTCAAATACAGGCAGATCAGATTTCTAACTGTATTTAAAACCAGACATAAGATGAGAGGTACAATTAAATCAATAATTCCATTTTATGTGAACCATGGGCTGTAAACATGTGGAGACAGTTCTTCTTGCATCCAGCATAAAAAGAAACAAGAGGCGAATATTGCATCAAGGTGCTTATGCCAGAAAAGAAGGGCAACAGAACTGACATAAAAATGTTGCCTTCAAGAAAAAGAAACAGTCTACTTTGCTGAATGCCAAACCTGGGTAGACAAAATGCAAAAATTGGCTTCATTATCAAAACATATGTGCCCTAAGGCACCAGTAAAGAATTTCAAGGCCTGAAAACTGGAGACAGAACTAAGACATCTCCATAGGAACATGGAGTGAAGGCTTTTAAAACAGGTCACAATAACATCAAATATGATTTCCCTGTTCATTTTCTTTTGTTTCACTGAGAGAGGCAATATAAGATGACAAATGTTTACAGAAGCAGAACAAGCTCTCATTCTGTCATAGTTGTTGCCTTGCTTCTTGTCCTTGGGCAAATACATGGACATTCTTTATCTTCTTTTTGCATCTAAAAAATAATTTACATCAAAAGAAGAAACTGCTGTAAGAATCTACTTTCTATACACTAATCTTTTTTTGGGGGGAAAGACATGTGGGAATGACAACTGAGTAAAACAATATGATTGTGTGTATTTATGATGTGAGAGGAAAAGCTGAAAGAAATGAGGAAATACTTCCTACTTGAGATGGATGTATATGATGTAATAACAAGGAATATAGAGTTAAGAGTCATGCAGATGCAAAATCTGTTTCTCATGTTTTAAAAAGGCAAATCAATTTAGGTTTAAAGAATGTATTTACTTCATTCTCCTTTACTTTGTGCAACAGAACAATAGTTTCCAAACATAGGCCCGTATGTTGTTGGGTTTCAGATCTCAGAAACCCTTCTCAACTTGGCCAGGGGTTACAGATTCTGGGGCTTGTAATCTAAATTTGGGAACCACAATTTGGAACAACTGAAATAAATAACTACATTACTCCCAGTTGTAGTCCACAAAATAACTTTTCCAAGCTCTAGATCTGAAATATTATGTGGGCTATGGAACATACCCCCAAAAGGGCAGCCTTAGGCCACCTCTGTTTAGATCTCACTTTTCCAGAATGGGTTTGGGTAAAGTAGATCATCTGGCCTAAATCCAGAAACACAATACAAAAAACAATAACACTAAGGGGCGAAACAAACAGCCCCGAAGAAGCGGCTTGATGTCACTCCTTTGAGCACCAGATCAGGGCCTTAGCAACTACGTGCCATGGCCCCATTCTGGCCTTTTCCCAGCCCAAAAAGAAGTGGCAAAAAGGTGCCTTTTCCATGTTTCTGCGGGGTGGCACATGTAAATACTACACTGCAGAAATGCCATGACACCTCCCGCTGTGTGGTCAGCGGGGTGGTGTGACACCGGCTTGGGGTTGGAATTGGAGTGTGTGCTGTGTGTAGACCACACCATCACACCAGCCCAAAGTCAGTGTTTTTTGCCAGTCTGTTTTGGCCCTAACTTACAATACCAGGTTGTTTGGATAATTCAATAATGCAAGTGAAGTGCTCCATATAACTGCATTTGCTATGTGAATTATTAAGCTTTATTAATTGTAAGATGACATGAGGGCTGCCACAAAGAGGGGAGTGCAGGTGTGTTCTCTGCTACCCCAGAAGGTAGAACCAGGTCTAATGGTTTGAAGTTAGAGGAGCATAGGTTTCGACTGAAGATCTGAAAGAACTTTGTGACAATGAGTGTTCAGCAATGGAACCAACTGGCTACAGAGGTGGTGGGGTCTTTCTCTGGATGTCTTCAGAAAGAGACTGGAGATGCTCTAGCTGGAAAGCAGGTACAACCTGGTGGCCCACATGAGTCTACTATCTTTTTGATGCCATATGTAGCATACTTTTTCTTTTCAAGTATGAATGGCATGAAATTTCTTTGAACATAGTTCTTCCCTTGAATCAGAACTTAAAAGTACTCTAATTAATTGTTTAAAAAATCTTTTGCTTTTAGTGTTAAGTGGTGTGGGGATTCTTTCTTTCTTTTTTGTGCTATATGTGATGTTGCTAGCCTCCTGAAAGTCTCTACAATTTGTAGTACAGTAATAATGGCGGGGGGGGGGGGGGGGGGAGATTGAGTTGATCTTGAAATTATTCCAATGGTATAATCAGAACTGCAGCCATATATAATTTGTACTTCTGTTTAATACTCTGAATAATAAAAAGGCTAAAGTATCTGTTGTTTAGATTTAGACTGTTTCCCAACTTACCACACCATTTCACTTTCCAGTTACGGTTGGCATCTACACCATGGCAGTGGAACTTGGAATTCTTTGACCTTGTTTTTCTCCAAAACCGATCCTACGCACAGAGTTTACAAAATACCCTTAGGTAAAACAGTATCATATGCATGTATATTCACACACTCTCTCTCCACACACACACACACACACACACACACGTTGAATATCCCTTATCCAGAATTCCAAGTGTGGCAAAAAATGATTATCTCTTCATACATCTGCTACTACACTGGAATGTCTGAATATATCTCAGTTCAGCTGTTTCTGAATGTTTTTTTTCTGATTTTTTTTAATTTACTGATCTTGTTTTTAAGTAATTCACTGGGCTATGTAAATAAGTTTTCCTTTTGTGATACTAATACCTTAATAGTGAAAAAAAGATTACTTACATGGGTCCAGCTAAAATGGTATCCATCCACATTAAAAATAGGCATGATGTAGAAATACAGTTGATTCAGCATTCTTCTCATTGTTGGGTCACTTTGGTATGTCTGAAGAGCCTATGAATGAATATAAAATTGTTGAAATAATGTTTGTATTTTCTGACAGAAACTGTCTAACATCATAATCTGTGGCTGGGGAACAGGACTGTTGGAATTCAAGGCTGGGGAACTAAAATTTGGGCCTCCAAATATTGCTAGACTACAACTCCTATCAGCCATAGCCAGCATAGCAATTGTGAGAAATGATGAACATTGTGATCCATCAACATTTGGAGGGCTACAGACCCTGCCATAACCTGCACAGAAAGCTCCTCTGTGTGTGTGTTTTGTGCGCCTTCAACTCATTTCCGACTTATGGTGACCCAAACCTATCATGGGGTTTTCTTGGCAAGATTTGTTCAGAGGAGGTTTGTCATTGCTTTCCCTTGAGGCTGAGAGCATGTGACTTGCTCAAGTCACTTACCCATACTCTACCCCCCCTGCCCTTACACATAATTAAAATAATGAGGGAAATTAGGATAATGGAGGAGTTTTCATTATTATGCAAACAGCACAGGGGATTTTTTTAAAATTCTGCTTCCCATAGTTGCTATCTTTACTTCCTCATTCTTCCTCTCTTCCCATGGGTTTGTTATGAAAAAAAAACTGTGGACAGTTTAAAAGATGAGATTTTAAACATACCATGTCACATCTAGTAGATCCTCCTTCATGGAGAAAAAAGTGTATGGGTGGCTTTAAACTTCCATCAGGTTCAGAAACAATATCTCTCTCAATATCAGTTGCCAGGGAGTGACAAGTAGGGTGGGATCTTACTGTCATGTCCTACGTGAATGGTTCCCAGAAGTATATGGCTGGCCATTGTGAGAAAAGGGATGTTGGATTAAATAAGGCTTTGGTCTAATTCATCTGGATGCTTTCTCGTTCTTATGATCCTTCTGATTTGGTACTGAAATTGTCTTTCCCTCAAAAGATTTTTAATACCTTTAAGTGGTATTCTCTTATCAAGTTTTCTGTGAAGAGCAAACATACTTATTTCTCAAGAGTGGTGGGAAGAGATAGGTGCATGTATCATTATTATATTTATTTCATTTAAAGCATTTCTTCATCACTTTCAGCCTGTTATGTCCCCAGAGGTGATGTAATAACATTTTAAAAATTAAATATTAAAAGATTCTATACTTCCTCTATTAATATATTTATACATAATAAAGGCTCAAATCCAATTGTAAGTACCAAGTAGAGTAGATCCAATGAATAAATGGAACTTACATGAATAAATGGAACTTACATCTACCACAGTGGGGATTAAGAATTGGTCAAGGGCAATGTTCTCCAAACTTTGGTCCTCCAGGTATTTTGGACTTCAACTCCCAGAAGCCCTAGTCAGTTTGGCCAGCAATCAGGAATTCTGGGAATTGAAATCTAAAAGATCTGGAGGAGCAAAGTTTAGGGACCACTGGTCTAGGGCATCTAATGGGGTCTTGAGAAGCTCCCTGACCACTCTTGATCAACCATTAGGATTGCCAGGAGACAGAGAAGTGATGAACCAGCTCCTTGAAATCAGCCATAGCCACATGAAATGTATACATGATGCAGCCCTATGGGATAATATCCTGAGGAAGTTACCCTGGTTCCCATGTAACCTAAATCCCACACTGCTTTGGAAAAGTGTAAGAAAAAAACCCCACATGAAATAAGAATGACGATGTCATTAATTAGTACTTCAGTATTATGGCCCCGGTTCCTGTTCTTTATTCTTACTGGAACAGCATGGAACCAGACCACCTGGAAACAGCTCCTGCACCACTTAGTCTGAGTTTAGCATATGTCAATACATAAAATAATGTGATCTGAGCTGCAGTCAACTAGGTTCAGTGCAAGCTAATGGGTCTCTGAACACCAGTAGGAGTCAAGGATACTGAGTTGATTCTTTAGCATACAGGAGTACATCTTCTTTGTAACAAGTAAAACAGTGCAAGTAAAGTATGACTAACAGTACTTGAATCTTAATGGATTCAGAGATGTCTTTGCCCAACTGATTAGCAATAATACCAGTATTCTGGTATGGCAGTTATTTGAACAGTATATAGAAGTTGCTGGAGTGATGCCTCTCTCTATCACCATCATCATATTTAATGAAACAACTCTTGGGTTAGTAAAGTGGTCTTATGCAGATTTAAATAGTAACTTTTAAATTGGTTTTAAAACTTTGTGTAAGTGTTTTTAATTTGTTGTTCTGGAAGCTGCCTTGGGTCCTGTCCTGGGTGAAAGATGCCATATAACTAAAGTAAATAAATGAATATAATAATATATTATTATATTTATTTGTATCCTGCTTTCCAATTGAGATTCAAAGCAGCTTACAATCTAAAAGCACAGTACAATAAAAAAACTTATGAAAGTAACAGTT
The DNA here is from genome assembly GCA_020142125.1 of Phrynosoma platyrhinos. Classification (NCBI taxonomy): domain Eukaryota; kingdom Metazoa; phylum Chordata; class Lepidosauria; order Squamata; family Phrynosomatidae; genus Phrynosoma; species Phrynosoma platyrhinos. Next base: position 45,629,424 of record CM034706.1, on the reverse strand, counting down.
AAAATGGAATTAAACTATTACAATATTAAAACAGATCATTTGTTTAAAAACAGATTACAGTTTAAAAAGATAAAATTACTTTAAAACCATACACTTTAAAACTGTACAACACACCCAGGATGTTCTTTCTGTTTTAGTATACCGTATGTAACTTCTCAAATTAATTTCAGAGAACACAAAAAAAGTAAACAATTTTTAACATAGTCACTTGTTGATGTGTAAGAAACACGGTATATTTATGCTTGTTATAGATTTCAATAGGCTTCTACTGGACTTTCCATTGACTTCTATCTATTCTCCTTTCTATTGATTTCTGGTACCAGCTCAAGCTTCCAAACATTCTGTCTGCTTAAAGCATTTTCTCTTAGATTAACACAATACATTTAAGGTATGGGTCATCACAGATTTATCTGGCATTTCAAGGAATGGATGACTGGTGCACTAGCCTGAGCTGTGAAACTCTGACATCCCAGGCCAAAAGTCAAGGCCTCAAACAAGAGACGCTGAGCACCACTTTCTGAAACTATTTAGCCCAGACTAAAATCACTATTAAAGAGTGTCTGCAGATTCTAGAGGGTTACCGTAGTCAAGGGTACTGAAAGCTACAGGGATGTCCAGCAGAACCAACAGGGACATACTCTCTTTGTCTAGTTGTTAGCACAGCTCATCTACAAGATGACCAGAAGAGTCTTTGGAGATTATCGCATTAACCGCTGCTGGGAAAAATTTGTGATGTACCGTATTTTCCGGAGCATAAGACAACCCGGCGTATAAGACGACCCCCCATTTTTCCAGTCAAAATATAGAGTTTTAGCACCTCTATTCTCCTTACCCTTATACCTGGCGTATAAGACGACCCCCCACTTTAACCACAGATTTTGCAGGTTAAAAAGTAGTCTTATACGCAGGAAAATAAGGTAACTTTCTTAAGGCAGATCTTATCACATTCACCTATCACTGGACAGTATGTAGTCCATATGCAATGCGGGCTTCTCCGGGCTTGACCCGCATCTTTTCAAGAACAGGAAATACATGCTGCATACAGGCTGCATACTGCATGACGATGGGTGAATGTGATAAGATCCGCCTTAAGAAAGTTATATCCCTTCCTGAGTCTATCCCAGCAGTGAAGCTAATGCAATAATCTTCTTTGTTCTGTAAGCATTCCTAAAGCTGGGTCCAAATGGATCACATGAACTGTCTTGACAACTATGGAATATTACACTCTTGGAGAAACTGACACAGCAATTTTGTTCATTCAAGTGGGATATAGAGATAAATAGTTTAAATGAATTTACATGACATAGCAATAGCAGCTTGATTTGCAATAATGATATAGCTTTATTTTGACATTGCTTCTTTTGTTTGCCAATAGGAGCAAGTTACCAAGAATTAGCAAATTGCCAATAGCTGGAAACCAATAGCTGAAAGCTATTCACAGCAGAGGAAAATTCCCTAGAAGGCTAGTGACTCAATAGCCAAAGCAGCTTGGGTCCTTTCTTGGAAGAAAAAAGTGGGATGTAATGTAAAAATGTAAGTAAATAAATAATAGAGTTTGGAAATGTTATTGTTTGCAACTATACTTTCCTGAATCCCCAACTCATTGACCATGCTGGCTGAGGGAATCTGGGAGCCATAGTTCAAACAGTAACTCTTCCTAATTCTGCTGTAAGATTGTCTGTAGTGTTGGTTTGTTCTTCCAAACCGTCCATTTATTGTAGTATTATGTCCTTCCCTGGATTATTTGTATTGTTTTTGAGTTCTGGAATAAAAAGTTAAAATAAACAAACAAAACCATGGTCCCAAAGCCATAGCAAAGCTCTATAACAATTTACAAAAGCATGTCTTGCCTGCCTCCTCATGGTGGCATCCAGGTATTGCATTTCATCTTTGAAAAATATGCATAACAAACCAAGTTGATAACAATATTAAGTATTCTATATATTTATTGCAATTTATTTTTTTCCTTTTCATGGAAGTCAGAGGTCTTACAAAGCACTTTCCCCTTTCCACATGTGTATTATAACAATCCTGTGGGATAGATTAAGTTTTGAGAGGATGACTGACCCACTGGGATTCTGTGAGCATCATGATTGTGTAGAGATATGAATCCAGGTTTCTCCAATCCTAGTCCAATTCTCTAACTATTCTGTATGTATGAAAAGGTTAGAGAGTCAGCAAGTCCAGCCCCCCCCCGACACAATCCTCTGCACATTGGCACACCACAGAATACCATTCAAGACCTATAAAAAGAAAATATGAAGTCCTGTCGCACTTTTAAAATTTATTTTACCATGAATTTTGGATTATAGTGCCTGTCCTCACATGCATTATGGCAAATTTAGAGATGGAGATCTACATAGTGGTAGAAGTGGAATGGGAAAGAAACGGGATACAGAAAATGACTTCTCTCTCTCTCTGGCTTTTCTTCGCAAACAAAGATTCAGGAAGGACTCATCCCACGCTTTTTGCAAGTGCGCTGATGACTAAAAAGGCCAATCTGAGATAAACAAGTCCAGTTGCAGAAAGCACAGCAGAAGTTCTCCTTGGGTGATGTTTCGAGGTTGTGATTCTTTCTGCATTGTCGTTTCTCTTTGAGACTTGTTCGGCGTGACTTCTCAAATAAGGCTGCAGCATTGTGAATAGTGCGTCTCCATGCCTCCCGATGTTTGGCCAGGGTGGACCATTGTTGGTGATCAATTTGGCCAAGCCTGAGATGTTGTTTCAGGGAGTCCTTGTATCGCTTTTTTGGAGCGCCTCTCTTACAATGACCCGTGGCGAGTTCACCATAGAGTAATATTTTTGGGAGGCGATGGTCCTCC
>CM034706.1:45594844-45626502 GCA_020142125.1 Phrynosoma platyrhinos | reverse complement strand
CTGTTGTTCTGCACAGAACTCTAGCAGGAGGTGTCCATTATCATTGCACTTTCCAACATCTTTCCAGGCTAAAACACCTTTCCAGGCTTCGGAGTTCTTTCCTACTTTGGCATTGAAGTCACCAAGGATAATAATTTTATCTTCTACAGCAGGGGTAGGCAACCTTTCCCCTTTAAGGGCCGAGGGACTTCAGCTCCCAGAAGCCTCAGCCATGTTGGCTAATAGTCCCATGTTGGCCAATAGCTCTTGGGATTCTGGGAGCTGAAGTCCCTCGGCCCTTAAAGGGGAAAGGTTGCCTATCCCTGTTCTACAGGGATAATGGGAAAGAAACGGGATACAGAAAATGACTTACACTGGCCATAAATGTTTATGATTAGTATTGTTGTGCTTTATCATGTATCCGAGGAAGTGGATTGCAATCCATCATAGCCATATGGAATCAAATCTGTTAATCTTCAGTTTGCCACAATTATCCTTTCTTTCTTTCCATGATGAAATGAATTAGCACAGCTATCTTTGTAAAAATTCAAATCTATATTACTGTGTAAATAAAATGAGCTGAAACAATGTGGCAATACAAGTGGATATCATAAAGTTTTAATTATCACCTGGAAGTTATTATGGAATATTAATGAAATTTTGTCAGTACCATCACTGGTCCTTAAGTGCAAGATGTTGAGAAAATCAGCTCACCTGATCTATGCAGTCAAAGGCTTTGCTATAGTCTATAACAGGGGTAGGCAACCTTTCCCCTTTAAGGGCTGAGGGAGTTCAGCTCCCAGAATCCCAGGTGCTATTGGCCAACATGGGACTATTGGCCAACATGGCTGAGGCTTCTGGGAGCTGAAGTCCCTTAGCCCTTAAAGGGGAAAGGTTGCCTACCCCCGGTCTATAAAGCACATGCTGATTTTCTTTTGGAACTCCCTGCTACACTCCATTAGCCATCGTATGTTTGCAATGTGGTCGCTCATGCCTCTTCCTTTCCTGAACCCCACTTGGACCTTTGGGATTTCTCTCTCCATGTATGTCTATGTTGCAGAATTTTGAGAATAATTTTGCTGGCATGGGAGATCAGTGCATTGGTTCTATAGTTGCTGCAGTCTCTTGTGTCTCCCTTTTTGTGGCTGGGGATGTATATTGATCGCTTCCAATCTGTTGGCTATTGTTTTGTTTTCCATATCTGTTGACAAATGTTGGTTAGCACTAGAGTTGACTCTGCCAATGTGGACTGCAACAGTTCAATTGGAATATCATTTGTTCCTCATGATTTGTTTTTTACTATTTCTGTTATTGCAGTTTCTATCTCGCTTTTTAGAATTTGGGGTAATAGTGCCCAGCAAATTCATGATGAGATGATGGTAGTTTATGAAAACAATTGCCTATCTTATGACACTATTTTGAGGTGGAAAAGTAATTTCCAAACTGGTCACATGTTCCTCACAGGCGAGCCAAGACCTGGGAGACCATCACTGATGGATGATATGGACACAGTGAAGAATGTGGAGTGTTTAATCCTGGAAGATAGACAAGTAATTATCTAAATGATCATGATTGAAACTGGTCTCAGTTATGGTAGTGTGGGGAAAATTATTCATGACAAACTGCACATGTCTAAGGTGTCTGCACACTGGGTTCCACATTTGCTAACTCCTTTCCAAAAACAAACATGGTGTGACTTTTCAAGACAGATGTTGATATTGTTGGAATAGGATGAAGAGGATTTTTTTGGCCATCTGGTAACTACGGATGGGTCTTTGATCTATCAAAGTATGATCCAGAGACCAAAACGATAAGCATGTAGAAGCATGCCGATTCCCCTCCCCCCAAAAAGACAAAGGTGCAAAAGTCAGCAGGGAAGGTCATGCTCTCAGTTTTTTGGGACAGTCGTGGAGTCATTCTCACAGATTACCTTGTAAAGGGACAAACCATCACTGGAACATACTACAGCAATCTTCTGGACAAGTTGCGAGATGCTCTGAGAAAGAAATGCCACAGTATACTTTCCAGAGCATTTGTCTCCTAGCTGATAATGCACTAGCTCACTCATTTCGAGCTGCAGTTAATAAAGCAAGGGCATATGGCTTTGAGATCTTGACGCATCTGCTTTTTTCTCCCAACCTCATACCAAATAATTTGTTCTTGTTTCAACACAGATGACATCATGAAGTGGATGAGTGGTTTAAGGCGCAATCTGCAGACTTCTACAATAATGGTACTAGGAGGGTCAAGAAATGCTAGGAAAAATGTGTAATTCTGGATGGTGACTATGTAGAGAAAAGTTAACAACTACAAATCAAAACAATCTTTCTGTCAAAGTTTTTAAAGGTGATAATTAAAATTTTATGATACCCCCTTATATAACAAATAGCTCCCAGTGACACAAATAAACCAGTTTAGCCAAATGAATTAAGCCATTCCCCTCAAGGGTTGCTAGTGAAGTGGATTTAGGGGAATATTTTTCTTAAACGTTGCAGACTTTACACAGAACAAAATCCATACAACAAATATTTTACAAGGTCTACCACTCATAATAATTTGTCTTTGTTTCTATTAGCTTTGGTACCCCAGAGTGGATATCAAGTCTGAACTATTGCAACCCTCAGTAGTTGATTCACTGCATATGCTTCCACTGTGAGAAAGCAATGCATCTAAGTGGAAAGCTTTTGCAAGATTTGGTTCATTACTCTTGGAATAGATTTTTCTTGTTGTATACAAAGCAGTGTTGGCTAAGGCATATTTCTAGGAAAAAGAAGAGTAGCTGGTGAGATAAAGTAAGTGGGGGGGGGGAATCAACCACAAAAAAATGAACATATAGGAATCTCTTTTTTAGATATATGCTAAATGTATGACCCTATCCTTTTGAGCACTTAAATAGCAGCCAAATAAATGTATCTATGAAGACAACTAGCAAAGTTTGACAGTAACAGACATCAGAATTGTTTGTCTAGAAATTTATCAGGAATGTATTGGCTAGTATACTGGATATTATCTGTTATTTATATCTGCTGAGAGATATATCTCTGTTCTCATTTAACAGAGACACTGATTCAGAAAACAATATATAGAAATAAAATGCTTCTTGGACCCTCAGCAGACAGGGCAGGACCCAGTTTCCAAGCCAGCACAGGAATAGGTGGGCATTTACACACCAGTCCCCATGCCAACTTGAGAACCTACTACTGCCACACACTCCTTACCTTCCTCCTGCGTCTCTGCTAGTGTACAGACACCCATCACTGTGTTTGGTATGAAAACAGGCCACCTAGCCACATAGGTGCAGTCAGGCTCCTTATTTTCATGTCAGACATTGTCCTGGACTACGGCCAGCACCAGTCCAAACAAACACTGCTAAGAATGGTTTAGCAAGAAAGGAGCTAAAAGGCAGGCTACAGACCTTTCTGTTAGTTCCCAAGAAGCACACCAGCACCAAAGCCAGCGTTAGGATTCCAGAATACACAGTCGTCAGTTCAGTCCAAGGTCAGGGCAGCCAGAAGGTAACAAGCGTCCAGTCCGTTCCAAAGTCAAAGGTTCACGGCACACAAGGGTTCCAGAGAGCAAGGAGCCAGTGCTGACAGTAACCACATAAGGAAACTGCAATAAGCTCTGGTACTGAGTGGTCCTTTCCCAGGTGATTAAGTAGGAGATTCCCTCCTCCATACTAGCTGAGTTTGTTAGTCAATTGCCTCTCTGCAAGCCCCCTTGACTGACGCACACAAGCTCTCTCTGCCCTGCGTTGTCTGAAGGAAGGCACTTCAACACCTGTTTCTTCCTGATCCTTACCACTAGGCTGCTGTGCCTCCATAGGGATCCTACTAGTGCTAGGACCTAGCTGCTCTTCCTCCTCTGGGGCTGGGAGGAGAGGGCTGGGATCTAGCAGGGCAGGATTAGGACCTGGTAGAGCCTCCCTTTCCTCCTGTACTGGAGTAGGCTCATCCTCCTCCTCCTCCTCCGAGCCCAGCTCGACTGACCATGACAGACATGATGATATGGGTCTGCTGGAGATGTAGGGGAGGTAAAGAATGAGTGGGGCATCGAAACAGCTGGGGTTTACCATGGAGTTTCTGGGAAACTCCAAGGCAAATTGGGGTCAAATTCACCCGAGTTAAAGGCTGTTTCCCCCAGGACTGGGCTGGATCCACTGGATCCATGTCTGGTCTGTCAGGATCTTGCCCCTGGGTTTTGGCCTGCAGTGCCTAAACAAGGTGACACAAGGTGGGGGAACATGAGTTTTTTGGCTCGTGCGGACAGCCTGAGATTTCTGGAAATCTTGATGCCATAGAGAAAGGGGAACCATAAGTGTACAATAGTTTAGGGCAGATTCCATAATTTATGACACAGGTGAGAGAAGTGTAGCACTGGGAATGCATGTGGCTTAACCTACCTGGACTGCCCTGCCCTGGAGGAAACATGGTTAATTGCTTATCTGCAAAGCTGGAGTAGGGAAATGTTTGGAAATGTGAGAGATAGTAGTGGATGTCTCTAGCAGAGTAATCAGTTTGGCAAAGCAGAAGCTGACCAACAACCAGTCCAACCCCCTTCCACCCATGGTATCTAGCAAAGAAGGTAACAAGTTCAGTCTTGTTTACAAAACACATAAAAGCAGCTTTACTTTGCAGATACTTGTTCAGAATTAAACACATGGTCTATCAGAAGGGAGAGAAAGAGAGAGAGAAAGAAAGAAAGAAAGAAAGAAAGAAAGAAAGAAAGAAAGAAAGAAAGAGAAAATGACTGCAGATTAGAGTAGTGCTGTCATAGGGAGTGCAGGGGGTTCAAACTGCACTGGGTGACACCATGAAGAGGGGTGACACCTGGTTGGACCTCTCCTTCTTGCCAGCTGCTCCGGGACACCTGGGATAGAGGATGAGGATGAGGAGTGCACACAGGGCCTTCCTGGATGCTCCATCCTGGGCTTCCTTTCCTCTCTTCCTTTCTTCTTTTTCTTATATTCAGTGTTCTTCTCCTCCTGCTCTTTATATCCTTTTTGTCTCCCCCCACCAGCCCCATTTTTGGCCATTTGTGCAGCTTTTGAAGGTCTTGGCTTAGAGAATTGCCCCTAGACCTACAAAAACTGCCTACCCCTGATTCATACTTGCGAATGGAATATGCTTCCATGGATAGAAGAAAAGTTGCATTTGTTCAATGATTTCTTCTATAAGTATCCTCCCATCATACAAACAGAATCTGTTTTTGTCATGGAAGAAAAGCTTTGACTGCCACTCTCAGGGATATCCCACCCAGGCAGTCATTAATCACCCACATTATGCATGAATATAAATGCAAGTCTATTGTACTTAAAAGAGGCAGTGGAGAGGCTTCTGTTTTTTCAGAATGTGTTCCTTGAACTCTCTCATACTGGACAATTTCCAGTCAATTTTCAATATCCTTTACTTGGGCAAAAATAATACAACTGCAGTCCCAGAATGCTGCGGCCAGACAATAAGCTGGGCTGAACTGCAGCATGAGACCCTAATATTACAACACCTTCACTGGCTATCAGTCCATTTCTAGGCACAATTCAAATTGTGTTTACACCTGTAAAGGTCTACATAGCTTGGGATCATGTTATCTGAAAAACTTTACTCCCTCATATGAATTTGTTATAGTTTTAAGATTTACAGAAGAGGCCCTCCTAGCCATCAGCATCTGGCAAGAATTCAAGACAGGGCCTTCACAGTGGCTGTTTCCAGGCTTTGGAACTTAAGCCTAGCTATCCCCATCTCCGATTACTTTTTTGCCAGCAAGTAATTATTTTTTAATTTAGAAATACCTTTGGCTATATGCTGACTTGTCAATATGTTTAAATTAGTTTCAACACAGTCTCCATCTTACCTACCCTTTTTTGTATTTTTAAAATTTGATTCCTTGTATTTTGCTACATTTTATTGTCCTTTTAATTGTTATTAACTGCCTTGATCACCTTTCGGTGGGAGGATGGGATACCAATTTAATGAGCAAGCAAAGAAAATAAAGGAGTTCAGAAATGAGACTAATACCTGCTTCTGTATCTTTGCACTATCTAATTTAGACCAATCAATAGAATGAAGTTCACATGTATCCTTGACTGCAATGTTAAAAGTTCACAACAGTCGAATAGTAATTTTTTGCTTAGAATTGCTTTGATTTGTATCAGCTTCTGAACATTACCATGTCAAGTCCTGAGTCAAGTAATCAGTCAAGATGACAGCAGAGCTATACACTGAAAAACATGACTATTTAATCCTTCCCTAACCAAGCCAGAGTTGACAGCATATTAAGCTGCATCATCGCTCTAACAATACTTTTTCAAAGCTTGTAAGAGATTTGCAAATATTCAGTTTGTCACTGACAAGTACAGGTACCTCTGTTTTAGTCAACCATTATTCACGCGCACTGGAATAAGTTCCTCTCTGCTATGGCAGCACACTGTATATACCAGACAGAGAATATCATAATTCAAAACAAATCAAAACCCTGCAGGAAAGTCAATCTTTACCTCTTTCACAAACCACTGGCAAAAGGCTGGGCCAATCCATTCTCTTGCATGAATGCCACAGTCTATCCAGACAGCTTTTCTGTAACCTCGTGATCCTCTTCCAAGCTGCAATAGTAAATGTACATAAATGGGGACAAGAAACAGCGACTAGGATTGAAAAAAGCTGTGTAGCTTAAAGTACAGATGCTGCAAGGGGCTAATGTTAACCTAGTGAAATGCTATTTTTTTCCCATTAAACATCTGAACACCATAAATTCTTTCTGGTAGTTCCAAAAGGGGGTCACCATGCAGTATGCAAGAATACTATTAGACAAATAATAAGTTTAAATCCCTCATTGGGTCATGGTAATCTTTTCATAATTCTTTGAATCCTGGTCCTGATTGATTTTGCATAACATTTACCAAAGATATGCCCATCTGTAATTTTCAGGAAAGTTACACAGGAATCATCCAAAGAAATAAAACACATATATTTCCAAGACTGAAAACTAGGAAGGAAACTTCAATATGGCATTGGGGCTGATAGATATATTCCTTGGCATTCATATTCTTATAATGGCTTCACTAACACTGATCAATTAAAATTTACCTTTAGCACAAAAAGCGGTCTTCCTTCATATGACTTGCCAACACAGAACATGTGAACAAGATTTGAATAAGTTTTGTTTAGATGATACATCCAACTTTGAATCTGAAAAGAAAGAAGTATAGAACATGTGGATTTGCATGAATACAGTCAGCCCTCCTCGTCCATGGATTTTTTTTATCCACTGATTCAAGCATCCACGGCTTGAAAATATTTTAATACAGGTGTCCCTCTGTTTTTGTGGACTTTGAGTCTGCATCTCTCACCCATTTGTGGGGAGCAAAATGGAGGAGATTAAAATGGGGTGCATGCCCATGGACGCCCATGGACATGTGCCGCCATTCAAGCCAATAGGGCTTGAATACTGGCATTTTTCCATTTTCATGGGGTGGTCCAGAATGGGCAACTGTATATAAATCCCAGAAAGCAAACCTTGATTTGCCATTTTATATATTTTCTATGCCACTGTATTGAATGGGACTTGAGAATCCACAGATTTTGGTATCCATGGGGGGTGGGTGGGTCCTGGAACCAAACCCCAATGGATAACAAACGCCCACTGTAATTCCCATTAGCAGAAATATGAAATATGACAAATGTATGAAAAACTAGCATGATAAGCAGGACATGAAGAATTCTTTAGAGGCTTCTTCTCCACTGTTTCCTATCTTATATACACTTACATTAAAGCTTTTGTTAAAAAAAGTATTTACTTATTTGATTAATATCCCACCTTTTTCACTAGGCAAGATACAATGTAGCCACTAACAACACCCCTATCTACAAATCAAAAGCATTACGTGTCTGCTATTTTCCTGGCATTTTCTTATTTAACAATAAGAGCATGCAGCAGCAAATATATGAGATACTACTTCAACATTACATACTTCTTCCAGTGAATGATATATTTCATAGCTGTATTCGTGCAATGATCTACGATTTCTAGACCTTGAACTACTTTGATTTTCCACTGCTTTTTGAAGATCAGATATGAGGACTCTGTATAAAATGAAAGTAACTCAAATTCAGAAAATAGTACTGTAAACAAAACACACACACACAAACCAGTCTCTTTTAATGATAAATCCTTATCTACAAGTAGGCTAAGATACAGTAAAACTTATTTAAACTGATTTAGGGACTATTTATTTCACTATCTAAACTGACTTTGCAACTACTCTGTCATTATATGTAGTAAAAAACACCCCCAGTTATTTTGAAATATAACATAACTTTCAAAAATGTAGGAACCAGAAAATAAAATGATGCAAACAAATTGGCCAGTGTTTGCAAAGAAATTTTGATCTGTCATCTGTATTTTAACTTTTAAATTAAGCTTCAATGAAATAATTTGTATCTTACATTTTATTGCTGGGTTCTGCTTCATATTTATATTTTAAGAAGGTTATTGTATTGAGGGTTGGACTATGACTCTGGAAACCAGAATTTGGTTCCCAGCTTGGCCATGACACCCACTGGGGGACCTTGAGCAAGTCACACTTTCTGAGACTCAAAGGATAGCAATGGCAACCCCTCTCTGAACAAATCTTGCCAAACAAATCCCATGATAGGTTTGCTTTAGGGTTGTCATAAGTTGAAAATGACTTGAAGGTACACAACAACAACAACAACAACAGAAGAAAATTTATCGCTTATTAAAAATTTAAAAACTAACCTTTGTATTTGCTAAGAGAGCTGCATGCCCATTTTTACTAGTGAGGTGAGGTGTATAAATTGTGACAACAGTGCAGTTACAAAACACAACATTTTGTTGCTATTTCAAGAATATATGTGAGTTAAAATTTGAAGGATTGAGATCTAAAGTGCACTTGAAGTTAAGAGTCTGAAAAGGCCTAAATCCAGTTGTTAGTGTTAACTAGAGTAAAATAATTAGAATTTATGTAATTACTGAGTTCTCTCTAAGTGAACAGGTTTACTCTGGTGGGGTTGATTTATAAATCAACCAAGTGCTTAAATGCTGGATATTTGCCATATTGTAACTTAAAGCCAACTTTTAGTCCTAACTAGAGCAGGCCCACCGAATCAATGGAATGTATATATGTGTTGATTTATTAAGTTCATATTCGTTCAAGGATCTACTCTAATTAGCATTAACATGTGGATTTTCCAGAGGACACATTAGTAGCCCAAAGGGAACCCTAGCAAGTACTTTACAAAAATGTTAGCTAATTTCTCTGAAGATGCCAGCCACAGATGCAGGCGAAATGTCAGGAATAAATTTTTCTAGAACATGGTCTCACAGCCTGAAAAACCCACAAAAACCTATGGAGCCGGCCCTGGAAGCCTTCAACTTCATGTTTCTAATTTTATTTCTTGTGTTCCAAAACAATATTTTATCCTATCTACTGAGAAAAGCTTCAGTATGCAATGGCAAAACATTTTAAAAATCCAACTACCCCCCCTGCCCACGAGCATATCTGAACTCAAATTTTTGAAGTTGCCAGTCTCTCTCCTTTATCACTATTCTGTATCAATTATGCACACATAGGTTGCTTCCATTAGCTTTGGAGCTATGATTTCTTGCCATGTCATACACAGGTTTCAAAACAACAACATCACATTAAGTGATTTATGGGTCCTTCCTGCAGTAAAACCCCTAGTTTATCAGTTAAAAGGCACATGCATCTGTTTAATCCTTCTGTCTTTTAACATTTTAATAAATAAAAAAGGAGTTAAAATCTGTTGGAAAAACATGGAACTCATTGTAATCTGGATTCTCCATTAAACTTTATGAATGTTGCAGGATGACTACAGAATAAAAACTTGGTATGGAAACATCTCCTTTAAAAAGGATTTGCCCTATTTTAAAATAATAGCAACAAGAAAATGAATTCTATGCCTGCTCTAATACACATTGAGTCTAGAAATCCTGATAAGGTAAGGTTATTTGCCCAATCTAATTCCACTGATAATACAAATATTTATCTCCAGAATTATCCTTTCCATCTGAAAGAAAACGTCATTTCATATTGGTTAAAAAATATAATGTGGTGTGATGAGTGCAATTCTTAAAAAGTAAAGAAAGAAGCATAGGAATTCACCACAATAATTATGTTGTGGTCTAACTGATGGACAGGAAGCTAACTAGTGTATTCTAGTACATAATTTAGAAGCACATGGCATCTTGTCTCTGTAGTATACTTACATATAACACTCAAGTATAAATTAAGCAGCCCATAGCACTAGAAGCAATAATGACCATTTATCTAAAAATAGAAGCAGGTCTTTATGCACTGGGAAGAATAATCTGCATTGAAAAGGAGACTATTTAACTAATATATCTGTCTGAGAGAGTTCTTGCATGTTTCCATTCAAATAACAATTTTACATACTGGTATTTACAAGTTACTATAACTGAAAAGGCAAAATAGTAAACTGATTATATTTTCAAATAAAACTGATTAAAGAAAACTCTGTAATACATTTGCCTTAGGGTCACCATAAGTTAAAATGACTTGGAACACAACAGCAACAAAATCAATTCACAATGCCCAAGGTAGACATTTGAAAAGTAAAGTCAATGCTTACGTATATTGGATGTTTTCTTGTTCTAGGCAGGGCAGAAGAATTTGTGAATTGTTTTTCGATACCCTTACATCTGTCACTGCACCCTTGGAGATGTAGGAGATACTGCCAGGCTGCCACAGGTCCACCTGTAGTGCAGGAACCAACCTGTAATTCATATTTATTCAGTCTAGATTGGAAACATCCATGTGTTTAATATATCAACACTCCTATTCTATTTATGGGAATGCAAAGGGATCTTGCAGCACCTTTTAGACTACCTGTGTCAAAGAAGTTGTGGCATGAGTATTTGTAGATTCAGTCTACTTTTCCAGATGCATGGAATGAGCTGATGTCCAGGAAAGATCTTTATAAACTGTAGTAAAAGCCATAGAAATGCAAAACTTGTGGGTACAGTGATGAGGTGACAAGTTCAGTTTTAACTATGGTTGTTGAGGGATAAAGGCAGAAATATGGATGTTGCCTAAGGCCAGGGTTAGTGGAGGGACTTTTGGAACATGGTGTATATGGGCTGGTAATCTGAAAGGAAATATGTTAACCTGGCTAAGAATGAATAGTGTTATAATATGTGCAGTGTGCCAGGAGGCCATTGTCTTTGTTCAACCCACTGTTGAGGGATTGGAGGAGTGATTCCCAAAGTGGGTTGTACTGCCAGGAAAGATCCAAGAGAAGTGAGGGAAAAGGGGGCAGCAGCAGGCCTTCAGTCAAATTATTGGTGCATAAGGAAGACGAGGAGAACCAGCAGCCTTTAGGACCACTGTGGGAATGTGGGTTACATAAAACCTCTCTTTTCAGGGTCCCTTAAAGCTACTACTCAGCTTTGCTGATCACTTTGTGTGGTGGTAAGTGCTCACTCCTTTAGCCATGTCTTTTGCTTGTAGTGTTGGCAGTAGTGGTTGGGAAACTCTTGCAAGGCTTGGGTGCACAGCATTGCTTCTATGGCTTGGAGCATGTGGCCTCTGTGAACCTTTCTTTGCCCCAGTGAAGGACTGAGAATCCTTCCTTGCCCAGGAGAAAAGTGGAAAGCCAGCTGCGCCTCCTATGCCCTGGCAAAGAAGGTTTGAGAGTTCTTCCTTTCCGAGAAGAAAATTGGAAAGCTGGTTGCAACCCTCTCTGCATTGTGTTTATTGCAGGTTTGCCTCCAAAATGACAATGTGCAAACCAGACTACATACAGAGGTACACTTTAACCCACTTTACCACTTCCAACAGCAGTTTTGTCATCTATGCTTTATGGTATAAGTGTCTAAAGATGTATAGAGGAAAGACAACAAGACTTTTCAAAACGCATACAGGAATATAGGAAACAAAAAAAATATGGGTGGTCCCTTGGTAACTAACTTCTTAGAATGCCATCATCCTGCAACATACCTCAAATTTTGGGATATAAAAAGGAAATAATAATAATGAGAAGATTATATTTAAAAAGAAGCAGAGTGGATTTTAAAATGAAAATCATTGGTTCCTGAAGGACTAAATGAAAAACTTGATCTCCTCCCACTTGTAAATTCACCCAGAACTTTTTGTAGCCTGGTTAGATGATATGTCCTTCAAGGCTATCTCACTTTCCCTCCCCACCTTTTTCCTGACCACCTGCTACAACAAACAAACAAACAAACAAACAAACAAACAAACAAACAAACACCTTGAGCCTGGTTTGCTTGTTTATTTTCAGTCCAGAAAATGGAATGACATTTTCAGGTCCAGGAATTTCTGCAAGTTTTCATATTGGTATGTATAGGCTTTATGCTGTATACAAAAATTTAAATGCATTTTGATGCTTTATTTAAGTGTTATTGTATAATTACATGTTGTCATTTTGATTTTTAACTTTATATTTACATTTATATTTGTTTTTATGGTTTTATATAGCCCCTGAAGAAGGCCACTGGAATATATATATATATATAGGACAAGATCTGTTGGGCTTTCTCCAAAATAAAAAAATAAAAACAACCATCCACCGAGCACTTGGAGACTTATTTACCTTTTCCCCTCTGTAATAGTCAGAAGGCCACTGCCAACTAAGCCACCAACATCCCTATAAAACTCATACAGAACCCGTGGCCGGTCCTGCCACCGCCACCGCCGTGCATGCGCAACGCGGGGTGCCATTTTGTGTTCCAAAATGGCACCTGGTGTCATGTGCGTGCATGAGCGCGGGTGCCATTTTGGAACATAAAATGGTGCCCTGCGCTCGCATGTGCACAACGCTGGGAGTAGTGCGCATACACGCACACCTCCAGCGCAATTTTTTCCCTTTGGCCCACCGATGATCTGGGGGACAGCGGAACCGCACCCCCCCAAAAAAGGTATGCCAACCCCTGATCTAGACAGTATACTTTTATTGATGCAGCCTATTGCATTGGCTTTTTTAGCGGCAGCATCACACTGTTGAGTCATGTTCAACTTGTGGTCTACTAGGACTCCTAGATCCCTTTCACATGTAGTCTTAAGCCAGATTCCCCCTTCCTATAGCTATGCATTTCATTTTTTGTCTCCCTGTTGAAATTCCTTTTGTTAGCTTTGGCCCAGCTTTCTAATCTATTAAGGTTATTTTGAATTTTGATTCTTTTCTCTGGGTTATTAGCTACTCCTCCTAATTTGATGTCATCTGCAAATTTGATAAGCATACCCTCTATTCTTTCGTCCAAGTCACGGATAAAGATATCGAATAGCACTGGGCCCAGGACAGAACCCTGTGGCACCCACTGATCACTTCTTTCCAAGATGGATCCACTGCTGAGCACCCTTTGGGTTCGGCTGGTCAACCAATTACATATCCACCTAACAGTTGCATCATCTAGCCCACATTTTATTAGCTTGTTTGCAAGAATATCACGGGGGACTTTTGTTAAAGTCTCCCAGTTAAGGTTTTGGGACCCTTTTTGAGCTGCTTTAGGCCAAGAAGATGTCTTAAATCACTTCCATGTTTTTATTGCATGGGGTGGGGTGGGGTGAGGGGGTAGGGGTAAAGCCTGACATAATTGTGCCTATAATCCCTAGGCCATGCCAAGGAGATTCTCATTTTGAAAACTGGGGGCACAGGGAGCCTTATGCAGGCCTCTGTGAGCTGTATTTTGCCAACATCATGTTAGATGGACTAGTAGTCAGACAATTTCTTAAGCTATGGCTTCCCATGCAAAGATAATTTCTTCCAGCTGGTAGAAGACTATAGGTATTTCATTGGCCAGAAGACCTTTTAGACTAAAAAACTTCTGTTTTTGTAACCTGATTAGGTAGCAGATTGATTAATTATCCTTTTTGTCACATTTTAAAAGCCTCTGATGAGAGATCTGACTGTACTCTTCTCACAGGTCAGTCCCCAACAAGCTTCATCACCACAAATAACAAATATACCTGAAGCTGTTGAGACAAGCTCTTCAGAGTCTCTGCTTCCTTGTCATTCTCTGGAACAACTCGTATCACTTTATCCCTGTGTAGAAAACACTAAAATTAAGTCATAAGGATTTCTTTTTCAACAACAAATATAAGTCAGAAAAACAACAACTGTAGCCATGAAAAAAGAACAAGATGCTACACTTGACAGACTGTAGGAAACCAGACTGGATGATGAACAAGCTTCTTTTTGCCTTCATAACTATTTACCAATGATAATTATTTAACATACCTATCTGGATCGATGAACTTACTTCACTCTGGTACTGTGAAAGGCAGGTACAAAAAATTATCTATTTTTGCTTACCATTGCTACCTGTAACCAATACCCTTAAAACACTTTGGTGGTGGTGGTGGTGGGGAGATCTTCCCTATGAAGCTATCATCTTTCTAGTTCTGATGTTTTTTGGTGTATTCTTTGTCTCCAACTCACTAGATTCTTCAGCACAACTCTTGACTCTTGATTCCTGGCTCCTCCCTGACTGCCTGCAGCTCAGCTCTCATATTGTGGCGGTTAAGAATCCCATTTACTAGATACACAGTGAGGCTGAATACAATATAATAAACTTTCAGTTGTATCTACAGGTAAATAGCATCATCTGAACAGGAAATGAAAAGCAATCAATTTCAGTAACAGAAACCACTGCACTTTAAAATGATTTACTTTGTATATCTCAATAGGTTTTCCTTGCAGTGGCAACTGCATTCAGCTTATCCCTATTGGATCTTACTTAGCATGTAGGTCATCTCCAGTGTGAAGAAAGAAGAAAATACACCAATATGACTACACAATTGGATGTAGTGGGAGGATTCCTTGATGTATTTCTGGGAAACTCATCTAACTAGCTATGTAGGGAAAATATCTTAGCATGTAACATCCTGACACTTCTGCCAAACAATTGTTAATCCATCTGTTAAGATCAGTCATAGTGTCTCCTATACATTATTTGTGGGCATCACATTAGCATCTTGTCTGAAGTATCCATGTTGTTCCAGGATGCTGCCTGATGAAGAGATAAATAGTTGCTAAGAAAAAAGAGCTTCCTGCCAGTAGTATGTAAACCGCTAACATCTAATCTAATTAAGGTTTAATCAAGATTTACTAATTACCTTAACACATCACAAATTTAAGGTTTAATTATTATATTTATATAATTAAGGTATAATTAAAATGTGTTCTCCATAGTAACTGAATTAACAGAAGCCACTTTCATACAGATATGGAAAATACAGAGACACTGGGTATATGTGGATATGTTCGCAACTATGAAGTCAGCACTATAGAGATCCCATTCAAATAGTAACTTTGGGAATGATCTATTCAAAGTCCTGATGGGAAATGTTCTCTAGCTGTGAAGCACTGGCACCTGCAGATAGTTCATTAAACCACCATTAGCTTACCCCTGTAATGAATAATCCCACAGGCTATACTCAAACCGTAAGATTTCTCTTCACTCTGAAAACCAGGCTTTTGTATCCTTTGATCACAGACCAAGGATGACCCAAATTGTAATCTCCTTTGTGTATCCTATATCTACTCATAAATTCAAACAATCAGTGAGAATGTAGGTTATAGCTCCACTGCATTCTTATCATTAGCTAAGAAGGTTTACCAAGCACATGGTCCATTCTTTATGATTCTCTACAGTACTGACAAACTTATTCTCAGGCAAAAAAACACAAAAACTTCTGCACCTACAGCTTTCATTTTAATTGTATTACACAGTTACCTTATCTACCCAGGCAAGTCTCATGTCAAAGGTAAAAGGAATCCTATACAACTTTTAAGACTAACAGAGAAAAGGACATATGTAGCATAAACTTTCATGGACTCTACAGTTACGTCTGATGAACTAGACTGAAACTCATGAAAGCTTATGCTAGAAATGTCTTTTTCTCAGTCTCAAACCCTAGCTCAAAGGATACTGCAAATAATAAGTGGATTTATACATATGTTGATGTGTCAAATGACCATCAAAAGTTTCAGTGGTATTGCCTATAATCTATCAAATATTTACAGTTTGTGTGATAAAACATTATACTTCCTCACTTCATGGGCATTTGAAGAAACTTTCTGGGACATAATCCAAGCATATTGTGCATTTTCACTGAGAAACATCACCCCTTTCTCCACTTCAACATATCCAGTGAATCCTGTTCCATTAATAGGGTTGTTTTCATAGGACTGCTTTAGGCTTATCATACTTTTAAAAAATCTGTTTGAAATACTGGGGCTTTAGGCTCATCAAGAAACAAATTATTTGTACCATAGAAAATCTAGCTGTGTAAAGACTTGAGATGAATTCCTGATGCCAAATTCTTCATGACCTCACAAGAACAAACATAAATTGAAACCATTTAGTCTTCACAGTGACAAATGCTTGGAGAAGTTGCAAGGTACTTGTATTTCTGGAATGATAAATGTTATTACTTTTTGCTAGCTCAGTCTGGTGGTTTATCATTGCTGTATTGCAGTTTGTTCAGGGAAGAAACTAGTCAATTAAAATGACCTCCTTGATCTCTGAGCAAGCAAAGCAGATAATGATACTTATTTAACTAATAAATTCAGCTTGTTTATAATATACAAGAGTCTTAGCATTCCATTTTAAGTGTTGGCAGTTTACACTGAAAACACAGTTTACGCATAAAAGCCACTGTTTACTTTTGTTCATATAAACTTCCAGCAAACGAAGACAAGATCTTTTTGGTCCAAAATCTTGTTCTATAAAAATTATGGAAGGTGAAACAAAGCTTATCCAGTGTCTTTTATTTTTGTGAAGGGTCATTTTGGCTTTCAAGATTTTCAAAGCACTTTCTTGACAATGAGTTACACATTTTGCTGGCATGAATCTCAGTGAAATAGCAAGCAATAATTACAGGACTGTATACAGATGCACTTTCCTGTGGGAGCAGGAACAGGTTTTCTTACCATGGTATAGGATGAAGTTTTTGAATTTTGAATACTTATTCATTTAAGTATTTAATAAGCAAATATTTAAGCAAATATCTGAGGCCAAATTTGAAACACTGGCCTTGTCTGGAGTGGCTTTGTGCCTAATAAACTGGCCAGCCAATTACCATAATACTTTGCACCTCTGAACAAAGACAGTGGGGGCTGCAGTTCTTATAATGGCCCCAACCTTGCAAAGTTGTGTTCTTTTGTAAAAAGGAAGAAAGGGTTGTTTCTTAATTTGGTTCAATGTGGAAGTTTGTCTGTCTAAAAATGGTCCCCAGTGGGCTCAGAATCACGATACTTATTCAGAGAGGTCGGAGGGGTCTCATACTTTCCTCATGTTTCATCTTAATTAGTTTTCAGGAGCATCTATATACTTATGCTTGTGACACATTAACAATAAAAACAAACACTCTTAAAACAAATGTGAACATTCCAATGCACCCTGTTCTGAACTTTTCCATAATCCACTGTATTGCCAGTGAGTTTAGAAATGGTACTCCTAAGTTAATACAATAACACTTGTCTTGCAATATATGCATATTCCTTCTGAAAATATACTCCTTCTGTTTATTTGCAAGATTGTTTGTAAATATTTTTGGTATGCAGTTTCATGTAGTGCAATATACGGTAAGCACTGTTGTTATATTGTTGCTACATGTCTGTCTTCAAGTTCCCTGTCAACTTGTGGCAATCCCATTCACTTCCCAGAGTTTTCTCAGGCAAGAAATACTCAGAGGTGGTTCTGCTAATTCCCTCCTCAAAAATATATCCTACAGCACCTGGTATTCATTGACAGTCTCTCATCCAAGCATTAACTAGTGCTGACACTCCTTAGCTTCCAAGATCAGATGGGATCTGGTGCCTTTAGGGTATTTAGGCCCCATATTGTTCTTACTTTGACTTACAGTAACTCTATTGTAGGGTTTTCTTGGCAAGATTTATTCACAGTTTTTCCATTGTCTTCCTTTTTGGCTGAGAACGTGTGACTTGCTGGAACATGAATGAAGCTGCATCCACATTGCAGCAATAATCTAGTTTGACACCACTTTAACTGCCATGGCTCGATGCTATGGAATTCTGGGATGTAGTTTTGTGAGACATTTATGGGCCTAAGCAGACTGCCAGAAATAGTGCACATTAAATTGAGGCACTGCCCTGGCTCAGTGCTAGGGAATCATGGGAACTGTAATTTATTGTGGCACCAGAGCTCTCTGACAGAGAAGGCTCAATGTCCCAGAAAAAAATACAGTTCCCATGATTCCCTAGCACTAAGCCAGGGCAGTGACTCAATTTAATGTGCACTATTTCTGGCAGTCTGCTTAGGGTTTAACTTTCTCCTAACAGCAAACTACAGTTCACAGAATAACAGAGCATTGAGCATGGCAAGTCAAGTGGTGCTAAATTGGATTATTTCTGCAGTGTGGATGTAGCCTGAGTGGGGATTTGAACCCTGCTCTTCTAGAATCCTAGTCCAACATTCAAACTGCTATGACACAAAGGTCACTATATAAGAATATACTAAATCAAATGCATTTTTTCTTTAATCCTGAAATAGTTACTTTAGATATGAAGAGTAGTTAACTCTTTATCAATGGGCCTTTACAGACTATCAGAAATAATGCAGCTTGAAGCCACTTTAACTGTCCTGGCTCAGTGCTAAAGAATCATGGGATCTGTAGTTTACTGTGTCACCAGAGCTCTCTGACAGAGAAGGCTACAAAACTACAGTTCCCTGGATTCCCTAGCATTGAGCCAGGGCAGTTAAAGTGGTCTCAAACTGAATTATTTCTGCAGTGTGTTGTGGACCAAAGAATGGATGGTATTATAGAGCTAAATGGTGAATGAGATACTAGTCTTCTATATCTGTACTGGAACTTAGAAAAGTTACTATTTTGATGGGAACTCCCAGAATTTGCCAGCCATTAATTATTGCTCCACAGTAGGATAGAGTTGTATTAACAACTTAATGGGTTGCAATCTGTCAAACTACTAGGTAAAATGAGATATTATATTTAGGAGGAAAATATCCAGTAACATACTTAAACTAAGGAAGAAGGGCAAAGTAGGAGGGTGCCATGTTTGATAAAAGGGAAAAGTATCAATTATTGTTTCCTCCAACAAAAGGGGCTTACACTTCAGGGTCTTCAATTTACTTCCCCCATCCCCTGAATGATTTATTAATTCATAAAGCTATAATCAGCACACACTTAAAGCACACTAACATGTTCTGTAAAAAACAGATCTTGGCTCTTCTTTTATTTTCTTTACTGTTTGCACCACCAGCTGTAACCCACTTCATTCCATAAAGACCTCAATCAGACATGTACCGGTATCTCTAAACTCAGCTTCTGTGATACTTATATTTCAGCCCCCTCCTCCATAACTTCATTAGGCAGGATTATATATGAGTGCTTCTGGTTTGATTACAGGTATCCCCCCCCACTCATTATCCTAAGGGGAATCTAGAGTTAAATATAATCTCTGTTATTTTACCTTAGAATCTATGCTATACGTGAGAGGAGGAGGAGAGGGGCAACAAAGCTGGCTTCTTAAAAACTTATTTGATATCATGAAATAAATGTGGTTATTAGTGCAGAGAAACATTTTTTTAGAATATGTGTTTTTTGCTTTTGCAAGCACTGACTAGGATGCAGATTCCTACTAATGCTACATAAAATTAATAGCACATATAAACACGTGCAAGCTTAAGACTATATATGTTTGAAGTATTCTATTCATATTTTATAATTTAAAAACAGTGCAAGGCAAGAGTGAATACATTTTTCAGCATGATAGCTGAATTCCAATTGGGGAAAATTATCTGGGAGAAGGCTGTATTTCAGAAGTTGTTTGTTGTTGTTAACTGCCCTTGAATCATGTCCAACTCATGGCGACCCTGTGATTGAGACCTCTCCTAGACCTCCTGTCATGAACCTCTCTGCTCAGGTCCTGAGACCCAGGCCCATGTTCTCCCTGATCAAGTTTAACCATCTGGCATGTGGTCTTCCTCTCCTTCTACTGCATTCCATTTTTTCTAGCATCATTGCCTTGTCTAATGATTCATTTTTTCCCCATGATGTGGCCAAAGTACAACAGCCTCATTTAGACATCCTGGCTTCCAGGGATAGTTCGGGCTTGATTTGTTCTAGAACCCATTTGTTTGTCTTCTTGGCTGCCCATGGTATCCTCAGCACTCTTCTCCAGCGCCACATCTTAAATGAGTTGATTTTCTTTCTATTGTCTTTTTTCACTGTCCAGCTCTCGCATAGACACATTGTGTGGATGAATACAATGGCTTGGACTATCCTCAGTTTAGTGTCTTTACACTTTATGATCCTGTCAATTTCTTTCATAACTAC
Organism: Phrynosoma platyrhinos; assembly: GCA_020142125.1. Classification (NCBI taxonomy): domain Eukaryota; kingdom Metazoa; phylum Chordata; class Lepidosauria; order Squamata; family Phrynosomatidae; genus Phrynosoma; species Phrynosoma platyrhinos. The sequence continues at coordinate 45,606,185 of CM034706.1, read as the reverse complement.
CCTTCCCAGTCCTAGTCTTCTTCCCCACCTGGAATACTGCGTCCAGTTCTGGGCACCACAATTCAAAAAGGATGTTGAAAAACTGGAGCGTGTCCAGAGGAGGGCTACTAAAATGGTGCAGGGTCTGGAAACCATGCCCTATGAGGAACGACTTAGGGAGCTGGGGATGTTTAGCCTAGAGAAGAGATGGTTAAGAGGTGATATGATAGCCCTGTTTAAATATTTGAAGGGATGTCATATCGAGGAGGGCACCAGCTTGTTTTCTGCTTCTCCAGAGAACAGGGCCTGGAGCAATGGACACAAGCTACAGGAAAAGAGATTCCACCTCAACATTAGGAGGCACTTCCTGACAGCAAGGGCTGTTCAGCCATGGAACACACTCCCTCGGAGTGTGGTGGAGTCTCCTTCTTTGGAGGTCTTTAAACAGAGGCTGGATGGCCATCTGTCAGGGATGCTTTGATTTTGAGTTCCTGCATGGCAGGGGGTTGGACTGGATGGCCCTTGTGATCTCTTCCAACTCTATAATTCTTTGATTCTAGTAGTGAGACTGGTAATTACTGCATTTTCCCCATCTGCAGATGAGATTATCTGGATTGTAAAATTCTCGTCTGTGCAGCTCCAGATCCAATTCTACAAGAACAAGCTAGAAGAAAGTAATTCATAAATTATGCTGATTGGTGAGTTTTAATATAACACTGGGCTCCAAATAAGTAATAGCCAAGTGGTCTCTGCTTAGAAACAATACAGTGATTATTCCAATATAGCTGGTCTCTGGTATTTTTAAAGAACAACATCTTGTATCTAACTGCCAAAGGTAAAAACTGCACATGCAACTTAATTGTGTTGCAACAGCTGCCAGCTTTCCATTCTTTACAGCATGTAGTAAAATCTTTTAAAGAGCTTTGCTTTTTCTCTGAGGCATTGTAAAGCCTTTGCCCATTCTCATATGTGATGTTTCAATTGTGCTTCAACTATAGCTACAATTTTTGGTAGCTATAAAAAACAAACAAAACCTTGGAGCTCTTTTACTCTCTCTTTCTCTCATGCAGCTGGGCCTTTCGTAATACAGCATGTAAATCTATGTACATTTCTATAATAATATCTGCTTAAACCAGATAGATGCTTCTAGAGCTGGGGAAAGCTACTTGTTTGGATGGCTCCCAGAATCTGGAAGTTTTCTAAAAAAATAAATTTTATTGGCTTAAATGGCCATGTGCTTCTGCATACGTGCTATTTTATCCCTCTCTGCTTGCTGTTCCATGAAGAACCAAGACTGCAGACTCGAAGTCTGCGAACGAGGAGGGACGACTCCATTGCTTCCAAGCTCTGAGCAGTAGCGGAAACTGTGTCACTCTGAATATGCTGGACTGAAAGTCCTGTCAACACTACCCAACACAGTCAGTGAAGAACACTGGGAGGTGTACATCAGCAACATGATTATCACCCAGGGTCTGAGGCCAAAGTGCCCTCTCCAAAGTTGGAGGGGTGTTTCAAATATTTCCTATTGCCCCTCTGTAGTTATTCCTGATCCCCATGTCTGTAAAATAGCTTACTTGATAATGCAGGTATCCATAGATGCAGAACACTATGTACATTGATTTAACAGAAATAGTTGCCACTGCTGCATAATAATAATAATAATAATAATAATAATACCCATTAAGAAATCTATCACCCAATGATAAATAGGGCTCACTATTTTACAAATTCAGAGGTCAATTACAGTGACACATTGTTGAACAGATGGTTGTAATAGAAAACAGATGCTATCAAACTACTTGTTAATTGCCTTAATTGCTGCTGGGATGTTTGCATAATCACAAGCAGGGACATTGTAATAATAAATTCTGTAGGAACTTCACCACTCTAAAACACAGGCAGATACAAAAATTTATATATCTAAAAAGTACTTTCACTTGCTTGGTCATACCAAAATATGTATTATTTCTTTTTTTTTAATTTTTTAAAAAATTATTAATTTTATACAAATAGGTACACATACAGTAAAAATATACAAACAAAATAACGACAAAACAACAACAACACATTACACTGAATAAAACAATGAACATTATACCAAATGAGACACAGTGCCTTCTGTTAAAAAGGCTAACATAAAACAAAAATAAAAGACTTGAATTTAACCACTTATCAACCATATTCTTTCTTTTCGTATATCTTATTGCTTATCTGATAAGAACTCAAAATTTTCCTATGCAATTGCCTAGCTTATTATTATAAGCTCATCTTTTTATATATTATATACATCATGTTATATATTCCTTTTCCCTTTCTTATATTACCTTAACATATTCCATATGTTACTGTTTCATCTTACTGATTTTATTACAATGTTATATACATATCCTTATTTCTAACTTATATATTTAACTGTGTGTCGTATATAATATACTATATATCCCATATATTTGGATCTAATTTTTCAATCTTCATTCCTTTAATATAGAGTCTTCTATTAGGAGATTTGGCCATTTCTGTTTCACATATCTTATCACCTCCCTCCATTCTTCCTTCTCTTGTCTCTTCATTTCTTCATTTAATTTTTTAGACAGTATATCCATTTCAATCATATCAAACAGTTTTATTATCCAATCATCTATCTGCACCGTTTTTTTCACTTTCCAGTACCTGGCGTATACAATCCTAGCCGCTGTTAACATATAAAAAATAGTCTTGCCATGTGATTTTTCTATTTTGTCCTCTATCAACATTGTTTCAGGTCAAAATTTGTATTATTTCAAATGAGTGGGTCTGGTGTATGTCTGTGCGTTTATGTCACATGTCAACTTACAGAGATGCTATGCATTTCTTAGTGTTTTGTTAGGGAAGGATTATTCAGAGGTGGTTTGCCATTGTAAGCCATCCTCTAAATATAGCTTACAACACCTGGTATTCCTTGGCAGTCCCCCATTTGAGTATTAACTGGGTATGATCCTGCTTAGCTTCCAAGATCAAAAGGGATCTAGTACCTTCAAGCAATCAGAAATCAAATAAAGAGAGCATGACACTGTAAGTCTACATGGTTGGAACTATCAATAAAATGCCAATAAAATAAAATTCAGTGAAGAGAAAATTTCTTAAAGTGAACGACATACCGTATCTAGGAGAGGAAAAATAGGATTCTGCTACTGAGTCTGGGGAGAGGTGTGTTGAAGGAAGTGAAGTCAAGACTAAGACTATCAGTCTACAAGGGAGGAAGTAACAGAGCAAACAATCCAAAGAGGAGACACATCAGTGAAATCTTAAGTCCCTTTCTACTTTTTCCTACTCCCTCTACAACAATCATTTAGTGCACATAGGTACAAGCACAACTGTGCGATATGAAGTCCCATGTGCGATATGAAGCGGTATATAAATGAAGCTGCTTTTTGCTTTTTGCTCATTTCTTCTCTTCCAATAGAAATCACTCATCACACAGACAAGTCACAGATCTTAAAATGTAATGTCAATATGTTTTGGACAGAAGGGCACTCTAGTGTTTTTTTTAAAGGAAAACAACCCTCTTTCATTTAATCACATCATTCATATCTTCAGATATTGCTGAAATGTCTAATATTATAACATGTTTTACCTTCACTTTGTATTACAAAAAACAAAAGGTAAGTTGTTTCTTCTTCTTAGACCAGCTGAAGAAGAAATTTCCCAGAAGACATTTCAGAAGAAGGAATTGGTAAAACCAACTCTGATTATTCCTTGCCTAAGGGGGATCGCCATGTTGACAGATGACTTGAAGGCACTTACGCACACACAAAGAGGAAATAATATGCATTTGTAATGTTACATAAACTATAAAAATAGTTTCTGTTTCTCTGTTATGTTTCTGTGTTATAATATGGATAAGTAAGGTAAAGGGTGTGCATGAAGGTGAAGTGATAGGTGTGAAATTTTGGGAGTGAGTTTGCTTATGGTTGGTGACTGGCTCTGAGAGTAAAAGGAGGGAAAAGATGTTCAAATTATGTTATGACTAAGACTGTGGATGAGAGAATAAATAAGGAATGAGATATGAAGATAGATGGAAAGATAAGGACCAGGTTTCGTGGAAAGAAGATAGGATCTTAGGGAGGAGAAAGACTGGGGGCCTTTGCAGACTGCCAGAAATAAAGTGGACTCAATTTGCACGATTTCTGGCAGTCTGCAAAGGCCCTATGAGGGAAAATATATTATGTGATTAAGATTTAGGACAAGATCCTATGTTGCTCAGTGTAGCATAGGAGTTTCACAAGGGAAACTCCATTATGACACGTTACTCACCACCCCCAGGAGTCATGGTTTTGTTGCAATAACCCCTCCTGAACAACCATTCTCTAGCTGGTAGAGAGTAGTAGGAGGAATCAGAGAAGTGTCTGACTATACCCCATATGCATATTGATGAGATCATCTGTCAAGATCCACTGGGGTCTTAGTGGATGATGCTGTAAGTCTACATTTGCTTATGGGGCACAGATAGACAGTTCTCCAACTCTCCATGTTCTCTCCCATGGAATGGCTGAGGGGGCCTACTGAGTCCTGCGGAATGTGGACTTTGGTCATAGCACGTGGCGGAAGAGAATACCAACTTTGCAGCAACCAAGAAAGAAAGACAGACTGACAGATGCAGGCAAAAGGTGAACTTACCCTATGTCACAAAAAGGATGCCAGCCTTAGTCAGCTAACATTCTGTACCACATCTACAACTGTTAATAGACAAGAGGGTGGCAAGGAATAAATAAATTATATATACAGTTGCCCTTCCGTTTTTATGGGGGATCAGTTCCAAATCCCTCCACAAAAATGGAAACCTGTGCATATTCAAGCCCCATAGGCTTGAATGGAGGTGCGGAGGCACATGGGGGGGGCACGCCGTGGGGACTCATCCCATTGTATGCCCCTCTGTCCCTTGCACAGAAGCAGGGATACGGATCCAAACTTCACAAAAATGGAGGGGCAATTGTATATAGACATAGTTATATTCCTAATATTATACTAAATAAAGTTATATTTATTGTTTGGCCACTGATAGCCAAGCATAGCCTAAAAAATCAGAAGAGGGTTAAAAATTATGTAGACCTCCAATAATTGGGGACTGAAAATTCATCAGCCCTAGTCAGCATAGCCAATGATGAGAAATGCTGGGAGGTGCACTTTGACAACATCTGGAGAGTAGTATGATTCCCACTGCTGGCCTAGAAGAACAGCACAATGAAAGTAAATGTAGTAAAGATCCTGATGGTAGCAGCAGGAAGATGTTTGTGTTTGCCACTATGAGTCAAGGAGGAACGGCCACAGCATTCCACCGTGTTGAAAGTTTACTCCTAGGCAAACTGGAAGGAATAGTGTGGCACAGTGAAAAGTAACCAAAAGACAGTATCTTCTTTGCCTACAACCCACAAGAAGTTCATGTAAGGCAAAGTAGGGCTCTCAATCTAATAAGGGTGCAAGGAACATAACAGAAACACTGTCCTATAGAGGAAGAAACAAAGTGCCAGTTGGAAAAAGAAATATTTGTTTTGCAAAAAGAGGCACCTAATGGAGTAGCACAGATTTCTCCATGTAATTTGTGATATGCTCCCCCCATTTTTATGGCAACAAGTGCATCTGTGCATGCTTGCATACTCATCTGTAAACTTTACCACTTTCTTGTAATCCAGGAGTGGGAATGATATGGCTCTCTAGATGTCACTGAATCACAACCCCCAGTATTCCTTATCACTGGCAATGATGACTAGGGTTGATGGAACTTGTAGTATAGCATCTAGAGGTCTACAGGATTTCTATATCCTAGGTTATTTTGTTGCATCTCAGTCTCATCTTTATAATAATAATAATAATAAAGTTTATTTATATCGCCCCTTTGAGATCAATCGGGGCAGCTAACAACAATAAAATATAACTTACAACAATAAAATCTAGTTCCCTCCCCCCCTTAAAAAGTTATTAAATCAATTACAGATTAAAAACATACAATGTAATTTACAACAATAGTATTTAAAAACATCTTTAGATCCAAAAAACTCTGTACTCTAATCAACAAAGTGAGAAATGGTCAATAGCATTTTAAACAGTATATGTATATGCAAAGTTCATCTTCAGAACTTTCCATATGTTTTAGAATACAACTCCACAAAGACTTATCATGCTGGCTTCAAGGAGTTAAAAAGTTCAAAAAGTCTAAAATGCTGTGATATATGAAATAAAAATAATCAAACGGCATTGTTTCAAGTTTTGCCATCTCTCTCTCTCTCTCTCTCTCTCACACACACACACACACACACACAAAATAATAATCCCAAAATGAATCAGGATTTTTCACCAATGCTAATTTTTTTAAAGCACTACACCTCAAGGTTAAAGTTACAGTTTCAGGTTTAAATTAAAACTTTTCTTCCAATCTTTCTGTCAGTCTTTGAGGTATGGCATTTAAGGAGACCCTGCTCTTCTGAAGAGAAAGCACTCTACCATCACTTGTTGCATGCTGGAACAACGCCAAATTTCCTCTGTACTTTGCTGAGTAACAGAGGGGAATCTATTTGTTTTCTTCTGACACCTTTTCTTTTTTATTATTTAACTGACAATTTAATTTGGCAAGAGCTAAGCAAATTTATCCAGTGGCATCTGTGAATGAAACGAGAATGTAAATTTTGCAGAGTCTTCTCGAAGGCTAATGTATGAGTTAACACACACAATAAAATGCATACACATTCAGAAGTTAATTTTGTTAGTCTTATACTGGGGATCCAATCTAAAGATATTCCTCTTTTTAATGAACTGGTAAAACTAGCTCTGAGCATTCCTTGTCTAAGAAAACACTATGAAATTCATGCCACCACCATAAGTCGACAGACAACTTGAAGGCCCTATACACACACACACAATGAAAAGGATAAGATTCTTATGTCAATCTTAAACGTATGTTATGATTGTAAAATAATCTGTTATCAAGTAACTACCAAAAGAAAGATTCTGCTAAGGACTATACCACCACTTTAAAAGAAAAGCATAACATTTGTCTAGCTAAAACAAGTACAGTGGTACCTCTACTTATGAAATTAAGCCGTTCCACAGCCCATTTCTTAAGTAGAAAATTTCGTAAGTAGAAGCAAATTTAACATTGAAAATGCCTAATCCGTTCTAGGCCCCCAAATTCAAGCTACAACTTAATACAAATGTATAATACACAGGGTTATTTCGTTAAGTACCTCTAATACAAACATGTTACATTACCCTTAAAGAACAAAAAAACATAAAAATGAGTTGCAGGACTAATCCAAAGAATAAAAAATAAAAATAAAAAAGTTTCATTTACCTTTTGGGTCAGCCGGCTGTGCAATGGCAACAGTGAGGGAGGGAGGAGGGAGGAGGAGTAGTCATCCGAACACACCCAATTGAAAAGAAAAACACACTTCCTCTCCTCTCATGCAAGCCCAGACAATGCTACCTAGCTTAGTTTCACTAGGCAAACACTTCCTGGTTCTCTAGCCAATAGAGTGCTGCTTTGCCAGATTTCACTAACCAATAGCATGCCACGAAATTCAAAAAGCAGCTCCTTCCAGTCAATTTTGTAAGTAGAACAATTTTGTAAGTTGAAGCAAAAATTATCTGTAGGCGCATTTCGTAAGTTGAATTTTTCGTAAGATGAAGCATTCGTAAGTAGAGGTACCACTGTATTCTAAACAGTAATAACCATTACTTCAATTTAAGACAGAAATATAAAAGCTATTAATTCTTTCTTATGAGCATTTTATGGATAGCTCTTTAATAATACTGCTACTCTGAAATAATCTACTTCTAACTTACATGACAATCTTTGTAAACTTTTATAAAAAGAAGCCTGTCATAAGATCTTATTTTGCTAGATAAAGCTTAATGCTCTAACTTGTGAAGTATGATCTACATGCTGCATTCCTCAAGCCATTTATACTACAGCAATCCTATTGCAGTTAATAATGGTTCTGTACATTGCTTTACTATTAAGCAGTTTAAGAGCTGTAACCTCAGCAAACAAGTCAGAGTATATTTTCAAAAGATAAGAACTCATTTATGTCTTGGATGGATGAATGTCTTGAGCAATGAGAGTAAGGGGGGTTGCAGACTGCCAGAAATAGTGCAAATTGAGTCCACTTTTAGGATTAGGGTTAGTGCTAGGGAATCATGGGAACTGTATTTTATTGTGGCACCAGAGCTCTCTGACAGAGAAGGCTCAATGTCTCAGAAAAAAAAATTATTTCCATGATTCCCTAGCACTAACCCTAATCCTAAAAGTGGACTCAATTTGCACTATTTCTGGCAGTCTGCAACCCCCCTAACTTTTCCTTTAGTATTAGTAGCACTGCATCCATAGAATGTGAAGGGAGCGCAGAGTAGCCTTGCTGCAGGGGAAATGCCTGCTTGTCCCTTTTAAAAGGGAGGGAGGGTAAGTTCCCAGGGACAGAAAGACACAAGTGCACATCACTAAAAAGAAATAATTAACAGGACTCATGAAATGTACTTGTGCGAGAAGGAGATACTTTGGGCTACTCTATACTAGGGGCAAAAGTCTGAATGGATTCCTGCCCCTTCCTTCACCCTGAAGTCACCCCTCATAAATTTTCAGTGCAGGGACACTGGGTAGATTGTCTACAACAGGGGAAGGCAACCTTTTTAAGACCTGGTCCAGTCTCCTGTAGCCCAGGTCTCGGCTGGGCCAAGGGGGGGGGGGAAATGGCGGCGCATGCACTCATGCGCGCGCGCCCTCCACCGCCACGCGTGACCCCCCCAGGCACGCTGCTGCCACGGCCACTGCCGCAGCGCGCGTGGCCGCAGCCGCTGTGGCGCATGTCATGGCCGCCATTTTGAAAATCAAAATTGTGGCCGTGATGCGTTTGCACATGCGCAAGAGTACTGCGCATACGCAAACGCGTCACGACTGCAATTTTGATTTCCAAAATGGCAGCCGTGGCGAGCGCGGCCGCAGAGCGGCAAAAATGCGTGGCGGCGGCAGCACTGGCAATCTTCGGCCTGGGCCGGTAAGTCCAGAGACTGGGGCCTTAACCAGCCCCCGGGCCATAGGTTGCCGATCCCTGGTCTACAACATTACCGGTAACTGACTGTCCCTAAAGAATTTCCTGGGTCCATTGACTGTGTTCCTACCACTTCCCTGCTGCCACTGCTCTGGCCACCGCTATCCCTGCTACTGCCCCTGCCCTATTCCGCACCCCTACTTCTGGACCTTCAAATCTCTAGGACAGTTCCTGACCCAAACTGTGAGGTTTTTTCTTTCCTTTTCTCTTGGCAGTGCCGGTTCTGTTGGTGCACCCATCTCTCTGCCTCATCTGATCTTAGCAAATGGCTTTGAGCCACCAGCAGTGGCACTCCCACAGAAGGAGGAGGGAAAAACCACCATTCAGCCTAGGAACTGTCTTGGGGATTTGAAGGTATCAACCTGGACATTAAGATGTCAAACTCTGGAGTTTAAAAACTCTGCAGTAAGGAAGTATACCCAGAATCTGGGCAGATAGGGTAATGTGTCATGTGGCCTTATTGCCCCAGATTCAGGGGAGGGTGAGTTTTAAACTAGTTTTTAAGCAGTGTAGAGAAGTCCTCTTAGTGGTGCTGTTTAATATTATTTTCCTATAAGCATCTACATAAGGATGTAGTATACCAAAATGGTACTGTAATTTCAAAAATACATCTTCAAATTATTATTACTCACATTTATAACTAAACTTCCAAATTGTTCAGGGCAATTGTTCAGGCTAACTAACCCAATATTAATGAGCTTCATGGCAGAAACTCAGGTCACTGCAGAATAAATCAAGTAGATACTTCCACTTGATAATACCACCCTCACATTACCTCCAAGTGCACTTTTTGTTTATTTGCCAGCTTGCAAGAGAAAGGGAAACCTCCCCCCCTCCCATACACAGAATTTTGAATTCTTTCTCACAAAAGAACACTACCAGCTTATTGATAAAAGTTGTTAGGTACATTAGAGGCAAATATAGTTATACTTGAGCAGGAAAATGCCAAGACCTAAACTGGTCATGACTAACCATTTAGTTCAATGGGTCTGCTCTAAGGATGACTAGATTGGATCCAGTCTACTGAATGAGAAGGAGTAAAAACAAATGTATTTACAATATTGACACAGGGCTTTGATGCCAAAGGAAGTAGCTGGAAAACCTTACTGAAAAGCCTCATTAAAGACTAAAGACAATTTAAATAATGGGCACTTGAGCTTGTTCATGGAAAATAATAACTTCACATTACTGAAACTACTGTTCACAAAGAGATATCCAAAGGAAAAAAAAAACTTCCAGTATCTGAAGTCTTAGCCTTCCCATTGTTTCTTTACAGTACTGGTCCTATGGTGATTAACAATTAGCCTAAACCATCTTCTCTCCACCTACATTAAGATTTTGTTTGTCTTTGCAACCTTCTCTCCATGTGGATTGAGTTCCTGGCTTTTGTTGACATTGCCTGAAAGGGTCAGCATTGTGGGAGGAATCTTTCACTCACACCAGGACTTAACAGAATACCTGCAACTAGGCAATGGACTCAGATCACAGAGCAGCTGTCATGTGTTAAGTGCTCTGTCACTGCTAGTGACCTAGAGGTGAAATGCTTTATATCATATTACCAATTCTGTGTCCTGTCTTTCCCAAAACATATGGAATAGTTTTTAAAACTTCAATGACTGGTTACATTTCACATGGCTAGCCTTACTGCTTTAATAAAAATGAAAAGAAGACAAGGCGGATCTTATTTCCTTTTGAGTATCTTGAACCATTTATAGCACTGTTCTGAATGAATTCTGCACACAAGGCAAGAAATTTCTAAAGTAATAGTCCTATATCTTTATTTCATTTTCCTATTGTTGTACATCAGTTTGCTCCTGGATTCCTCCTACTAAACAGAACTAAAGTATGGAAGAAGTGGTTATACATACACAGTTTTAACCAAGGAGCCCTAAATCCAATTGCTAATTCCATTCTGAATAGAGCCATGAATCAATGCAATTTACCTAAGCAAACCAACAACTTACCATACAGGCATAATTGCTAAGACTATTAAATGGACTTAGGTTAGAATCCCTACAACATGTCCAAAGGCCAAAGTTGAACCTTGTCCAATAATCTTTCCAATTTAGGCAAATTTATCACTCTGGAATGACAGGTGTTTTTTTCTTTTGTCTAATTTCTGATTAGACAAAACACTTTCTAGTAGAAAGAAAATCAACTCATTTGAGATGTGGTGCTGGAGAAGAGTGCTAAGGATACCATGGATGGCCAAAAGACAAATGAATTCTAGAACAGATCAAGCCTGAACTCTCCCTAGAAGCCAGGATGACCAACTGCCTCGGCAG
>CM034706.1:45557998-45588328 GCA_020142125.1 Phrynosoma platyrhinos | reverse complement strand
CATGGTTTCCAGACCCTTCACCATTTTGGTTGCCCTGCTCTGGACACGCTCCAGCTTGTCCACATCCTTTTTGAACTATAGTGCCTAGAACTGGATGTGGTATTCCAAGTGAGACCTGCACAAAGCAGAATACAGTTACTGTTACTTCCCTTGACCTATACTTCTATTGATGCAGCCTAGAATCACATTGGCCTTTTTGGTTGCCATATCACACCATTAACTAGTGTTCAGCTTGTGGTCTACTAGGACTCCTAGATCCTTTTTTCATGTACTGTTCTTAAACCAGGTGTCCCCCATCCTATATCTATGCATTTAATTTTGTTTATATTTCAAATGCACCCGAGTAAATTTTGAGGTTAGTTTTACCATGTAATAAGTTTTATTTTTACCATGTATTACTATTACCATGTACACATTTGCGAGTTGGACAGATAAGAGGAAGATCATTTCATTCAAAATGTGGTGCTGGAGAAGAGTGCTGAGAATGGACAGCCAAAAAACAAACAATCTTTCCATTCTCCCTGCTCTCCCTGGAAGCCAAGATGATTAAGCTGAGAATGCCATACTTTAATCATGTCATAAGAAGGCATGACTCACTGGAAAAAATACTATAATGCTAGCAAAGGTAGAGGGATGTAGAAAGACAGGAAGACAGCATACTAGATGGATACACTCTATTAAGGAGCTCACAGGCATGAATTTACAGGACCCAAGCAGAGCAGTGGAAGATAGGGAGACTTGGAGATATCTCATCCGTGAGATCAGCATGAGCCAGGATCAACTTGAGGGCCATTAACAATAACAACAAAGTGTTTTGGGGGGAGGGGCTGCCCAAAAAACCACTTAACCTGGGATAATTGTTCTTGGGTTTTTTCCTGAGTTTTCCTAAAACATTCACATTGTGTGAATAACCAATGCAAATAGATCCAGGATAAACTGTGATAAAACTCTGCATGTTTGAAGTTTCCAATACATCTGCATCATCGATTCCACCTTTATTTACAATGCTGGCACGTATGAGCAACAGAACTCAGAGAGATGCTCAGAGATGCAGCCCTGATTAAAAAAAAGAAACCCCCAGAATGTGTGAGTGATATTATTCACATGTCATGCTAAAAAAACAATGTCTGGCCATGCAGGGAATGAGACAAAGTACAGAAAAATTTAAACTCCATTAGCAGTAGTAAAATATCTTTTATTGGGATCCAGGCTGTCTCTGTGGATTTTTGATTTTGTTGCATCTTGCTGCGCGACCAACACAGCTACCTCTGAATGTTTTCTGGATTTGAAGATACGAATTCAGCAAGTAGTCACCAAACACAATGGGGAAAGAACAGTAGTGATGAGTTGGAAGACATTGTGTGGAGCTAATACTTTGTGAGATGGCCACCTTGAGCAATGGAATGCCATGGTTGGGAAATTGTGTGCACCCCACAATGCCAGGAGAGCCCCAGTCTCCATTGTGAAGAGTGAAGGTCACTTTCAATAGCTTGGATGTGGTTCTATGGAGCAATGGTGCTGGCAGCCACATAGCTTCCTGAAGAATGCATCCTCTGTTTCTCTCTCCTCACCATGCCAGAGAGCCTCTTTACTCTTCCACTACATAAACTTCCATAGCTAGGAAGTGTCTAGGTGAGTTCAGAAGAGACCAGCAGTTTCCAACATCTTTCTTCAACAGCTCCCTGGAGCATGCAGTTTTAGACATGATAGCCAAGGACACTCCTGCTGCCATAGTGGCATAAATAGTCTATATGACAAGCAAGCCCACAATGGCTCAAACTAAGCAGTTTTTAATCAGAATACGAAATTTGAAATTTAAAAAGGGCAGAGGAAAGGGACTGGGTGGGATGGCATGTATCCTACCCTCTGATGTGGTCTATCAAATTACCATTTTTTGCTTCTCTAAGGTATGGTTCTGTTTCTGTCATTTGACAGGATTAGAATAGAATTCCCCTGCCAATATTTTCTGTTTCTGTAGACAAGACGTGCAGTGGTAGATCCCATTTTGGTTTTATCATAGGCAACTGAATTGATTGGGAAGACCCACCTCCCTATCTTTCAGATTTGTTTTCCCTGTCCTTCATCCAAGGAGTTCAGAAAGGGAGTCATTGTTCTCATCTTCTGTGCTCACACAATAACCAGTGAGCAAGAGCCATTACCTAATGACAGGGCATGTGTTTCAGACCTGCTGTCAACAACTGGCCTTGCCTGCATCCCAGATCCTTCCAGTATATGGTACTCTAAGCCACCAGCCTTGGTCTCACCACCAGCTTTGCCCCACCTTCACTAAGAAGTGGTCTTACCCAATGCTGTAGGCACTAAAATGAGACAAGAGCTAGACATGTTCAACTCTGATAGCTTCTTAGCTCCTATTGACATCTAGTATCTGCCTTATTTATCTCCGACAATGATGTGGGAGACAAAATATATTATTTTCAAGAGGACAGCCCGCCTCACAAAACCTGGATCACCACTGTATATTCTGTTCCATGCCAAAGGAGTCAGGTGAAATTCAATCCTTCCAGGCATATCCTTGGAAAGAGCTAAGCTAGATAAAGCAGTGATCACATGCTGTACAAGGCAACTTCCCATGTTTTTGATTAGTTAGGCTAAGAGCAAGTGACCAGCACAAGATCAACAAGGAAACTCTGTGGCAGAGTACTGAGGAAGGATTTGAAGTCTGGTCTCATATGTGTAATTATCTAGAGCAGCTGGGTGCTTCAGAAATTTGTACTCTTAAAAAAAGAGACCCAAATCATTTGTTAAGAGAAAATCAATATTAATATTTGGATCATATTTGTGAAGTTCGGTTTAGAGCAATCTCAGCACTTTGGGTCTTTACCCAGAAAGAAAACAATATGGTTCACATTCTGTATTAATAACAAAGCCCAATTCACAGGAGGGAATGAAAGAAATAGCAAAAAGGCAATGCACCTAAAGTTTGTCAGGGAAAGAACCTAAGAATGCAGGGCTTGTTAGTGGGAGGTAATAACCTGTGGCCCTGACTGGAGTCTAGGCCCCTGAGGGGTGTCACCTATCACCTTCAGTCTCCACTTCACCCCTTGCCTTCATCATTTTTCTTCCCTGCCTCAAAGGATCAAGAGAAGGGAAAGCATATGCAGGGTTCTCAATCTTTAATTATTTCTCTATTCAGTAGCATTTGTGAAAGAGAAAAGAGTTTGGTGGGTAGATGATGACTGGACACATCTAGGTAAGAAACTATTTGTGTCACACTGACTCATTGTTTGTTGGTGAGGAATAATGGAACTTGATTTGGAAAGTGCAATTCTGAGCACATTTACCTGGAACTTAAAAGCAAATTCTGCTGCATACAATCCTGCACATGCTTCCACAGGGATGTACCCCAGTGTAAACATGTACAGCATTTCAGCCTAAATATGTCCAGAATTTTGGCAGCATATCTAATTGCTGAGTAATTTGTCTACTTTATTGTGGGACCAGTAATAAGTTAGTCAGCTAATAAACATCTTTTCTTCATAGCTTCAGATCTTATAAAAAAGAAAAACCTAGCAAAATGGCCATTTTGGATTATAGTTCCCATAATTTCTAGGTAGAGTGGTCAATGAACATTGTAGTCCAAAGAAGTGACTTCCTGAAGCTTTGCAGTAGTGCTGAGAGAAACTTCACACAGAAATTACATGGATCTTTGACATTATAACCTGATTGCTTATATAAAATTAGAACTGTCAAATTGGTGAATTTCAAAACACCTATAATTCTTAAAGGACTTGGATTTTAGCTGAACTTTGGATGGCAAAAGCTGAATTTATCAGTGAGGGCCATTGTAGAGTACTTTGTTGCATTTTGCAATTACATTTATTAATGTATTACATTTATATCGTTCCTCCAGTTTTCTCTCATCATTTTACAAAGTTCTTTGCCTCTCTTCCCCCTGCCCCCTCATAACAATCTTGAAGGATTGGTTACAGTGAGAGATAGTAATGAACACAAGACCATCTATCATGGTCTATCATGGAACTGAGAAAACCAAGAAGGAAGGCCAAGAAGACAAACAAATGGATTCTAAAACAGATCAAGCTTGAATTCTCACTGAAAGCCAAGACAACTAAATTGAGGCTGTCATACTTTGGCTGCATCATGAATCATTAGAAAAGACAATGAGGCTAGGAAAGGTGGAAAACAGTGGAAGGAGTGGATGACAGCGTGCCAGATAGTTAGATTCAGGGGTGAAGCAGATGGTCAACCCTGGTCACCCCCGAATCGGCGTGGTCCCAAGGCTGCTCACCACCACGGTGCTGAACAGGCTGCCAGAAAGGAGTGCTTTTTTGTGCTCCTTTTTCCAGTGGACCTGGGCCACCTTAGTTGGCTTCAGGCCAGCCTGAGCCTGCAGCACCTGAACAGAGAGGTAGAGGAAAGAAATCCTGGAGATGTCTCATCCACAGGGTCAGCATGAGTCAAAGGAGACTCAAAGGCAGTTAACAACAGTAGCAACAAAGTGGTGAAATCTTCTGGCTACATGTGTAAAACCTTTCCACAGTGGAGTTTATTGCTTGCCAAATTAAGCTGGCTTACTTCTTCCGGCTTCAATTCTGGATCCAGGATACCCCTGGATGTTATTAGATAAACATTGCTGCTGATTTAGCCGTGATGCTGCCGGTCGAATCCATCCCAGGTCGAAGCCTCACTGAGCCGGCCAATTTTTGAAGTTGGAAGCTCCCCGATTTCGAAAAAGTGCCGGCTGAGTGAGGCTTTGACCCAGGATGGATTCGGCCAGTGGCATCATGGCTAAATTGGCGGTGATTTATGTCTGATAACATCCGGGGGTATCCCAGATCCAGGATTGAAGCCGGAACAAGTAAGCTGGCCTAATTTGGTGAGCAATAAACTCAATGTCTGCATCTGAACCAAAAAGCCTGTTATTTCTTTTACTGTAAATTGTTCCTACAGCAAGAACTGTTTTCATTGTATTTTAATACAGACCTTGGAAAAGTTTTTTTCTTCTACATCTCCCAGAGTCCCACAGTCAGCATAGCATACCTTCCAACTGTTCTGATTTGACTGTTCCTGTTATTTCTTTTTTATCCCACTTTTCAGCTATTTTTAAAATGTCCCAATTTCTCTCTTCTCTTAGTTCCCCCCTCTGCCCTCTGCTTACTTCAGTTGCTATAAACTGAGTTTGATATCCAAAAGGAATTTGCACTCAGTTAACTCAGCGAGTGGAGAAGAGGGGCTGAATCTTATCCTTTCCAGTAGGCTCAGACAAAAGCAAACTGATGCAGCCTCTCCTACCTTGTTTGTTCTTTCTCATTAATAACTTTTGCCATCTTGACTATATGCTGATGGTTTCAGTTGTGAAATGTTGGAGGGTTCTGGGAGCATTAATTCCCAAAAAGTAACTTTTTAAAGCGCCATTCTAATGCAATGGGACTGAGAAGAAAGGTCAGGAGATACACTGTTCCTCCAGTGTTTTTAAAGACAACTTTATTGGCAATTTGCAAGGCTACCATTCAGTGTCTTCAACATGATGCAGGTTATAAATGCATCAATATACCGATTATCTGCAGTTTAGATTACATGAGATGGTCTATATATTCCTGAAAAAACAAACTCCAGATGCGGATTCTTGATATCTGTGCTCTTCACAATAGTTAAAAATAGAGGTTTACTGGTTACAGGAAAATGAAAGCTTTACCATCAGACTGACCTATTGCTTCCTCCTGACATTTGACAGTTTAATTGGCAGTGCCTCCTGTGGTGGGTGCCTGTGTGCCGGCAGGGTTAATCCTGTGTAGCACATGCTCATGCTTTGCAAAGCCCTGTTAAAGAAACAACAATAATAAATAGCTGGTGGCATCTGGTCAACAAAAGGGGGTGTTTTCTATCTACAAAAGGACCTGGCCTCTTGGCATTTAGCAGCTTGCAAATAATATAATCTGCATGGCAAAGGCACCGATAAACCATCAAATGCTGTTCTAATTCTATGACCTGGTCCTCAAAGAGTCTCCTAAAAAAGTTCCTGAGGCCAGAGGAATGTAGTGTGTGCTTTATTTTTCAGCCAACAAAGATCAAACCACACACTCATATTTGAGTAATGCAGAGAATTCATCAGTTTTTCAAGTGCTGCAAAAACCTCTATAGTTAGCCTTAACTTAAGCAAAGGTGCTTTTCTCATAGCACCTGTTGTTGTTGTTGTTGTTGTTAACTGTCCTCCAGTCGACCTCATCCCATGGTGACTTTATGGATGAGACATCTCCAAGACCCCCTATCCTCCACTGCTCTGCTTAGGTCCTGCAGATTCAGGCCTGTGACCTTCTTGATTGAGCCCATCCAGATTATAGTGTATGGTCTACCTCTCTTTCTACTGTCTTCTAACTTCCTAGAGTTTATTGTCTTTTCTAATGAGTCATGCCTTCTTATGATGTGGCTAAGTACATCAGACTCAGTTTTGTTACCTTGGCCTCCAGGAATGGTTCAGGCTTGATCTGGTCTAGGATTCATTTGTTTGTGTTTTTTCACCATCCATGGTATGCTCAACACTCTTCACTGACACCACATCTCAAATGACTTTGAGCCTTTGCAGACTGCCAGAAATAGTGCACATTAAATTGAGGCACTGCCCTGGCTCAGTGCTAGGCAGTCATGGGAATTGTATTTTTTTTTTTTTTGAGACATTGAGCCTTCTCTGTCAGAGAGCTCTGATGCCACAATAAATTACAGTTCCCATGATTCCCTAGCACTGAGCCAGGGCAGTGCCTCAATTTAAAGTGCACTATTTCTGGCAGTCTGCAAAGGCCCTTTATTTTCTTCCTGTCTGCTTTCTTTAATGTCCAGCTACCACATCTGTACATGGTGATAGGGAATAAAATGGTTTGGACAATTCTAAGTTTAGTGCTCAGTTGTATGAGTCCCTGTACCAAGAGAAAGGCAGGATGATGATGATGATGATGATGATGATGATGATGATGATGAACAATACTCATAATAAATCTTTACACTTTAGAATCTTATCTAGTTCTTAATAGCTGCCCTTCCAGTTCCTACTCTTCTTCTGATTTCTTGACTGCAGTATTTGTTCTGGTCAATATTTGATCCAAGATACAGGAAATATTTGGCTATTTTGATTTCCTCATTGTCTAGGTTGAATTTATATAGATCTTCTGTGGTCATTAGTTTTGTTTTCTTTAAGTTCAGCAGTAAGCCTGCCTTTGCATTTCCTTCTTTAACTTTTCTTAGTACTTGTTTCAAGTCTCTGATATTTTCCACTAGTTGTATGGTGTCATCTGCATATTTTAGATTTTGTTGATGTTCCTTCCTCTTATCTTCATTCCTCCTCCTTCTGAGTCTAAACCTGCTCTTTGTATGATATTTTCTGCATACATTGAACAAATAGGGTGATAGAATGCAGCCTTGTCTTACCCTTTTGCCAACTGGGAACCATTCTGTCTCTCCATATTCTGTTTTATAAGTAGCCTCTTCTCCTAAGTACAGAGTTCTTCATCAGGACTATCAAATGTAGTGGTACTCCCATGACATTAACAGCATCCCATATTTTCATGATCTATGCCAGGGGTAGGCAACCTTTTTGAGCTGGGGGCCGGGTTGCTGTCCCTCAGACAATTGGGGGGCCAAAGCACCAAAAATAAAAAATAATAAAATATAATAAAAAAATAAAAAAATATGCATGTACACTCTCTCAGTCCCAGAAAAGCCATGGCAAAACCCCTGTGGAGATTTTGCCAAGAAAAACTCCAAAACAAGTAATAACAACAATATTCAATATTATGGCGGGCGGCGGCAGCTGGAATTCTTTGTGCATTCATAATGTGGTCCCTAGTGCTTCTTCCTTTCCTGATCTCCATTTGGGATTTCTCTTTCCATACATGATTTGAGTCTATGCTGCAGAATTTTGAGCATTGTTTTGCTTGTGTGGGAATGCTACGGTCCTGTACTTGCTTCAGTCTTTTGTGTCTATTTTTGTGTGAATGGGGATGGATGTTGATCATTTCCAATCTGTTGACCACTGTTTTGTTTTCCATATTTGTTGGCATATTTTACTTAATACTAGAGTTGTTTCTGTCAGTGTGGATTGTAGCAGTTCAATTGGGATATCATCTGTTCCTGGTGATTTATTCTTCCCAGTTTTTCTTTGTGCAGCTTCCACCTTGCTTTCTAGAATTGAAGTTCATCTTCAGATGGTTCTTCATTCTATAATAATATAATAATAATAAAATTTTATTTCTACCCCGCCCAATGGATACCCAATCAGGGCAGCTTACAATTTTAAAATCATGAACCATATAAACATATTATACACAAAACCCCACCCACCCCCTTAAAACAGTATTAAATCAGCAAGTTATTAAAACATAATTTAAAATTAAGGTCCACACAGAGTAGTAGGCAGGCTATGTGTCATTCATTTTATAATGTCTTTTATATAGCTCTGCAGCACAATTATCCCACTGTCTTTTTATATCTTTTTGATGTTCTTCTTCTGATTGTAGAGCATCCACACCCTTGGTTTAAACTACAATGCTATAGCATTCTGATCCCTTGTTAAAACTCAAGCAGATGTGAACAAAATTCACAAGTTCCAAAGTACAAAGAAGCAAGGAAACAAAACCCACTCATTTGCTTGTCTTTGAGCTGTTATTCTGGATTTTTATTTCTAGGAACTGCCCAGAAACCACAGTATAAAAGCTCCATGGGATTCAATAGCAATTTTTCAGGTATTATGTAACCATTCCTTAGCAGATAGATTGATAGTTTCTTTGAGTATCATTTTGGGAGGTCTGTATGTAATTAAAAGGAATAATAAAACAAATAGGATGCAGTTCAACCATCACTTATCAAACATTCGGTGGAGGTCAGCAGATGGCCTCTATATACACGAATAGATAATTTCTGTGTCTGTTCAGACTATGAAGATTATCACACTAAGATGCTAACCCATTGGCAACCCAAAATAAATGAAACCACTATCTTAGCACTGCAGTTGTGTGTTAGATTGCACTTTTCTTTGAAAACCAGGATGTATTCGTGATAAGAGTGGCAGGAACTGACCGCATTCTTGAGATTGTGACTTTTTTACAAAAAGCTGCGCATGTATGATTGCGTGACTTTGACATCACTAGTAGGGAGGGAGTGGTGAAGTCTCGTGCTGACAAACTTGTGAGATTGTGCAATGACGGCATGTCCAGTGATTGTTGGTCGCTGGAAGCAGTATTATTGCGCAATTGTGGTAATTCACAGGTTCTACCCATGAATGAAAAGTGGTGGTTTTAACACAGGATAACAGTGGTTTGCACACTGCATCATGCAGCCAGAACTATGCTGATTGGTTTGTGCTATAACTGATAGTGTGACAATCTCCTATCAGAATTGAATGGGATTTGTTGCTCCAAACCATAGAGCATAGGATTGAATATTTAACTTGTTAGTGTTACATGGGAGTGAGAAATAAAATTTTCTAAAAATCAAGATCGATAGCATTCTTGAAGAATTCTTTGCCTTCCCTCTTTAGCAGAATATACTGTATGCGCATATAGGGGCATAGAATATATGAAGCGACAGGTTATTTTGTCTCGGTGACAGACTAATGTCTAAAACAAGACTTGCTTTTCCATGAAGGCAAAGGAAAGAAAATGGCATGTGAAGTTTAGGACCCATCTCTATTCATCTGTTAAATTTTAGAAGGCATGCAAATATCTTAAACGTAGTCTCATTACTGTATCCAGAAAAAGTTATGTGGAAATTGCACTGAAATACTCATTTCAGTACACTTAACTTAACCACATGTTCAAATAGTCCTCTGGTTGTTCCATCAGAAAGCAACATAGATATATCATCCAATGAGGAATTTCTTACCTCCTTTGCTCATTTTAATTAGTCTCACTGCAGGAAGAAAGTGCCAAAAAACATGGAAGGGTAGCTGCTTGAGTGAAACACTGAACTTTTTGGAGCTCTGCCCATGTGAAATTAACACTGCTGCTGCCTTCAACTACCATACAGATTCTTTCCCATTCCTTTGTCCCTTAGCTGCTGAAGCAAGTGGATCTCATCAGGTTTTTAGGCAGCACCAAGGGACTGCATACCAGCCATGTAAACTCATGTGAGTGGAAGAAGGCTGAACAGCAGATTTTTTTTCAATTAATGTGGAAAACGTAAGGTGCATGGAGAATATTTTTGTATTGGGTTTTTTTAATGGAGAGGCATTGCAGACCTTCATCTGTCATCAGAGATTGTCTAGTTCACAAAAAATAAAATAAAATAAAATGAAAAATGTACCAAATGTTTTTCCTTCTTGTTTGCAGACTAGGACCACATCTGATGAAAAAAGGAACCCTATGGAGTGTGAGAGGAAAGAAAAAGATTCAACATACATTTTAAGCACATTGGCTATTCAATTATTCTTTTATTCTAGCAGTGAATTAAGTGATATATAAGATGTAGAATTGTGCCCAGTAATGTATGAGTGAAATTTTCCTTGTTAAATGGGACTTCTCATCCTTTCTTTCCACTGCAGCCCCCTGTGCCTTTGAAAAACCTTACCAAGGGAAGTCCTGGCTTGTGACATGGATGGAGGATATATCAGGAAGTGGGAATCAACCCTTTAAACTGCCTTTGTCCAAATCTGGGTAATCCACTATCTCATTGCAGCTCTCTCTCCCACACCTCAGGCCTTTTCTGAGAGTCTGTTACTTAAGTAGAGGGTTTGAAGGAGCACAGGGACTGGAGTGGAGAGAAGAAGGGTAAGAAAGTCACTTTGCTGAAACACCGGAAGCACTGGATGCATGCTACATGCATAATGATGACAGTATGCATCATATTGAATAAAAATGAAATTCAAGAAAGCTGGTAGAAAGTTTTCATCACGTTTCAGTTCTTTCAAAACCACAAGTTTCATCTAAAAACTTGGTTGACATTTTATGACAGCTTTTCATTTGAATATTAAATATTAAAGAATATTTTGTCATGTGCAATGGCTAACACAAAAGGATCACAAATTGCATTACACCTAATGCTGTCTCTTGGCAACAGAGAGGTAAATCCAAGTTACAGTGATTGAAGGAAATAAAGGCAGACATGAAATATTATTCCATTCCTATTAGTGTTTCAAAGGAGAGGGAAAAAGAAAAAGCTTAATGGGAATGGGTTTGCGAATCTTCACCTCCTAATGTTCAGTAACTAAACAGCATGTCATCATTCTCCTTTTGTGTCCTTGGATGTTGGCATTAAATCCAGCATTAATAATGTGGTAGATATTAGAACTAGGAAAGGTCTCTTAGATCACCTCTCTGTCAGTGTATGATTACTCCCTGTTGTAAATTTCCTAGTATTCCTAGTTGCCTGTAATAACCTTTATTAGGTATATTTGAATTATTTAAATTATTATGTACTGTTACATTTCACATTGATATTTGAGGGGCTACCACCAGCAGAAACACAGCTTCTGTCCATAGAGCTCTCTTTAGCAGATTGTCTTGTCAGGAAAGGGGCACTCATACCATCCAATATTTCGCAGTTGAAAACTGGAACATTTGTAGCCAAGCAACAACAGAGTGTGGTCAATATGGCAAATATTAATGAGGAAGAATACATAAACTAGGAAAAGCTGAAGCCTACTGGGAAGGGCAAGATTCTGTTCTCCCGCTTCCCCACTAAGATAATTTTGCACAAACTTAAGAACGAGACAAAGGTGTCCCATATCACCATTGGTGGTGGTTTTTTTTAAATATAACATTGAAATTTCTAAATAGGAAAATAAGAAAAGACCCCTCAGTCAAAGGTATAGATAATCAAGGACAAAATTACAAGCTGAGAGCTTTTGCAGACAACTTTGCAATATTTTTGGATGATCCCAACTATAGGTTTAAAAAGTTACTAGAAATATTAGAATAATTTGGTGAATTTGTGAGATTTAAAATTAACAAAGACTGAACAGTAATGCTTACAAAGTACATTACCAAAAAAGAATAGATTTAAGAATCAATTTTAAAATAGAAAAGAAAGTGAATTATCTTGGAGCCCTGGTGGCGCAGTGGTTAAATGCCTGTATTGCAGTCACTCCCTCATAGACCACAAGGTTGCGAGTTCAATACTAGCCAGGGCTCAGGCTAGACTCAGGCCTGCATCCTTTCGAGGTCGCTAAAATGAGTACCCAGTTGTTGGGGGGCAATGAGCTTACAGTTGTAAACTACTTAGACATCCCATAGCGCGGTATGAAGCGGTATATAAATGAAGCTGCTTTGCTTTGCTTTGCTTTGCTTTGCTTTGCTTTGCTTTGCTTTGGTATAACAATAATAATGAATTATTTGCCAAATACTATAATACAAGTTGGTATCAAATTAAAGATCTCAGGAAATGGAGTAAGCTGAAGCTCTCCTTACTTGGTAGAATTTTGGCAATTAAAACAAACCTTCTTCCCAAGATGATATTCCTATTTCAGAACCTAACAATAGTTGATCTACCATTCAAAAAAACGAAGTAAAGACTTGTCAAAATTTGTTTTGTCAGGGGAAAAACTGAGAATAAGGTGGAAAGTGCTTCAGGACAGAAAGGAAAGTAGAGAATTAGGTCTACTGGATCTGAAATTATATATTCAAGCAAGCTGTGTCACCTGGGTGTTAGAATGCATCACATTAAAAAATAAGAGGCTTTTACAACTGGAAGATTTCAATATACATTTTGGCTGGCACACATCTGTAATAAGATCTGTAATAAGATCACAGTAAATAGAGACTGTAAAGACCATTATGTTAGGAAGTTTTTAAAATTTATGTTGATTTTAAACCTGTTGATTTAATATTGTTTTAAGGGGGGGCGGGTCTTTTTATTATATGGTTTGTGAACTGTGATTTTAAATCTGTAAGCCGCCCTGATTGGGTATCCATTGGGCGGGGTACAAATAACTTTTATTATTATTATTATTATTATTAAGTCATTAGTGAGAACTTGGTTGAAGAATACTAGAAAAAGTCTTGGATTTAAACCTTAAATTTACAAGAAGCTACAACTTAAATTATTGTAAAATATTTTATAGGTAGCATTTAACATTGGGAAAAAATAGCCAAAAATGAATGTACTTATTAAGCATGTTAAACACGCTTGACAACCAGACAGAAAGAAAACATTTCAAAATTTTGCTACAGGTGATAACAGTGGCCAGAGTAATTCATGCCCTAAAATGTAAAAAATACAGACATACCTTTGGAAGAAGAATGGCTCTTGAAATTATATGTCCAAAATGAATAAACTAACTACTTTTTAAAATGGTGAGACACTACAACAATTCAAAGAAGACTGGAAGTATATTATGCTCCTGTTGTAAATAAGTGGGGAAACTTAGCAATAGCAAATTTTGAAGAATGAATTCAAAAGCGAGAAGGGAAAGAAAGAAGATAAGAACTACTGTATTGCTGTATTTGAAGAGTTAACATGTTAAATTACCTAAATTAATTTATTATAAGGTGGTATAAATTCTGTAGGAGAATTAAAGTGCAAAATAGTGCAGGAAAAGAAGAGACTTAAGAGGTGGAGAAATGTATAAAATATGGTAAGAATGGAAGGTTGTTAGATACCCATGTAGAACCAGAAAGGGAAAGGAAATCGCGGTCCAGACCCAAGTTACAGTCGGTCCTTGCTATCCATGAAGATCCATGAAGAAGATGAGATGAGCACCACTCGCTATAGACGGACATGACCTGACAACCTTGTCAAAGGGAATACCTTTACCTTTTACTTAAGTGTATTGATATTGGTCGTATGCGTTAAATAATCAAGAGCAGTTTAATTATACGTGTTGAAGAATGTGTGTTGTTTTTGTTTATATTTGACATAAATTAATTTTTTAATTTTGTGCAAATTCCTTGTGCACTTTGAATTCAGATTGCAACAATTGAAGTAAGCTGAGGATAAAGAAAAAAGTGGGAGGAAAAAGAAAGTGTAAATATTTAAAAGCAGCTGAAAAAGACGGAGGACAGAGGATCCATCTCTTTTAGAGCAGGACACTTAGCAGGTATGAGCACTTCCCATTCCATCCTACTCCCCTTTGATTAGCAGTAGGTTTTTCACACTGAAGTTGTTTTAAATATATATTCCTTGTGTATCACGTGTTACACTTATGAAATGCATCAATAATTTTCCATTTGGCAGACCTTTTGTTACCCAGTAATTTGGTTATTGGGGATAGGGACTGAATTTTATTGTAACAGGTTTTGCACATAAAACAGGTTTTGCACATAAAATGAGCCACAGAAACCAGAATGATTGAATGGAAAAGGTTTGATACATGGAGGAGTTTTTATAAATACCAGATACTAAGGGCTGTTTGGAACACTACTTTAATGTGGCAGTAGTCAATAAAAATCTCAATTATTTTTATGTGATGAATAGTCTTATGAACAGTGCATCAAGATTTTGGCATGACATTGCCTAAATGAATGTGGGTTGGTTATGAGCTGGTTTTGAGCCACTTGTGATCTAAATATAGGTTAGAGTATTCATAGGACATTGTGAGAGTCGCGCTTTCAGAATATCTTTGGCATTTCCATAAAGAAAAATGATTAGTTCATATATGTATTTCACATGTTATACATTAATTATCAATACACTCATTTCCACAAATGTTTTAGAATAATTACTGTGTTAATTCTAAAAGGATTTTAGCATTTCGTTTAAAGGTTGTCCATGTGGCACTTCATATGTATATTACAATGTCAAATCTAAAAACAGTTGTTTTTACTTTAAACTTAATAGCTGGGCTCCCTCTCTCATTGTTGCTTTGTCAACATTTTATGGTACTGCTTCTCAGAGTATGTGCAATACTTTCTACAAATGTATAAATAAATCATTCAAATTATTGTGACGTGTGGAACTACTAAAGACTATCTGAGACAAAGATTCATACAAGACATGTCAAATAACACTGTTTCTAACTTGCTTCATGTCAGTATCTAAAAATTAAACTTTAATTTTTTTCTTTGCTTTTAAATCACCTATTTAGATTTTTAAATTCAGTTCTATATTATTATTCAGCTGATTAATAGGTATGACTTTGAAACTTTCACACACCTGCAAGAGTTTCATAGTGACCTGTCATTGTGTTTTCAGGTTAAAACTTGAAGAGAAAGATAGTGTGTAAACATCCACACATGGTGTATATAATAACATAGTATTATACACATTGTATATAGTAAAGTATATTAAAGATATACAAAAAGCAAAACAGTACATAGATGCTAATATGTTGGATCCTAATCCATCTGCAAGTTTAGAGAACATTATTGATTATTCTGCTTATTATCCTTTAATGTGTATTGACATATGTACTATGAATAACACCAGAGATATACTGGTACATTTGTACAAAAAACTGCTCTGTATCTG
Organism: Phrynosoma platyrhinos; assembly: GCA_020142125.1. Lineage (NCBI taxonomy): Eukaryota > Metazoa > Chordata > Lepidosauria > Squamata > Phrynosomatidae > Phrynosoma > Phrynosoma platyrhinos. Next base: position 45,572,959 of record CM034706.1, on the reverse strand, counting down.
ATGTTTGCATGTGAATTTAAGTTATGAATCAGTGCACTACATATCTTGACATTAATTATTTTGCCAGTAAATGATATATTTTTCCAAGCATTTGGAGCTACTCAGAAATATTCAGAATCAAATCTAGCCTCTGGGAGTCCACTAAGATGTGATGGTGGCATGATGATCCTTTCTAATAAGTATAATATGGGATAGGTGATTTAATGAAGTAAGAGATGGGTAGGAGAGGGGTGCTGAATCCTTGCTTTGCCTCAGTTATCCCATGGCCTTGTCCCCAACCATTACTGATTGCAGTGATAACACTAGTTTAAGGAGAGAAAGAGCTGGGTAAATCTAGAAAAGAGGAATTGTTTCTTGGGGGTAGTGGTGACAATATATTACTTGCAGAAAACAGCAGACATGGAATGAACTGATGAAAGTTAAGGAAGAAGGAGCAAAAGATGAATATTGACTATTCAAAAGTGGAATATTAAGTTCTAAAGTGGAATATTAAGGAGATAAAAATAATAACTACATGATTTACATGATTTACTTAATTTTTATATGGGTAACAAAGACACTGAAATAATTAAAGATTTCCTATACTTTGGCTTGGGCATTTAATCAAAATCAAGAAATCAGAAGAAATCTAAGAACTGGAAAGACAGCCATGAATGAATTAGATAAGGTTCTAAAATGTAGAGATGTCTCATTAAATACCAAAGTCAGAATCATCCAGGCCATATATTTCTGATTTCTGTAAGTATGTCAAAATTGAACAGTGAAGAAAGTTGACAGGAAGAAAACAAACTCATTTGAAATGTGGTGCTGGAAAAGAGTTCTGTGGGTACTATGCACTCCTAAAAAGACAAATGAGCAAATCAAGCCTGAACTCTCAAAAGAAGCAAAGATTGAGGCTGTCATACTTTGGATGTATTGTGAGATTATGCGACTCACTGGAAAAGACAATAATGTTTGATAAAGTGAAGGATTCTCCATCCTTTTTCTCTTCTCTTCTGTAACTCCTCTCCTTTATACTTTGAGTTGCTACTCATGATTTGCCATGAGTCTGCCACTCAAAGAACAAAAATGATTGTCAGAAAATTATTATGTTCTGAAGCCTGTGGTTTTAGAAAACATAATTGATTTTGAAAGGAAAGTTATTAGAAATGGCATTTGTGAAGTATGTTATTTGTATAATATAGCTGTCCTGGGTAACTGTCATAGAAAAATTTCACAAAGTATGTTTCTTGTCTAACTGATCTTCTAAAATAGTACATCTCTTCTCTGCAATTTGTACATAATAATTGGATGAAGTGGATTCATCTATCAGGGCTGTTTGATTGAAAGCCCACATAAAGAGACACTGCATAACAGGTGAAGATTCAATTTTATATACAATTACCTGGGAATAAGTCACATTGAACTCACTAACTCTTACTTTAAAATAGACATGCATTGGATTGTACTCTATGGGCCTTTACAGACTGCCAGAAATAATGCAGCCTGAGGCCACTTTAACTGTCCTGGCTCAGTGCTAAAGAATCATGGGAACTGTAGTTTATTGTGGCACCAGAGCTCTCTGGCACAGAAGGCTCAATGTCCCAGAAAAAATACAATTCCCATGATTCCATAGCACTGAGCCAGGGCAGTTAAAGTGGCCTCCAGCTGCATTATTTCTGGCAGTCTGTAAAGGCCCTAAGCTTTCATTTAAAAAAAAATCTGTTAAAAATCAGAAGGCTGAATTTTGCCATGAATTCACTTTGTGGTCTCAGGAAAACTACCAGTATACTCTTTTATTTTCAAACCCTCCTTATCCATATGCAGATACTCAGATATAGTTTTCCTTCCCATTACTGACTGGGGGAGGTGACCACTGTAAATGGCATGGTAAATCAGGTGTCTGTAGATAACATTTATTAATCTTTGCCAGTAGATTATGGGGTTTGTCCCCTTTAAGCCTCTTTGCCTCTGGAATATGTCACAGGAACCCTACCTCAGGGTAAGACTGATGGTGCAGCCTACCTAGTCTTTGAGCTACCTGCCTGTGTTGAGGACTGCTCTAATGTTAATGCATATTAATAGGATGCTGACTAGTGATGCCGACTGAAAATGGTATGGACTTCAGAACTAGTCTTTGGATCCTGTGACCTAACTCTGGAGCTAAGCAGTCTGTCTAGTAGGTCCTTCTAGGATTTGGCTCCCAAATTCCACAAGTTGCCCCTGCATTGTGCCTCTGCTGCTGCTGTCTGTACTCTGTTTTCATCTTTTGGTGTATGTAAGTATATTCTACTATATTCCCTGATTCAGCTCTCCCTACCCCAATGAGCATGTGTCTTTAGGATCCAATGCTGGGATTTGGTGTGGGATTGCAGCACCAGACCTGTCATGTAGGTAAGGGACCTCTGGCTGTAGTCTCAAAGGATGGCCGTGTAGAGTTTGACCAAGCCTTAGTGTTTAACCCTGCAAGGTGAACTGGGGGAAAGTAGGCACTGGAGCAGTTTGGGGTGCAGAGCTGGTAAGGGTAAGCTGTGTTGGGATTTGTAGTCAAAGTGGAAATGTACAGATGTGAGAAAATTTCTACTGTGAAAGTTTCAGCCTGCAGGTGGGTTACAAGTAAACAAAACACACACAGAACACAGTCAAGGTCAGTGAGCCTGGGAACATAGAAGAAAGAGTGTAAACAGATTAGACCATCGGGTTTGGTGAGAACCAGGTTCACATGACACATGACATACAGAAGAAGGCTGGGTTTAGAGCTGTTTAGCAAATGTCTATAAAGGTAACACCCTGGGGGTGGAGTTTTTCCTTGAGTGGCTTGCTGGGCTTGGCATGGCTTGGCACGGAGTTTTCTTTGTTCTAATGGCTTTTCTACAATGTAAATAGTTACCATGTTAATTCTGCAAAGAAAACTCTGTGCCAAGCCATTCTGCATCTGAAGAATAAAGACCCTTCTTTTGAAGACAATTTGGTCTCTGGTCTGGTTCATGGAATGCCGGAAGGCTGCAGCAAGTTACAGATCCAAAGATGTATGGAGCTGGTGAAAGGCAGTCCTGCATACACTCTGCACACTTTCTAACCATAAATCAACAAGCTGCTACCCTGGTGTAGTTGTTTTGGGTTCAAGGGTAGTAATCCGATTCCTCCCTGGGGCTTATATTTCTTCACATGGTTAAGGTGGCCCATTTGGTCATACCCCGAGCACCCAGGCTTTCCCTTGTTAAGTTGCCCCTTGAAAGGCTGGTCTGCTTCTGGCCTGGTCTTGCCTCTTCTGTAGGAAGAGAGACTGCAAAACTCTTCAGGGCTTCGACCTTGCCACTGGCTTCCCCACCCTCTCCACAGAGGGCCTTCACTGCCTGGGATTAGGACTGCAGGAGAAGAAGGCGCTTGGTTCCTGCAGCTCCCTGTGTGATTCCCTGCGTGATTCCACCCCCACCACTTTGCAGTTTCTGAGCCTTTTGTCCCTGAGCAATTGCATCTGAGGTCCTGAAGTGTTGTTAGATTTCCCCGAAACTGAAGGAGCTGGAGCAGCTGTTGTGACTCATGACACCCTGCGACACTCACCTTATAATGGTTGGTATAACATACCCTCCAACATTTTACAGATGAAAACTGGGGCATATGTGGTCAAGCAACATCTGAGTGTGGTCAGGATGCCAAAAGACATTAAAGAGAAAAAACACACTTACTGTTCAGGCAAAAAATAGTTAAGCAGTTGATTATTTAGGTCAGTTATACTCTGCTTTTTAATCTTGGGACCTCCCCCTAACATCTACATGTGGATGTTGTGTGTCTCCCCACTCAACATAGTATAAGAATAAAAACATTTTGTTTATTTAGTATGCATATTTTCCTTCGCACAGTCATGTATATTCATATTTTAACATTTTATAAGGAAATAACATTGTTCAAATTGGAACAGTTTTATTTAAGTACATTCAATATTTAACTCAACACATGTGTAAATTTTACATATAACAAAGTTTGGGAAGAGGAGGAGGATGGACCAGGGCCCTCAAGCCTCACAACTCCTTGAGCAACTTTCATGCCCCTGGGGGCCCTTCCCCACTGTTTGAGAACCACTCACTGAGTTAAGTAATTAATTAGTAGAGGTAGCCATGGCTTCTGAATTAACAGTAAAGAAAAGGAGCAGAATGATGAGAAGTTGGCAGTTTAGGGCAACAGTATGCAGCCAGCTCACCATATTGATGCAGGTTTGGTTCTGGACACCCCCCCTTCAGATACCAAATAAAGTGGGACCTCAAGTCCCATTAGTATCAATGGACACCAACATCTGCATGGTCACATTGGTGCAGCTGTGTGCACATACCACCATTAACACTAATGTTCAAATCCACAGATGTTCCAGTCCACAGATGGCTAGTCCACCAATACAGCGGGCCGACTGTAATAGTTTAGTTTTTTTCCCCTTGCCCTGCCACAACTCATGTTTACTGGATTGTTCTTCATCCTCCCAAGAATGAATATTCTCTGTAAAAATCAACTTCTCAGTTTGCAGCAATTGAAGTAAACCAAGCACAAAAAGGGAAAGGGGGAGGAGGGCAGGAAACTGGGATATTTTAACAGTAGTGAGAAAGTGGTTGAGAGAGGATTAATTGAAACTGTCACTGCCCAATTGGAACAGGGTATAGTATAAGGATTTCATTAATATAATGTCTCTTTAAATGTTCTGAGCACTTGAATGGACAATGACATCAGTTAATATTACTATTATTTGAAGAGGTATTCTGATCCCTCCTGCTCTACAAGTCTTAGTAACTGTCTACTGTTTTACAGAACAATGAGCAGTTGTACACAACTGGGGGGAATGTGAAGTACTAATAAAGTTTAAAGTTCCTCAGAGGAAGGTACTGGCAAAACCACCTCTGAGTATTCCTTGCCTAAGAAAACCCTGTGAAGGGTTCATGGAATCACCATAAGTCAAGAGGTGACTTGAAGGCACATATACAGTGGGCCCTTTGTATCCAATGGAATTTGGTTCAGAGACTCCCAGTGGATATCAAAATCCATGGATGCTCAAGTGCCATTATATACAATGGCATAGAAAATGGTGTTACTTAAATCAAATAGCAAAATCAAAGTTTTTTTTTTAAAATATACCTTTTTGGAATATTTTCAAGCCATGGATGGGTGAATGCCTGGATATGGAGGGCCAACTGTACATGCATAGAGCATGAGCCTTTCTCTAGGAAGGAGTCTTCACATAACTGGGAATGACAGGGATTATGCAGGGAAATGTTTGACTTCCAGATGGACTCAAATCCTGACATTTTCCATTCTAAAAATTAAGCACCCATGTGACTGCATCAACACCTTCATATATATTGGAAAATGTCCAAAATGTAGCTTGAGCCAGGATGTGATGGGCTCCAGATGTTCTGATAATGTTTGAATGTTAAAAAAAAAATGAATCAACATAGCAGTTTAACCTCATCACCATGTGCTAAAACTGGGATGCAATTTAGTCCATGACAAAGTCAGCTGAAAAACATCTGTATAGAGTGAATTCTGTCTCCCTCTCAAATGAATCCTTTATGCGCTGAGGTAATATAAGTCTGCAAGCATTATTTTATTTTTTTACATTTATAAATGAATATAAAAGCTATGTGAGCCAAATGGCCAACAGTGTTTTTGATTAAATAATTTTCTGCTTTCTATCCTGTGCTGAAAACACTTAAACATGTGTATTTGCATAAAAATAGCCCAGAAGTGTTTGTGTGTGTGTGTGTGTGTGTCATTTAATTAATATAAGAAAGCACTGGAGTCCATCGTTGAACTCATAAATGTACTCAAAGGGAGATATATAAGGTTTCTCTTGTAAACAGTGTATGGTAAAAGCATTAGCTCATCTTGATCTACAGTGTACATTCTTTGTCAGTAAATTCTGTGTATGAATTGAAGCTCAAAATAAAACGACAGCATGTGCTGTAATTCTTCATAATACAGATTAAAGCAAAATTGTAAAAAACATTTTTAGTTTCTGAAGTCTCAGTTCTCCAGTTTCATGAGAACATATGAAACACAGAACCATCTTAGAAAGAGCTGTAATTTTCTGCCATCTAGTGTTAGAAACATTGTACTTAAAGCTTTCACAATTAATGGAGTTCATAACTTCATAGTCAATTGCCTCTAAAGCCTAATGGATAATAGGTTGAATTCTACAAAATGTATTCACATAGCCTCTCAGAACTACAGCATATAGTTTCCATTAACAATTTTGAGAATGTTGATGAGATGTTATCTTCTTTCCCAAACTGTGTGTATTTACTTAAAGCCCAAGATAGTTATTTACAGATGTGAATTGTAACTGTTATTGCATTCAAGCTAGAGGGAATAACTGTACTTATTGGGGGGTAGTTTTGTTTCCCATAAAAACATATTGTTTCCCTTGGCAGACAAGTTGGCAGCAAGATCCCTCCTCCTTTGAGTAACCTTAGCAGAGTAGCCAGGGGCAGCTTTTTAGTCTTATGGTTGTTTTAAATGCTTTAAAACTGTTTTAAGTTACTGGTGTTTTCAACAGGATACTTCACTTGTTTTAAAATTTTTAAATTGTATTTCCTAGGGGGAAATGGTTATTAAAAGGCTGTTTTCCAAATACCTTTCAAAAGCACCAGGGACAGATAATTTATCAGTTTGTTTCCTTTTCAGTTTTGGGGGTCACAGTAGCAGATTTCCACAGAAAATCTAGTTTATTCCGATTTCCTTCCATTGCTTACCTGTTGTCATTATTAAGTCCTAGATGTTTTTAAGAGCATTTTCACAACTATAGTTAATATGAACCTAAGCAAAATCCAGGTGGATCAGTTCTAACCTATATCAGGAGGAGCATATTGTCCAGATCAAGAGTAGTAGTGCCACTCTATTCTGATTTGGTCAGACCTCAACTGGAATATTGTGTACAGTTCTGGGTACCACAGTCCAAGAAAGATATTGACAAGCCGGAGTGTGTCCAGAGAAGACAAGCAAGATATCAAAGGTCTAGGGGGGAAAAGCCTTATGAAGGAAAACCTAGGAAGTTGGGTATGTTCACCACAGAACCTGAGCAGACAGGCCAAGATATTGTGGCCCGGGTGCTCACCTGAGTTGGTCCCTGGTCCAATGCGAGGATGGATTCATGTTTACATGACCATTCCTGTGCCAACCTGGGGACCCACTACTTGCGTGCATGCTTTACCTTTCTGTGCAGTCGGTCCCTCTGAGAAACCCCCAGCCACCACATCTGATACAGAAACAGGGCACCTGGCTGCATCCACATGGCCAGGCACCTCTTTTCCACCTAAGACATGGAGACTTGGGGGGTGGGGAGGCTTCTCAGTAGGAATGATGATGCAGAAAGGTAAGAGGATGTGGGACCATTTGCACAGCCAGGGTGTGCCATGGCGTTTCCAGGAAATCCCATGACAAACCGGGGGTCAAATTTGACTAGGGATAAGGGCTGTTTACCCCAGGATCAGTCTGGATCTACCGCATCCACATCAGGTCTGCCAATTCTGGCCCCAGGGTCTTGCCCCAGGATGACATGAGGCTAGGGAGAACACAAACATTTTGGCCTGTGCAGACAAGCGCATAGGGAAGAAAAGACTGAGAGGTGATGTAATAACTATCTTTAAATATCTCAAGAGATGTTATGTAAAAGACTGAGTGAGTTTGTTTTGCTGCTCCAAAGATTGGAACACAAACCAGTGGTTGCAAATTACAAGAAAAGAGATTCCACCTAAAGGGCTGTTTGAGAGTGGAGTAGACAGCCTCAGAAAGTGGTGGACTTCTTTTTTTTTGAGGCCTTTAAACAGAGATTGGATGGGTATATTTTGCATCAAGCCTTGAAGCTATGTCATGTGTTGGCCTATACATTTTTTCATTTTAGGATACATGTGGTATCATAGGATTTGGTGAAAATTTAGAAGATGGTTGGGACAAATAGGTTAAAAGTTATAAGAATGAAGATAATTCTGAATTGTTATAAAACCATCACTACATTGTAAATTAATTATCAAAATCACTGTTTAAAAATTATAGAAAGCAGTACTGTGAATCAGCTATAAATTACCTATCAAACCTCCTGGGCTTATCCTCTTCTCCCCAACCAAGAATAGTAATCAGTATGTAATGTTAGAACTTGCAAAAATTCAATGAAGAGCTCTTATTCTTTAATGGTTCCATCTTGCCTAGTAGTTCCTTTACACAGATAGAAATCAGCTTGTTCTTCAAGCCAGGTGCTGGCAAGGTCTATCCTTCAAGATGCTAGCCTTTCAGTATTCCTCATAATTGGCTATGCAGGAGAGCTGTAGTGACAACATCTGAAGAGACATAATTTGTCCATCCCTGCTTTAGATTTACATTTCCAAGCAGAAAACAAAACAAAACATAAATTATGAGAATTCTCTATGGTTACCAGAATGCTAGAATAAGGGTTTAAAGCATTTAAAGTTGTGCTTCTCAGTCTGTTGGATGTTGCAGACTGGCATTTTCTCTCCAATGTGTCAGGGACTGGAACCATATTGGTGCTATATTATTCTCATATTCACATAATTTCCTGGAAATTGCCTGAGGAGTGGCTGTCCAGTGACTCTGGCACTAGTCTACGGCCCACTAATTTGAGTAGCACTGGTTTAAATCACTCAGACCAAGTTATTTTGCCAGAAATAGCAGCAAGTGAAGTCTTCTTGTGCAAGAACAGAATACTCATACTTGGAAACTGGTTCATACTTTGTGACATTTATTCCATGATGATCTATGAAATGAATAATTTAGAGCAAGTTATGACTCAGTGATGGCCAAGTGGCACATATATTGAAAATATTTTGAATTTATAAAGGTTTCCAGGTTGCTGTGACCTCAGTAAACTGCATCAGAAAGCATACAGTTGGAACTGACTTAAAGTGTTTCCTCTCTAGGGCACCAATTTCATTCATAGTGATGAGGGGGTTTGAAAGCCTTCTGCTGGTATAGCTTCATCTGCATCAGTGCACTTGACTAGGCTTCTAAAAGCTGGATATTTGTCCTATTCCAAACCTGTTCAGGAGTCTCTGAGGTTTAAATATTTGAATCTGTTGAAAATTCCTATATATATAAAGAGTCTAAAGATTAATGGTACTTTAACTGTGATGTTGTTTGCCTTCATGTTTACTCTAACATATGATGACCTATCATTTTTTTAGCAAGGTTTTCTTGGCAAGATTTCTTGGCAAACTTGGAGAAAGTTTGCCATTGCTGCCTTCTTAGGCTGGGGGAGTGTGACCTCCACAAGATCACCCATGGCAGAATGAGCATTTGAACCTAGATCTTCCAGAGTCCTAGTCGAACACTCAAGCCCTAGCATTTTAAACTGTGATAACTCACTTAGAAAGACAACAACAAAACATCAAAGCTTAACATTAGCTACGCTACATTTTGAATTACAAGTAATTCCAAACTATTAGATATTGACAAGTAGCAAGTGCAACAAAAGGTTGCATTATAGAATGCAATGTTTCATGTCTACTGACTCCAACCAGCTGCTTTATGTGTAGAGGTGTTTTGTTTTTGTTTCTGTTTTGTTTTGGAGTGTGTGAGGGGGAATGTTTCCTGAATGAATGAATATTTCCGCCTGTCTCTCATTCTCTCCTGGCAAACCTCTGGGTCACCATTGTTGTGTACCTTCAAGTAATATCTGACTTATAGTAACCCTGAGAGGTTTTCTGGGTAAGATTTGCTCAGAGCAGGTTTGCCATTACATTCCTCTTACGCTGAGAGGGTAGACTTGCTCATGATCAACAAGTGAGTTTCCATGGCTGAGCAGGGATTCAAACTCATGTCTCTCAGAGTTCTAGTCCAACACCCAGACCACTACGTCATGCTGGTTTCTGGATCACCATTAGTATATATGACATGACAAGCAGTGTTGACAAACAAGTGAATCTCCAAAAGTTGGACTAAACTTTCCATCAGCCCTAGTCTGCATAGCCGATGGTAAAGGATTATGGGAGTTCCAGTCCAGCAACATCTAAAGGTCTCCAACTTCCCCACCTCTGATTTAAAATATAATGCTGTTCACACATTATACTGAGCACCTGCCTATATCTGTGTTCCATTATGTATACATGGATCATTGTTATAACTTTAATAATCCTACCCTATTGGATATTTGCATAGAGGTAAGCCTAATTGAATTAAGTGTATTTCCAGGTAAGCATGCCTAGGATTGTTGCCCAAAATCACTTTAAATTATTCTGTTTTAAGTTACTAGGGGGGGATCCAGAGGGTGCAGACTGCATCAGGTGACACCCTGAGGTAACATCACTGCTCCTCAAATATCTTTTTGGCAAAAATAGGCTGTAGCATTTGCCTGTTTCCATTTAAAATGCTGTAACAGATTGTGTAAGTGGGGTGAGCTCAGTGAGAGGAGAAAGGAGAGCACCTATTTCAAAGTTTTAAAACTTTAATTTTTAATTTTTTTAAAAAATAAAAAATCTTTTAAAAAATCTTTAAAAACATCACATTTTACCAAATGTAACTATGCATATGTAAATATTGTAATATTGTAATTTAAAGTTATAATTTTAATTTTGCGAGTTGTTTATGTCATAACTATTATCACTACATTTAGTGATATAAGGGCATTATGATTTATGAGTAACATTAGTACAAAAAACATTACTAAGGATTCTGTATGGTGTGGTATAGGAGGAGGTCAATGGGGGAGAGACACCATGAGTTACTGCACTGGGTGACAACAACCCTAGCGATGCCACTGTTTTAACTATTGGAAGAGTTATTGATCATAATCTGGATAAAGTTAGTCATGTCTAACTCCAAATGAAGCCATTGAAATAAGCTAATCACTCCCACCACATCTTGTTTTTTTTAAAATGGGATTTAGTCATTAGCTCGCTTAAGCCCTAAGGCTGCATGGAAAAGAAAATGTAAAACAAGATGGCGGTCATAAAAAATTCCTGGGAGATGATTTTAAGACATGATTTTAAGACACTCTTGTTTTGTGACTGAACACATCTTTCTGAGCATTTTGGTGTGAAGAATATTTTTCCTCCAGACATTTGGGAGTTGTTGCTTTCTTTTGAGCCACATTTATTAGTCTATTAATTTTGTTTCATTGGGCCAAGTGAAGAAGAACAATTCTCTTACTTCTCAAAACTTACGATATCTTGACTTTTTATTTAATAGCCTTTTCACTGCAAGAGGCGGCACCACACATCCTTTGAAAGGTAGGACAGCTTTTTAAAATCCCCCTTTTTATAGGGAATATATATCATTAAGGAACAGTCTGACAGATTTTAGTTGCTCAGTATACAAGAATGCTTTCAGTCTTTTATCAGTACCAGTCAAAATGCCCAATTCAAAGGCTGTGGTAAGTAAAATAGATATTGTTTTTTTAGAGGATGTGCAGAATAAATATGAGAAAAAGGAATTCCTCAGTATTTTAAATTCAGTAGAAGGTCACTTATGTTATTGACTGTTTCTTAAAAATATTTCTGATACTATAAACACTATATCAGTAAGGAAAACTGGAAGTAGGGAAAAATTTCTTGACAGTGGCCAATTGGATTTGGTTAGAATTTGCAGTCAAAACACCACAGTACATATTGCTGTATGGGATAACTTGGTTTCTTTACTTTCTTGGTGGAGCAGCCAGTGAAGTATGTTAAATAAAGTTTTGTAGAACAGTGATTATCATGTTCTTGTATCTTGCAACCTACCAATCACCATCTCAAAGAGACTAGATCCTACCATGTTAGAAACAGCCCCTCTTTTCTTCTTTCTCAGAAAGACATTTATGGACATTCTGTTGCTATATAACAGGGGTAGGCAACTTTTTTGATCCGTGGCCCGGGTTGCTGTCCCTCAGACAATTGGGGGGGCCGAAGCACCAAAAATAAATAAACAAATAAATAATTTTAAAAAATTAAAATAATTTAAAAAATATGCATACACACTCTCTCAGCCCCAGAAAAGCCATGGCAAAACCCCTGTGGAGATTTTGCCAAGAAAACTCCAAAAACAAGTAATAACAACAATAATCAATATCATCATGGCAGGTGGCGGCGGCGGCAGGACCGGCCTGGGGCCAGTCCAAAGGCCTCAGGGAGCTGCAGCCGTCCCCCAGGCCTTAGGTTGCCTACCCCTGATATATAATTTATGGTAAATTTTAAGGTCATAAACATTTCAATAATATTGTTGGGGGAAGTATGAACTAAGAAAAATAGTTCCCTTAGTGGTTGAAAATTGTATTGACATTGTTGAGTATTTACATTTTACTGCAATTTTTATTACTTATTATAATTGAGGGGAGGAGTAGGATTAGGAAGAGGAAGAGGAGGGAGCTGTTTTAGCTTTCTAAGGGAGGGAATTCCAAGGTTTTGGAGCACTCACTAAAAAGGCAATCTCACTTCTTCCCACCAAATGTGCCTGGGACTACAGTGGGACTGAAACAAAGGCCTCTGCTGAAGATCTTAGAGCTTGGACAGGTTCATAGTACCATTTTCCTCCTTCTAGTTCACCCTCCAATCAACAGATTCCTGGCTACTCTAGTAGAACCCCATCAGACCACAAAGTACTGCTGCTTAATGCCAGGTCAGTGACTGGGAAGAGCTGTATGGTCCAGGTCTTGGTCCTGGACAAGCAAGCTGACCTTGCTGTATAACTAAAACATGATTAATGGAAGTGGGGGTTGTCAACGTGACCCAGTTATGCACACCAGGTTTCTGGGTGCAGCAGTAGGCAAGCTCTGATGGCAGGGAGGAGGAGTTGCAGTGGATCAATTACGAGTCCATTCCTCTGTTGAGGTACCCTGTCTGACAATCTCCAAGGTTTCAGGGTAAACAGCTAGCAATAGGGCAATGAGATAGGATGGGGATCCTGCTGGTGTAATGTCCACCCCACTGCTCAACTATCTCCATGCTAGAGCTGCTGGAGGTGATCTTGAAATTGGTGTAATCTCCCTCAGTCTTATTGTGTTGGGGGATTTTACCATCTGTGCCAAGGCACCCTCATCAGGGCCAGCTTAGGATTTCATGGCTTCCATGGCAACCACTGGCCTGTCTCAATTAATATTTGGCCCTACACATGTAGCAAGCCACAGTCTGGTTTTTGCTGGGTAGGATGATGGTGATCTAAGAGGTGGGGTTGAAAGAATCACATTGTCATGGACAGATCACTACCTGATAGTGTTTAGATTTGCTAAATCTTGCTAGGACTCCTAACCTCTGCAGGGGTGGTGGGCCCATTAAAATGGTTTGCCCACAAAGACTAATGGATTCAAAAGGACTCCTGAATGCCCTGGGGGATTTTGGGCTGCTAGAGTTGGTGATTCTGTTGATGTTCTGATTACTCTGTGGAATAGGTAGTTGACTGGGGCAAGTGTCCTTTACTTGGGTGAAGAGCATGGGCTTAGGGTTGCCATCCTGGATTCTGGGACTAAAAAATATCCTGGATAGCTGGACCAATTGAAGCAGTAAATCCTAGATTTCTCCTTGTCACTGGTTGATGGGTAGGTCAAAATGTGGCAGTGGCAATGAGGCAACAAATCATGCAAATTAATAATATGCATAATTATAATAATTTGCATAATATGCAAGTTAGATGCTGAATATGAGGGACTGGAATATGGCAACCCTACATGGGCTCAATAGTTATCTGAAGATTTCAGAGCAGTGAACTGCTTGGATAGATGACTAGAGTGACAGTGGAGAAAGGCTCAGAATGAATCTTGCTGAGCACAAGTTAAGGCTCATTTTAGGACCTACTTTGCATTAGCTGAACCTTGTCCAGCACAGCTACTCTGGCCTGGGTAGTAAAAAGGCTGTTACATTTTAGACCTCAGATTGCTGAGGAGGAGTCTCAGAAAAGTGTTGTGATTAATTTGCTAACTACTTTGTGTAGAAAATTGTTGGATTCCACTTTTAAGGTAGAGTCTGGGGAGGTATGTGAAGAGTGTACTTGTTTGAGTTTTAGGTTATTCAATATGATAATGTGGACAAATGACTTGGAGAGGTGAGGCCACCTGTTTGTCTGTTAGAGTCATGTCCATCATGGCTAATCAAAGCTGCCAGAGGAGGACTGGTCAGTTGGGTAGTGGAGGCTGTAAATGCTTCTTTGAAAGAGAGCTATGTTTCAATCTCTCTAAAAGAAGCAATTCTAAGACCTTTGTTTAAAAAAGCTTCACTGCACCCCACATCCCTGGGTAATTATCATCTAGTCTTTAATCTCCCCTTTCTAAGTAAGGTCCTAGACTGTGGTGGCAACACAACTCCAGGCTTTCTTGGATGAAATGGATTACCTGGGTCCATTCCAATAAGGCAGGGGTAGGCAACCTTTCCCCTTTAAGGGCCGAGGGACTTCAGCTTCCAGAATCCCAGGAGCTATTGGCCAACATGGGACTATTGGCCAACATGGCTGAGACTTCTGGGAGCTGAAGTCCCTCGGCCCTTAAAGGGGAAAGGTTGCCTACCCCTGCAATAAGGGTTCAGGCCTAGTTATGGAACAGAAATAATCTTGGTCACTTTGGTGGATGATCTACACTAGGAGATGGACAGGAAGAGTGAGTCCTTTTGGTCCTCCTGGATCTTTCAGCGGCATTTGATTCCATTGACCATGGTACCATTCTGGGTTGTTTGGCTGACATGGGACTTGGGAGTAATTACTAGTGAATACACAGCATTTTATATATTTTGTTGCCTTTAAATGAGGAAGGAATCTGTTCTTAGGAGCTTAGGAGAATGAAGCGGTTTGGCCAACGACTGGAGCACAGGTGGCGGAAGACTCGACTCTTATCAGACAGAACTCGCCATAGGAACTTTCTTTGTTCCTATTGGGAGGCAATACCTGCAGTGAAGAGAGTCTTCTTCTCTGCACGGATTGTGTCTGCAGAGTCCTGTCCAGCAGAGCTGTTTAAGGTGGTGAGGGAGATGACGCAGTTATCCCCTGTGCCAAATCCCTTACTTAACCCAACGACGGCCTGCTGTGATG
>CM034706.1:45537444-45551188 GCA_020142125.1 Phrynosoma platyrhinos | reverse complement strand
CGTCTTATATGCCGGAGCGTCTTATATGCCGAAAAATACGGTAATGGTTGTTGTAGAAAACAGATTTTTTTGCAACTGTTGTTTGTCACCCACCCAGATATATCTGCTGAAATTCCCTCTTTAAAGGAAGCTTTCTCCAGTTTTCACTCTGGTAACCCTAAACTCATTTATAATCCACCATTTCTAGCAGGACATAATTTCCTACCACATGTCAATGAGCACTTGTTCTCGTAGTTTTGTTTTGTAAGATGACTCATTTGCCAATTGATTCACTCAAATATTCTTTTTGAGTAGAGGATGTATTTTTAGTCTCTGAACAGTGTGGTGATCACAACAACCTTTTCAACTTTACAGGAGAATTTTCCCGGTCTCTGTTGCCACCTTAAATTTTATATGCTTCAAGGTTTTTGAAACCACCTTATTGCAATCTGGGAATCATAGTTACTGAACATAACAAGTAATTTTATTTTCCAGTGCAAATGCTGTGTGAGTCAGCTTTGTGGCAGATTACCAGGAAACATGTAAAAGCATCCTAGAATTGGTACACTGGAAAAAAAAGATATCTTCATGTTTATCTGCTTACTTCTGACCCTACAGTGTTTTACTACTAGAACATTTTCTCATATGATGCTTTGGAGCACCTGGAAACATCAAGTTTCAAATGTATTTCAAATGAATATCATATGCTTGTATCTAGCTGTGTATTTACACAATTAATTTGTAAATTTAGTTTGTAGTTTGAGTTACACAGTATGAATATGGCTAAATCTCTCTTGGCTGTATTAGCTCCAGTATGTCGGTGTAATGGTAATATAAGCCAAATTTTCTCATGGGTTCATTCAATTTGCCTCAGGACTAACAATCTTTGAATATGTTATGTTTTTCCAGGTTTACAAAATAATCAGATATACATATGCTGCTACACTTAACCTTTGCCTAAAACTTTAAAAACAAGATTGGAAATGGAAACTTGATAAGAAATAATCTATTGGAAATGACTACATGATAAGATTAAGTAGTATGTTGTTAAAAATAGCGCTTTAAACTCTTAGGTAAGACTGGAAGAAGGATTCGCATAAAGAAATGTATTATGGTGCAGAAATTAATATGTTTATAACAGGGCCGATGGTATCATTAGTCCAACTAGGCAGCCACTTATGGTGCAGACCTCTGTGGGGCACAATGCAGACCTCAGAAGAGCACAGAGGAAAAAGAGGATGTCAAAAAAAGTGGGAGTTCTGCAAAGTCTGCAAAAGAAGATGGTTTTGTGCATGACTACAATTACACTGACCCTGTTAACTAGCTTAACAGGAAAAAAAATTGATGATATTAACCAGCAGAAAATTAGTCAAGAATAACAATATTGGTGACAAATCTTGGCATTCGATTGTACAACTGAAAAGGCTAAAAAAATTATCTGGAAATACTTCCTGAATTGAAGCTAAGGAACTTGCTGATGCAATTTATAAACCCAGATTTGTGGTATCCTTTGTTACATGGTAGAACAACCTTTTTGAAGTCAGTCTTACAAGAAGGATACTGCAACATAATAAAGCTGATTTAATTCAGCTACAAGCCAGCATGCTGTAATGGTTTGAGTGTTGGACTATGGAGATTATCACAACAGGGACAATTCAACAACAACAACAACAACAACAACAAAATTTATTAATAATAATCATGGTAGTGAAAGCTAACGTTACAATAGCGCTATGGTGCTTGATATTTTCGTACATTGCACAATGGTGCAATAATAATGACATAAATACCAAATAATATTGTGATCACATTCCATACACATCCATGAATGAATCATTAGTATATTGGAATTGATCTTTTGCACATGCGACATTTCAGCACTACAGCGTATGACTGCAAGTTATGTTTCCATTCCGCACAGAATGCAATACAATACAATAAAATTTATTACTTCACCACATTATTTTAATCTAATGTAAACAAAGTCATGCCCCATATCTCAAAAGAAGACTGAAATCCATTGCAAAACCAATCCTGGCACTGAGAACAGATTGCCTCCACCGAAATGTAGTCTGGGTAAATGTCCCTGGTTGCTTCACCAATTGTGTGAATGAAGCACAACTAACTTTTGCACCCTTGCAATCGCACTTCATTCATGCTGTTGAGAAGCCATTTGCAGGACTTCCCTGTGAATGGTTTGTTGCAGGAGTATTCCATGTTCTTCACGGGAGAAGTCCTGGATGAGTGCGACGTCATCTGAAAACTCTTCAGTATGATCATGTGATTATGCTGGAATTATGCCTTTTACTCCCATTTTCCCCCTATCTAAAAATCTCCTATGACTCTGGAGACCAGTGTTCAAATCCCTGCTTAACCATGGAAACCTACTGGGTGACCTTAGGCAAGTCACATTCTCAACCTCAGAGGAAGGCAAAGGCAAAGCTCTTGGAACAAATCTTGCCAAGAAAACCTTGTAAGGTTTGCCTTAAGGTCACCTTAAGGCAGAAATGATTGAAGGTACACAACAACAAGCCAGCACAAATGACCAAGAATTGTCTTGGGGGCTGCAGGTGTTAAGAGGATTTTCAAAATGTTTTAATACATGCAACTCAGATTGCAAAGGAGGTAGAAATATTACCAATCTTTGAGAGAGAACAAGTTAAAAAAGAAGAAAGAAATGGCAGATTGAATATGAGGCCCAAGAAGAGGCACTGGAAGACCCAAAGCAGAAGTAGGTTTCTTCTATGCTGTCATGGGGGGGTTGCAGACTGCCAGAAATAGTGCAGATTGAGTCCACTTTTAGGGTTAGGGTTAGTGCTAGGGAATCATGGGAATTGGGTTTTTTTTTCTGAGACATTGAGCCTTCTCTGTCAGAGAGCTCTGGTGCCACAATAAACTACAGTTCCTATGATTCTCTAACCCTAAAAGTGGACTCAATTTGCACTATTTCTGGCAGTCTACAACCCCCTTTAGACTTAGGGGAGATGCAGACAGGCAGCCCTGGGCTGCCTTGGGAAGCGGAGGATTGGGGCTGAGGCTGCCCCACACCTCGGCCCCAATCCACCCTTTTGCCGGCCCTGAAAGGAGTGCCAAAACGCTGGTCCTTTCAGAACTGGCAAAAAAGGCGCCTGAAGAGCCACCATGCAGCTCTTCTGCACCTCTTCCAACGTAGTGTGTTAAGATGCTGCACCATGATGACGTCCTGATGGCGTGTGCATGCTGTGATAACATCTCAGCTCAGCAGTAAAATGAATGTCCAAGGATAACTAGAAAGCTAAAGCACAAAATAGACATGATGTCTCATTGAAGGTTTGTTGTTAGTTGCCCTGAAGCTGGCCCCAACTCATGGTGACACTGTGGATGGGACATCTCCAAGATCCTCTGTCCTTACTTGCTTCTTTCCACTTTCCCTAGCATTATTGTCTTTTCTAGTGAGTCATGCCTTCTCATGATGTGACCAAAGTACAACGGCCTCAATTTTATCATCTTAGCTTCCAGGGAGAGTTCAGGCTTGATCTGTTCTAGGATACATTTGTTTGTTTTTTTGGCTGTACATGGGATCCTCAGCACTCTTCTTCAGTGCCATATCTCAAATGAGTTGATTTGCTTCCTCTAAACTTTCCTCACTATCCAGCTCTGGCATCTGTACATGGTGATGGGGAATACAATGGCTTGAATGATTCTAACTTCATTGCTCAATTGTACTGAGTTGTACACTTTACAGGTATACACTTTTGTTAATATCTTTTGCTTAATAACTATGTCAAAAACTGAGGTCCTAGCAAAACAAACAGACTTAACTGCAAACACACAGAAAATTAACAGAGATTACTCCCCGTTTTTTACAAGAAGCCCAAGTTAGAGAGAAATTTCTCAATTCCATGTAGTTGCTAAGCAACTCCCTTCCTTGCTATCTCTATTTACAGCCAAGGCTATTAATCAGTTCTGCAACTTTGGTGATCCCTGCTAGCACATGTGGTAACCCCCAAAACTTAAGGGACAAGTCAACCCAGAGGTCTCCAGCAGAAGATTTTTGTGTAATTTACTGCTGTTGCCATTCTGACCTTTTTATTTATTCATGCATTCATTTAATTAAAGTAATTATATCTCTCCATTTAGCCAACATTTTCCAAAGAAATAGCCATGTTAGCCCATCTCAACATAAAAAGGGAGGAACGGAGGAACAGGAATCTAGCAGCATCTTTAAGACTGATGTATTTTAGCATGCACTTTCATGGAAGTTATCACAAAAATAGAAAGTGGATTGATATCCTGGAAAGCTCATGGTGAAATAGATTGGTGTGTCTTAAAAGATACTGCTAGATTTTTTCTCTCCCCTCCCCCCCCTTTTCCCTATCTGAGATAAATAATGTGCCATTCCTTGCCCTTAGACATATAATCTAGAGTGCAATGAATAATAGATGGGGTAGGAAAAGTGGGGGGATACCCACCAAAGTCTGGTGCTTACAATGATCAGCTGTATGTTTCGGGCAATCTTCTGGAATGGATAAATTTTGCTCTTGATGGGTTTATTCTCCTCCTTTGAAGCAACTGTTATCATGAAAGCTGCTTTTAAACCAGTTGACTTTTGTTGGAAGCCCAACCATTTTAGTGCAACCTTTTGGTAGAAAAGACTGTGGCCAGGATGCTCCCCACTTTTTTTATGGCCCCCCTCCAGGTCTCTGTTCCTTAGTTCTACCATTCTGCTTTCTTCCAGAAGAGGTTGTTATGACACAGAATGTAAGCCTGAAGCTGCATCTGCACTGTAGAAATAATTCAGTTTGACACCACTTTAACTGCCATGGCTTAGTGCTATGGAATTCTGGGATTTGTTGTTTGTTAAGATATTTAGCTTTCTCTGTCAAACGAACAGTGGTGCCATACCAAAGTACAAATCCCAGAATTCCATAACACTGAGCCATGGCAATTAAAGTGTTGTCAGCCTGAATTATTTCTGCACTGAGTCTTGTGGCAGTGAGCTAAGAAACTGGAACAGAAAGTCAGAAGATCCTGGCAGTGCACAAAGTATTGGGAATTAACCACAGCCTAGTTTTTCAGGCTTTACAGACCTTAGTTTAAACAATGAGCATATTAAGTTTGTAAATTCTTTCAGAACCAAACTCTAGTTTATCATGTGTCTAATTCTCTGTCTTATATGACTGGTATATATTTTCTGTTTCCTTTGATCTTGTCAATTCCCTACTACATTTCATAATGTCACAAGAGTAATTTTCAAATAGTGATTATATACAATTCTGATTCTTGTATGTTCAGTTAAAAAATAACAGGAAAATAACAGGAATCTTGACAAATAACTCTGTGGGGGTGGGGGTGGGAGAAAGAGGTGTTAATAGGATCAACATGCTAAGATAGCACTGTAGCCATGGGGTGTATGTACCCTATAGAAATAATGCAGTTTGACACTACTTTAAGTGCTGTATCTCCATCCAATGGAATCCTGAAATTTGTAGTTTTATAAGGTCTCTAGCCTTTTCTGCCAGAGCTCTGGTGCCTCACAAAACTACAAATCCCAGGATCTTGTAGGAGCCATGGCAGTTAAAGTGGTGTCAATCAGAATTATTTCTACAGTGTAGATGCACCTTTGGTTCAAAGACTTGTTATACACCTGTAAGTTCCAAATGTGTGTGAGATACTATGTATGTTGAGAGTGCACATTAATTAACAGAACCTTAAATGACAGAATATGCCTGCCCTCTTGTATTTATTTACTTAGGAATAATAAACCCTACTGAATCCCTTGCAACATACTTCTTAGTAGAGAGAAATAGATTACACAGTCAATTACAGATAGTGTTTTGGTCTGTGTTTCTTATCAGAATAAACAGCACAGACTTATTTATATAAAGACCCCTCTGTTTTTGCAGATTTGGAGTCTGCGTCCCCCACCTGTTCTCAGACAGCAAATGGAGGGGGACAAAATGGGCGTTCACTGTCATTCAAGCCAATGGGGCTTGAATATTGGCAATTTTCTATTTTCGTGGGGAGGGGGGTATCTGGAACAGATCCCCCACAAAAACGGAAGGGTGACTGTACATTCTCTTTCACACAACACATGATTTTGATGTGATCAGTCAGAAAGTCTTTAAGGTAAAAATACTCAAATATACTTTGTAACTGGAATATTTCACAGAAATTGTACTCATGTGTCTTATTTTAAACATGTGAGCGTTCCCAAATGAAATATTAACATAAGTATTTGCAGAATTTTGTATATGATTTGAAACTATCTGGTTCAGAGATCCTTTAATAAAAATCAGTGCCTTTTGTTTTAGAAATATTGAAAAACAGGTTTTAAGTTTTTTAAGAAGAGCTGGAAAAGAGATATATAAGCTTATTGCACTAGTACCTGTAACATTCCCATTGAGTCCCTGGAATGTAACGATATGGGAACGGGTGTTACCGCATTAGACTATTGATAATGGGATAGTAACATTATGAGAACACATATTATCATGCTGTTGTACTGCTACTGGCACTAAAGTAGTTCCTCAGCCGTCCCTCATTGGTGCATGCTCTCTGTTGTGAAAACCCCTATGTCTGCATTGGAAAGAATGCTGCTGAGAGGTTTAGGTAGTGAGCATATATTGTTTTTTCTTGTAAACACAATGCAATCCAATCTACAAAAATAAAAAAAAAATTTAATTGCTTGTGGCACCTTCCTTGCATCAACACTGGAAGAGTTGATTTGAAATAATAGCAATAGCAATAGTAAGTACATTTCTATACTATACTATTCTATAAATAATTATCTTATTCCTGATTCTCTGATAAGGTTTTTGTGAGTGGAAGGAGATGTTGTTAGATCATACAAAAGGAATTTGTCTAGGGACCAGGTTGAGGAAACAGAGCCCACAAAGGATACATACAGGAAGACCCTGATATCAAAACGATGTGGTTAGTGATTGCAAATAGAGAAGGACATTTTAACTTATTTTCTTTTACTATGTTAAAAATGTTATTGAAGGAGGGTCTTGGTACCCTAAATGTCTGGGGCTTGTAAAACCTCCACTAACAGCAGCAATATTTCTTAATTAATTTGAGGAGCACTTGACTTGGCTTTGCAAGAGAAGGTAACATAATTTGCAGAATTTATACTGGCAATAACAGAGACCCCAGGCATGTGAAACTATATGAACTTTTGTTGGGAAGAAACAAAAAGAGCACATGCATGCAGATAACTCATCTAAACAACTAACATAGGAGTTTATCACATGGGGAGTCCCGTGCAGAACCCCTGCTTTAAAGTAGAAAAAAACCACAAAAGCGGAAGCAATTTATTAACAGGATTCCCCAATGTGAAAAGTGAAAGCGATGTTAAAATGGGGTTAATCTGAACGGAAACTGCTTCTTTTTACTTTCGGAAAAACACAAAAGTAAAAAGAAGCAGTGAATGAGGGGTTTCTGTTTGGATTAACCCCATTTTAACCCCAGTTTAACAGCAACGTTTTTTTCTACTTTAAACCCCTGTTTCTGCATGGGATTTCCCCCATGTGACAAACTCCATACAGAGATAACCAAATGGAGAAGCAAAATGGGATAGTGAGCCTAGAGAATTGGGAGTGCAGTTACCTATACTGAAGGAAGGATCAATTGAAAGCAGGAAAGCAAAACCAGTGTGAACCATGAGGCTTGGAGAAGCAGCTTCAGGGACTGGATGGTACAGACAAAGGAACTCAGAAGGAGGACAAAGGGCAGTCACAGTGCATGCACGAGGGATGACTGCAGCAAAAGGATTTCATTTGGGGATGATGTTTATACCCTTAAAACCAACCCCAATCCATGAAAAGTCCATGGGAAATTAAAAGTTCTATTACCCCTTGATGGAGCCAGAGATGGTTTGCAAACTGGAGAGTTTGTTTATATATTCAGGAAATGAGAAGGTTTGATTGTGACAGATGATGCGTCATGAACTTTACAATACCTAGACAAAGTCTCGAGTCCCCAGGTATGAGATGGCAGGAAGGGGGTGCTTTGGAATACACAAGAGATAAAAGGTGGATTCTGGTCTTGTTTGATCTGGCAGATCTCATCTTTTGACTTTCAGTATCTGTCAGAAATGCAGAGTAAAGGGCGTTGTGTGTGGTGGTTCTCTTTCTTGCAAGCTCCTCCATCCCCACTACCTATGGATGTTATTGCTCATGCTGATACCTTAATGCTATGTATGTTATTGCTCATGCTGGTACCTTAATGTTGGATGATATCTCTTGGGAATACATGGGAATACTTTGATCATGTGTCCTGCATGGCAATTGAAATTTTCAGACTGTTTTGTCAGGAAAAAATGGGGGTGGTGTAGGGGCTAGAGAAATGCAATTTAGAAGACTTGGGAGCCATAAAGTAGTGTTTGAGGTCACATATAACCCATGGACCACACACGGACCACACATTCCCTAGTAATGGTGAAGGATGGGCAACTCTTCTGTGAAGGGCTGCACTTCCACAGGGATAATCCATCACATTCCTACCGTCTAAGATTTCACAGGTGAACACTGGGACAAATGTGACCAAACAAGTTCAGAATGTAATCAAGATGGCAACAGTTATTAATGACGAAGAATGCACATGTTAAGATAGTCCTGGGCCTTCTGGAAGGGTAATATTCCACCTCCTCCTGTCCTCTTCACCCTGCTGGATCAAATGAGTGCAAACTACTTTTGTGCTTTTAACTTTGTGGTAGCTGAAGTAAGCTTAAAGCAAAGAGGAAATGTGGGAACAGAAGAGGGAAACTGGAGAGTTTTTAAAGTATCTGAAAAAGTGGGACAAGAGAACTGCCAAATCAACATTGTTGGGAGGATATGAAGATATTGGATAGAATTGAACTCAACAGTGCATGGGACCACAGCCAAAAGTAAACAAGTTTACTTTTCTCTCTTTCTCTCGTTCCCATTATCACCTTCCTGTCCAATTACAAAGCTTTAGGAAAAGGAACAGAATCTTCTGCAGAGGTCTGAACTAATCACTTGTAGGATGCTTGAAATTAAATTGAGGGCTGCATGAGATCAGAATAAGGGCCAGATGATGCTCACCTCTGTTTTGTAGAATGAGGACTCCATAGAAGGCATTAAGGTCATGTGTACTATAACTAGGAAAATGAAAAACCTGTGCTCCAGGGGGTGATGAAAAGAAGAAAGGGAAAAACAAAAACACATCTAACATGTTTTTGACATCTTTTAAATATCATCTTCATCCTAATTTTTAAGGTTGATTAGCAATTAGACTCAAACTCCAACTCAAAAGATGCAGACACTTTTCTATGTGCCTAGACATTTTTGTTAAACCTGATTACATTTGTAAAAAGTACCAATATAAGTTGTGGCCTATTACAACCAGTGCTTGGAAAAATTACTTTTTTGGACGATACCTCCCAGACTCTCCTACTAGTGGCCATGCCATTAGCCATGCTAGTAAGGGAATTCTGGGAGTTGTAGTAAAAAAAGCAGGTTTCCAAGCTCTAATTTTACCTCAGTAAATATTTGGGTATGTTTCAAAAGCTTTCACACTGAGTGTTGTTCCTCTTAGACCACTGGATGTGGAAAAATCTCGGCAAATGGTCTAGAGAAGACATTTCTCTAGAATGCAGATCAGTTAGATAGACTTAGGGGGATGCAGACAGGTGCCCATAGGCTGCCCTGGGAAGCGGAGGATTGGGGCTGAGGCTGCCCCACACCTGGGCCCCAATCCTCCCTTCTGCTGGCACTCCTAGAAGGAGTGCTAAAATGCCAGACCTTCCAGAGCCGGCAGAAGGGGTGCATCAAGAGCTGCCATATGGCTCTTCTGCGCCTCTTCCCGTGCAGGTTGCTGCGCCAGGAAGACATATTTGGGGGGCATGTACCCTGGTGATGTCCTCGGGGAGGGGTTGAGGCGGCCGCTGTGCGGCTGCCCCTCCCCTTCTGTGCCTCCAAGATGGCACTTTGCACCATCTGCAGAGGCCCTTAGAAGGTTATGCCATTAGAAGTAACTAACTCATTAATATATGCTAAATGTTTTAAAAGCCAAAAAACATCCCCTACCATCAGACTGAGAATTCTAAGCACCCTTACCTAAACTGCCAGAGAACAGAACCATGGCTGTTAAATTGGAATCATAGTGTTATGATTGTGTAGTGTGAAAGGGCCCCAACTCAAGTAAGATTTCTTCTTTAATTGACAGCTTGAATTTCCTCAGACATGGGCTAGCTGGTTATCAGAAATTCTAGATGTAGGATTCAAAATAATTAGTTCTTAAATTTACATTTTATATTTTTGTTGTGATATTTGAGTACAGCATTAACTATAGAATTCAGAGACATAGCTGCGTTAGTATGGAATATCAGTATCACATTAACTATAGTATATATTTTTACCTGGGAAGAAGTACCATATGGTAAGATATTTCTGTAGCAGATTTTGTAAGATAAAATGATAAAAGTACTGGTATATGGGTACAGATTTATGGTTTCAAGAGGTTGGTGGTAAATGTGCTTCATTTATTTTAAATTTCAGTAAAATGAAAACCATATGGCTTACTGGTTGAAATCAACATGAAATCAAATGCTGTCTCTATCTGTCTAAAAACATATGGGACTTGAGCAGTAGAGTGTAAAGAAGCTGCGGTGAAACAAAAAGAGCGTACCAGGTGACATTAAACAACCACATACCTATTTACAAAAAAATTACACCCACCCCCCTGATTTGATAGCACAATCCTAGTGTGCAGGTGCATTTTCAAGTCTCCTGTTGACTTATGGCAGGGGTAGGCAACCTTTCCCCTTTAAGGGCCGAGGGACTTCAGCTCCCAGAAGCCTCAGCCAGATATAAATTCCCTACTCAGATATAAATCCCTTTAAATTCAAATTAGTTCCTTTTTTTGTGCATATAATTGATAACCATCCCTTGTTTTATCTTAGGATATTGCTTAATTCATAAAACATGAATGCTTTGTAAGATATAATTGAAGAAAAGCTCATAGTTCTCTCATGGTTTTGTCAGTGAGGCTTTGTTCCAGGATGTAAAATGTCTCAGGTGCATACCGTGTGCAGTGTGCAACAAGAAGATAAGCTGATTCAGAGGAAGTTGATGAAACTTCAGCAGGAAGTTGTGTGGTAATAGTTCAAAACTGCAATGTCACTGTGGACAGGTGACAGGAAAATGATGAAACACAGGCAGGGGGTTGGGTCAGAATCCTAGCCAGATTTTGTGTATATAAAGAAGAATGTTTCAATGCACTAGTGGTTAGGTGGATGTCAGTTCATCGTGGAGCATTATGTTGGACGTTGTAAATATTTCTGTATCATTTTTGTTAATATTTGCTGCAACCAACTGCCTCGGCAGACGGCTTATTGAGCCGTCTTGGAGACAGGGAAGAGGAGGGGCAGCCGCACGCGCGGCGACCCTTCCTCCTCCCGAGGTTGCCCTCGGAGCTGCTGGCCCTCCGCACGGCCGGCACTCCGGGGGCAACCTCCCGCACACGCTGCGGCGGAAAAGTAAGGGAAAGTGCGCCCTACGCATTTAGGTCGCACTTTCCCTGACTTCTGAAAGGAGTGCCAATTTTGCGCTCCTTTCAGGGATGCCGCTGGCGCGCTGCGGTGCGGCTGTCTCACTGCAGTGGCACACCGTCCCGCGGCGTCCCCGACGCCGTTGTCTGCTTCCCCCCTGAGTTTAAAAAACCTCTTCAAATGAACCTCAACAGTTGTGAGTAAAACTCTGTTCGGCAGAAGGAGTTTTTTTATCTTCAACTACTTCCAGACTCTGCAGTGGTGTTTGTTTCCTGGACGGCTGTCTTTTGTGTACAGACTAAGTTTTCCCTGCGCTAACAGGTTACTGTGACATGGAACTGTTCAACTTACAGTCCTGTTTACAACTATATATAGATACTGCTCATACAAGTAAGCTGGTGCCTTATGATTTCCATTTGAACTCCTTAGTGCAATATGGCTGTTGTTATTAGACATTAGTTCATAAAAGCATCAGTTAGGGCCTCTATAGACAGGGCCAGCCTGGAGGCAGAGATGGGGCCAACCCCACGCCAACGTTGTCCTGATGCCTCATGCTGTTATGCATGGCACGTGGCGTCAGGACATCCTCTCGGCACAGCGTCTTGATGCCGTTGCGCCGGAACGGGCGAAGAAGAGCCGTGCACTGGTTCTTAGAGTGCTCTTTTGCTGCCCCTTGGGGCAGCAAAAGGGAGGATCAGGGCCGCGGCATTGGGTAGCTACGGACCCAATCTGCTGCTTCCCGGGGCAGCCCAGAGCCACCCGGCTGCAGCCCTCCTTAATTGATTCAGCAGCACTATAAATGTTTTGCTTCAATATACATTCAATATACAATATACATTCAATATACATTATTGGTAGATAGGCTAGAAAAATAATTTGTGAGTGATCTAAAATTTCACAGATATATAGGAATGTTATCTTCCTTGTGATATGAAGTTAGATGACAATATTAGATTCCATGCCTTTTTAAAATTAAGTGAATCATCTAAAAGCTACATTATTCTTCTATATTGAGAAATTAATGTGTTCCATGGCACCTTGAAACTATCTTTGTAAAACTCTGCATCATTTGAAGCAGCTTATCATCTTAGAAAACTCATGGCTCTTTGCAGGGGAAAACTTTTGAAAAGTTAGTTTCAAGGTGTCATTTAACACATTGTATTTTAAAAGGGTTGTTATTAGAGTTCCAGGACTTTGCAAATACAACTCTAACTACAACCAGTAAATACATAATTTAACTTTTAATATTTTAAGAAATGCAGAGGAATCATACCCTACACTGATGGAGAGAAGGAGGACAAGTCTACTGGTAGAACTACTGCATCCTGGGACTTACGGTTTTGCTACCAGCTGAGTGAGGACATGGAGAAGCTTTTTTTTTTTTTTTTAAACAACCCCTGCCAGTCCTTGAGAATTGTAAATCTGGGTTGGAGGCAGCAGTCTTAGGGAATCAGAAGCCATGTGACAAGCCAGTAGCCATAACTGCAGGAATTGGCATGCCTCATTAAAGGCACACAACAACAACAAATTGCCTTCTTGGAGGAAGAAACACAAAATTGCAGGACACTGAATAGGGATGGTTCCTCCTGCAGGTATTGGCAGAGATCAAGATAGTCTAATATTCTCCATCTAGTGAGAGTACCATCCAGAAAGATTCCCTATGTCTGTAGCTTCCAGGCTAAGAACAACCAATGTAGTCTGAATAATCCCATGTCTCCACTCTGGACCAGTTATCTCCAGGATGAGAAACAGTGTGTCTGGACAGAAGTCCAGAACTGGAAATGGAGTGCCCAACTGGCAGAAGACAAAATGACCTAGAAGGTGTGAGCATGTGTTGGACCAGGGTCCTATTTACAAGCCACAAAGAGGTCAGACAGAAACAATACCTATAAAGTTTGTAGAATTTGGAAATGCTACTTTTTTTATTGAGTTTCGAGAGTCTACCATGACCAGTGTCCATTTTGGCTGTGCAGTTCTTGGAACTGTAGGCCAACAAGTGACTTTTCCAGGCTCTGAAACTTTCTGATGCTTACTAAAGCACCTCAGGTTACAATATTGTTTTTGTTTTACTCTTAAAACAGAATGAATTCATACACCTTTTGAAACAGTTTTATTCAGATCTATGTTCCATTAAAAAGTTTCATTAGATGTCAGATCCAACCCATTGAAATAAGATAAATTTAGAAGCCCATTTCTTTCCATTTGTGTTCATTAAACCTTTTAAAATGTGTTTTAAATCATCATTATTTAATTGTATTTTAAGGGGGGTGG
>CM034706.1:45516739-45528748 GCA_020142125.1 Phrynosoma platyrhinos | reverse complement strand
ATGATTTTCCTGGGTTAAAAAGTAGTCTTATATGCCAGAAAATACAGTGACTTATTTCTATGTGTGATGAATGGACAGATGGAAGGGCAAATATAAAGAAGGTACTATCTTCTTTCCTGACCTCAATATAGTGTGTAGTAAGCTGGGTACAAACATCCATTAAACATGGAAGACATATGTACTTTTGAGGAAGTACATAAACACGTGATAATGCTTTGCTTTGTGAAAAGTCAAACAAGAAATGACTGCAAAAGTAGAGCTTTTATATTTTGTTGTTTGATGCTCTGAAATAGGGCTGGGGCTTAGAACAATTTATTCCCTGTTCAAGAGGCAGACAATAGTTACATCAACACTGCAGAAATAATCCAGTTTTTGATACCACTTTAACTGCCATGGCTCAATACTATGGAATTCTGGGAACTGTAGTTTATTGCAACACCAGAGCATTGGTTAGGCACACAATTCTGTCCCCGACAGCTGATTCAACATTCCACAATTATAAGAACATGTTTACACCCCTCATGTGCTAACAGAGACTCCTTCAGTTCCTGCTGTATTTGGTTCAGCACCTTCTTCCATATACTCTAATGCAGGGGTAGGCAACCTAAGGCCCGGGGGCCGGATGCGGCCCAGCAAGGCCTTTGGACCGGCCCCAAACCGGTCCTGCCGCCGCCACCCCCCCACCGCCGCCACCCTCCCATGATGATATTGATTATTGTTGTTATTACTTGTTCTTGGGGTTTTCTTGGCAAAATCTTCACAGGGGTTTTGCCATGGCTTTTCTGGGGCTGAGAGAGTGTGCATGCATTTTTGTTTTAATTTTTTAATTCTTTTTTAATTTTAATTTTAATTTTAATTTTTATTTATTTATTTATTTATTTATTTTTGGTGCTTCGGCCCATCAATTGTCTGAGGGACAGCAACCTGGCCCCCGGCTCAAAAAGGTTGCCTACCCCTGCTCTAATGCTTTGCATACTCCAGGGAGAGTCCTTGCTCATGCTTTCTCAGTGCTGCCTTTCTCTTAGTGTGGCCCACTCCCTTCCTCACCCAGCAAAACCTTCCTTCCTCAGTAAAACTGTTCTTCCTCAATCCATTGTTAGTTGCTGCACCACCTCCTTTTCCCTGCTTTCAGGATCTCCTCATGTGTAGGTCTGGAGGAGGTACACACTTTATCTGATCACAGGCTGCATATGCATTGCAGAAATAATCCAGTTTGACATTGCTTTAACTTCAATGGCTCAATGGTATGGAATTCTGGGATTTGTTATTTGTTGTGGCACCACAGCTGTCTCACAAAGAAGACTGAATATCTCACAAAACTGCAAATACCGGAATTCCGTAGCATTGTGCCATGGCAGCTAAAGTGGTGCCAAGCTGCATTATTTCTGCAGTATAGATGTAGCCAAAAAGGTTCTATATGAGACCAGATCAGAGTTATCATGGAGAGAAAAATGTCATGAGAAGCAACAAAACAAAACAAAACCCTGAGACTTAATTGTACAGCATGTTTTAAGGATATTCTGGAAACCTGTTTCATGTACTTGTAGAATCTACCACTGTCTCATAACAACACTGTATAATTTTATATTGCATTTCTTCTATATTTTTGTGAATTGTAAAATGAAAGGTATAAGCCCATTCCCCACACACTGTTTTTGCCTCCAAATATCTCCTTTAAATCATTTCCCCAAACTGAAACAGATGTCAGTAGGATCAGGTAATATGAGTTACTACAACCTAGAATATAGGCCTCTGGAGTGTGACATAAAGCTTTAGACCACTTCTTCCAGAGGAATCTGGTCCCTAACAACTTAACTATAAATCCATAGTCCTGTCAAGAAAAGCTACAGCTGGAGTTACTGATACAATTGGGAGGTCAGGCATCTCTGCCATTTGGTTTAGATTATATAACAGGGTCATTTCCCTACCTCCCCAAACAGTGAGTGGCATATTAAATTATGTTGCCTTCAAACTTTGCAGTAGGATGGGGAGTTGTAAGTCAAAGGTAATAGTTGATAGGAGTAAGGAGAGACAGACCAGGTGAGAGATTCACCTTAACTTGCTCCAGAGCTGTAGCCAAAACCCAGATTTGCTGTGTAATTTATCTCTGTCCTTTGGACCAGGCCAAACTAAAACATCCAACAATAGCTGAGATGCTGCATCAGGAAATGTATTGGAAAGCAGTGGTGCCACTAGGATTGGTGTCACACAGTGCAGTAACTCATGGTGTCACCACCCCCCATGGATCTCCTCCCCTACTAGTCCATGCAGACTCCTTAGTAATGTTTTTGTACCAATGTTATTCATAAATCATATTTCCCATATATCACTGAATGTAATGGCAATAGCAGTAACATAAACAATTACCAAAATTAAAAGTATAACTTTAAATAAATTTAAATTTCCAGATAAGCTTTTTGGTCCACCTATCCCCAGGTTTAGAGACAGTGTGGTGTAATAGTTTGAATGTTGGACTAAGACTGTGGAGATCAGAGTTTGAATCCCCACTCATTCATGGAAACCTCTTGGGTGATTTTGGAAAAGTCACACTCTTTCAGCCTCAGAGAATGGCAAACTTTATCTGATCAAATCTTGCCAAGGAAATCCCATGAAAGGCTTGCCTTAAAGTTGCCATAAGTCAGGAATGACTTTGAAGGCACACAGCAACAACACATAATACCTGGTTTTCTTTTGTTTATAGATAAAACAGCAGAAGGAGGGGTATGTATGTCATCCTTATGGAAGGTGGTGGATAGACTCTTCATAGATGATCATCAGACCCCTACACTCTTGAAGAGCTCCTTGAACAACTAGTAGGACACACACACAACATTTACAAGATGCTTTGATTGCAAAAGCCCATATCAAATTTATGAGTCTAATGCAGGGGTAGGCAACCTTTCCCCTTTAAGGGCCGAGGGACTTCAGCTCCCAGAATCCCAGGAGCTATTGGCCAACTTGGGACTATTGGCCAACAAGGCTGAGGGTTCTGGGATCTGAAGTCCTTCGGCCCTTAAAGGGGAAAGGTTGTCTACCCCTGGTCTAATGAATATTCAAGTGCTGGGTATGGAAAGTCTAACAACAGCCTTCCCATATGAACAGAGATATTAAGGGGGCTTGAAAAATACATTGTAAGTTCTAGGGAGTCCATTTCAGATTTGTTCAACCAGCCAGAATGGACTCAGAAGGAAAAAGAGAATAATGCCAGTTAAATTTCTATTGCAGCAGGTGGAGGGCCTGACCAGGTGTCACCCAGTGCAATCTGCACCCCTCATGACTCCTAGTGACACCTCTTTTGGAAGGTTCTGCCCAGTCTCATCTTGCAGGACTCACCTTCATCCTTTTTAGTGATGGGTACTTTTGATAATAGGTAATTTTAATTAAATCTTGTAGAGCTGAAGAATTAAAGGCCACTAAGGGGGGGGGGATGCAGAAGGGTGGCCCTGGTCCACCCCGGGAAGCAGAGGATTGGGGCCGAGGCTGCTGGACACCTCGGCCCCAATCCTCCCTTTTGCTGGCCTGGAAAAGATCGGCAAAATGCCGTTCCTTTCAGGGCCGGCAAAAGGGCACCCTAAGAGCCAACGCGTGGCTCTTTAGCACCCCTTCCAGTGCAGCACTGGAAAAACGTCCTGACGCTGCACACCCTGCATAATAGCACACGGTGTCAGGATGCTGCCGCCATGGGGTTGGGGCATCTGGTGTGCAGCTGCCCCTCTCCATCCCTGCCTCCAGGCCAGCCCTTTGGGCTGGTCTGTAGAGGCCCCAAGTCCCTACAGACTTGTCCAAAAGCATGTCTGGTCATGGATCCATGCCTTCCGAATGACTGCATAATTATTTGTAGCCCTTTCAGTTCCAGGCATGGCTGCTAACATCCCTATACTGATACACTTGGCCTTTCAGTGTATGCATCTACACTCCTTATGTACATCTGGATTGCTATTGGTTTTCTAGAGCAGTTCTTCTCAACCTATCTGATATGTCAGGGGTAGGCAACCTTTCCCCTTTAAGGGCCGAGGGACTTCAACTCCCAGAATCCCAGGAGCTATTGGCCAACATGGGACTATTGGCCAACATGGCTGAGGCTTCTGGGAGCTGAAGTCCCTCGGCCCTTAAAGGGGAAAGGTTGCCTACCCCTGTGATATGTGGATAAGCAACCCACCTCCCAATGTGCTGAGTGCAGCACCATATTTATATTCATTGGCTACAATTATTTCTTTCATTCCTGGAAACTCACCAGGGAGCGGCAAGCAATGGCTCAGACGTTGGCAGGGGTCACAGCTTTGAGTAGCGCTGGTTTAGAGCAGGGGCCAGCAACCTATGGCCTGAGGGCCAGTTCTGGCCCAGGTCCCCGCATTTAGTGGCCCAAGCGGACCCCTGCGGCCGCGCGCATCGTGCGTGCCATTTTGATTTCCAAAATGGCGGCCACGACTCGTTTGCGCATGCACAGTAGTCCTGCGCATGTGGCCGCAGCCACGACAAGTGCGGAGGTGGCTGCAGCCGCATGTGTTGCAGTGGCGGCAGCAGCAGCAGCAGTAGTGGCAGCGTGCGCGCAGGGGTCGCACGCGTGTGAGCATGTGTGCCACCATTCCCCCCCTCAGCCCAGCGGAGGGGAGGACTTCAGAGGACCGGCCCCCAGAGCAAAAAGGTTGCCTACCCCTGGTCTAGAGCATCACTGAATAAATGCCAGCTTTAAATAGGTTAAGAATTAGGCACTGGCAAGACTTCATAATGTTGTATAAGATAAATTACTACTGGATGCCAATGTTTCAATACACTTTTATAGCATTTCTCCCACCCATCAAATTGACAATGACATTTTTATCTTTCTTTTTTGTCACATTTTAAGCTGATTTTAAAAACACACAACTCCAAATTTTATCACTGAGATTATATCTTGCATTTAATGAATGAATTTTCACATAAGAGGAAAAACATCCTTTTCATGAACTCGCCAAGTCTAACATGTCTGGCAATTTCCCAACATCATTCTTTTAGTTGCTATAGTTACTCCCTTACTATTTTATCTTGTGTCTGTATACTAATCTTCCAGTTTCCTTTTGCAGGAATGTTTAAAAACAACCACCATATCCTCCCAAAGGTGCTATTCAGTCTTTAAGTACTACTGTATTTAGAATACTTTCTAGGAAGAGAATATTTAGAATTTATTTTTGTTCTGTTCAGAGTACTTCAAACAGATTTAGTAATTTAAAAATTAGTAAAACTTTTTCTTAACTTTGTTCAGTGAACACAGTGAAGATTAATTGTCTTTTAATATTACAATTTATTTAAGGATTGTGGGAAAACTATGAATGACACATGAAAGTTGCAATAAGCTATATAACCCTAGCTTGTCTTGGATTTACAAGTTTAATGCAGTTACATTAACACAATGACATTTCCCCCCTCTTTGACAATGTAACTCTATATATGTCTATTCATAATTTCCATCGAATTCTATAAGACCAACCCCCAAATAGGTGGTTACCTTAGTTTCTAATTTTTGGGCTAACTTAACATAATGGTTCCAGAGTATTGTCTGTATGAGTGGAAAACTTGTTACACTCACAAGCACTGTAGATGGGTTTGTCATTCCACATTGCAATTAAGAGTATGTTGAAAGAATAAGCCCTTGGTAATTCAGATAAATTTTTATCATTCACTAAAATCACTTTTTCATTTTTTTATCCCCTTTTTGTTTCAGTTGAAATGTTTTTCTCTATTGAAGCCTCTACTGAAGCATAAAGTATGCTTCTATTATGCAAGGCATCACCACACTCTTCCTAATGAGAATCACAGTTCTTGTGGCAGATCCTGAAGCATGAGAATGAGGAAAACAGCACCACTTTCTACTGAGCTGTCAAATCTTTGGAAAATTGGATAATAGGTTCTTGGCAACTCCAGATTTTAATTAAAAATGCAAGCCAGCAAAATGCAGTGCAGTCCAGATCACAATATTTGCTACTATTATATTATTGATTATAGCAAATAATATTTACATTTCAATCTATATGGATTGTTATAATTAATATGCCTAGCAATGTTCAGTTCATCCCCAATTAATTCTTTTTATTTTACATAAGGTGCCCTCCTTTAGTTTTTATGATGCCTCTCTTTAATACAAATAAATGTTAACAGCTTGGATGCATCCAGATTACTATTTACTTTTCCAAAGCAAATTATTCTACAGAGAAAGAGGTGATACAGGAACACCTATTTTAAATGCATTCAAATGTCCAGAGTCAGTAGAACTGCATCCGAGGGTACTGAAAGATCTTGCAGATGTAATTGTAGAGCCTCTGCCTATAATGTTTGAGAATCTTTGGAGGCCCCATCAGGTAGGTAGGCATATGTTGACCCCATTATTTGAAAAGGGACGAAAGGACCCAGGCAATTCTTGGCCCATAGATCATGTCAATGCCTGTAAAGATTCTAGAAAAAAACATTAAATCATTGGTCTGTGACTACTAAGAGGCAGTTTGGAAAGACTATTCTCTGTCTCGCTGTCTTTTGATAGTTACAAGTCTGATAGGTGAGGAGAATGCTTAGAATATAGTTGTTGTGCCTTCAGGTCAAGGCAACCCTAAGATGAACCTATCATGGGGTTTTCTTGTTAACATTTCTTCAGAGCTGGTTTGTATGGCCTTCCACTGAGGCTGAGAGAATGTGACTTGCCCAAGGGTTTCCATGGCTGGTCCAAACCCTGGTCTTAGGATATAGGGGATCTTTATTCAACAAGGCTTTTGACAAGGTCCTCCATGATGCTCTTTCAGACAGGCTGGTAAAATGTTGACTAGGCAATCCTACTGTTAGCTGGATATGTAGCTGGCTTACAAACCAAATTCAATGGCTCCCCATCTTTCTGGAGAGAAGTAACAAGTGGGGAGCTGTTGAGTTCTGTCCTGGGCCTTGCTTGTTCAATATCTTTATAAATGACTTGGGTGACAGAAAAGAGGGCTTACTTATCAAATTTGTATATAACATAAAACTGGGAGAAGTAGTTAATATTTTGAAAACAGAATCAGAATTCAAGATGACTTTAATAGGTTAGAGAGCTAAGCTAAAATTAACAAAATAAATTTCAGTAGGGATTAATGTATAGTATTACATTTGGGCAGGAAAATTTGCATGCACAAATGTAAGCTGGGTGACAGCTGGCTAGAAAGGATACAGGAGTTTTAGGAGATTATCGCATGGAGAAATACTCCCGATATAGATTCGGGATTTAAAACCCAAAATAGGATGTTATCGTAAGTGCCAGTGGCCAGGCGAGTACAATCTGGATGCAGCCTGGACCTCAGCTGCACTTTTCTAGTAACTTTTCAAAAACGAGAGCTTGCCATTTTTGAAAAGTTGCTGGATGAGTGTGGATGGGGTCCAGGCTGCATCCAGGTTGCACTCACCCAGCCACTGGTATGTGCAATAACATCTGTTTTGGCTTTTAAATCCCAAATCTATATCATAGATAGTAGGCATAGTAGGAAATTAAAATGCATGCAATTCCCTGACTTCTCCAGGTCTTGAAGAACTATAGATACACCCACACTGCAGAAATAAGTACAAGGTGTTGGTTTTAACCTTTAAAGCCCTACATGGCTTGGGTCCATCTTATCTTAGGGACTGCCTCTCCCCGTATGATCCCCCCCGTGTACTCCAGTCCTCTGGAAGGAATCTGCTACAACCAATAAAGACCAAGCTTTCACAGACCTCCCAGAGGGCCTTTTCAGCAACCGCTCCCAGACTGTGGAATGGCCTGCCGGATGAGATCAGTTTGATTATCACTCTTGCCGCCTTTAAAAAGGTGGTAAAGATGGATCTCTTCTGGCAGGCCTTCCCGGAATAACTACCCAGCAAAAATTGGAGGTGATCCGCCATTTATCCCTCCCGTTATCTTCATCAGCAGGCCAATGGGACTGTATTGTCTTTTGTCTTTTGTCTTAATTGTGAATCTGATTTTAATTCCTTAATAGTTTAATCCTGTTTTAAGGGGTGGGTGGTTGGGGGGGGGATGGAATGTTTTTATGTGTTGTATTTTTAATCTGTTGTACGCCACCCCGATTGCTGAGCAGAGGGGTGGGTTATAAATAAAATTTATTATATTATTATTATAATCCAGTTTGACACCACTTTAACTGCCATGCGTTAATGCTATGGAATTCTGGGAATTGTAGTTTGTTGTGGCACCGAGCTCTGGTGTCACAACAAACTACAGTTCTCAGGATTCCACAGCACTGAGCCATGGCAGTTAAAGTTGTGTCAAACCAGATTGCAGTCTCTCTCCCCACTCTTTCTCTTTACCTTTTGCATGTATTCAAATGTGATATATATTGTGTTATTTATGTTTGCAGTGGCCAAAATGTATTTGCAAGCTAAAAAATTATTTGTTCCACTTTTCAACCAATTCCACTTTTTGAAAATCCTAAGGCCTCTCTTTAACCTATCAGATAACTGGCAGATAAGTAATATAAATTTGTTGTCAGAAGTGATAATGGCAACTCATTTTCCAAAGAAAATGCGTAATCCTTCTTTGATAAAAGAAGGAAAGGTACACAGATTCAAACATTTTCCAACATAATTGACTCTCTTTTGATTATTAAAAGTAACATTCATATTTTGAGGTATTTTTTCTTACCCAGACAAAGCTAGTTCAAGATGGTTCAAGAAAATTCAAGAAAATCTCAGTGCATTTATTTTCAGTAGTAGCAACAGAAAATCTTTGAAGCTTCTTTAAAAATTCAGCAAGGGGCTCTTCATTAGGGAAGGAAACTGAGTCACAAAGATGTATTAGAAGTTAAACAAAGAAAGGCAGTCTTCTGTCTTATAATTACATTACTGAATTTCACATTTCAGCTTGTTTCCCTATGGAGCATCCTTAAATTATATCTGGTATATATGCATTCATTAAAATCATAACTGAAAGATTGGGTCTGTTCTCAAAAAGTATGTAGCGGATAATCACTTCTTAACCTAAAAATAAAAATAAAATTCTCATTTCGATTGATGTGGTATGTAGAAATTTGTGTAACTATGGATTTGTGTAATTATGATTTTGTAAAACAGTATGGGTAAAGTGCAGCCCAAAGTGAAACCCTGAAACTGCCCTGAAAACTCCCAAGCCCCCAGGTCCTGATTTTCAGAAGATTTTTCTCTCAAAATCTTCCCCAAAAACATCCCAAACCAGCTACAGATGGTATTTACTTCCCCTGATTCTCTGAGCTACTCAGCCCCCCCATCCCACCTAAAATGTCAGAAATCTGCCAAAATGGCAGCTGGAAGTGATGCTATGTCTCTTCTAGTGAGCTGAAATAGCTAGCTAAGGGAGGGTGACCCATTCCTATCCACAATTACACCCATCTTGCCTTTTAATTCTTACCACCTTACAAGCTCATTGCGTTTCAACAGAATGTCAAGAATTCCCACAACTGTTTCATCAACATATTGAATCTGTTTAATGTCAGATCTTTCATGTAGAACTTAAGCTCCATTTTGTTATGCTTGGCTATTCTGATCAAAAAACTCTGTACACCTTACAGTAGGGCTGATGAAAGTGCAGCTTTTAGCCTGATGGCTGCATGCAACCTTCAAACTCGTTTTTGCAGCTTTACAACTTCTGAGGAGTCCCTAAATTCAATCAAAACACCAATTATTTTTTTCTGGCTGATTTGTGTTCCC
The DNA here is from genome assembly GCA_020142125.1 of Phrynosoma platyrhinos. Taxonomy (NCBI): domain Eukaryota; kingdom Metazoa; phylum Chordata; class Lepidosauria; order Squamata; family Phrynosomatidae; genus Phrynosoma; species Phrynosoma platyrhinos. Next base: position 45,519,079 of record CM034706.1, on the reverse strand, counting down.
ACCCCATCACATTGCCTTCGAATATCTCTAAACCACCCCCAAAATACACAAGTTTGCCTTTTCCTCCCTGTACATTCTGAAAGCAACAAGAAAAGAAATGAAAAGGCTAAAAACGGATCAAAAATATAACTGAAAGTGATGTGATATCACTTCTGGCTTGATGGGAACACATCTGTAAAATCAGCCAAGAGGTTACAAGGACAAATATTGACCACCTTATTTACCTTTTTTTAGTGTGAAAAATGGTCACAACAGCTGAATAAAATAATTTAATAGAAGTCACAAAGCAATGCAGGGCATAGCCTTATATAGAAATCAGATCTCATATGGGAAGATAATGGCCCAGAAGTTCACAAAGTGCAACCTGCAGACCAGCTCAGAGATGTTCTTTAAATTTCAGAGAAAGAATGACCACCATAAAAAATGAATTTTATTATCATTCTGTATCCTTGTGTCAAGTACTAGTACAAAAAAGAGAGACAAAATCCCGGTGATCAAATGGGAAAGATTCCCTCTTCTGAGCAAAAGATGCAATGCTTCAGTAGGGAACCTTGGTCCTATAAGCTCATGTTTTTAATATATAAATGACATATGCATAATAAAATTTATTACAACTTTAAGCTCCAGTAATTCTTTAGGGGCTTCTTTGAAATAATTTGTCAGAAGAGCAGTTCAAGTACTCAGTTCATTTATCCAAATGCTTTTACTCTAAAATCTCCTACTACATTTTAACTTTTAAGAAACAACTATACTATTAACATTATATTATGTAACATTAACTGTTGATGACAAGGCAATGATCCTAAACTACTGAATTGCCCCTAAAATTTACTGAAGTGGATGGGAAAAGTAATTAGAATGCATTACTAAAAATTAAAAAATAAACATAGGACCTTATCACACGTGGGGCTCAAAGCAGCAAGAAAGTGATATAAGAATCAATCCAGAACTATACTGGTAGAAACCCCACAATACGGAAATGGCTATCAGACGCAACTAGCATCATCGCGCAATTAACTAAAGCGCGATGAAGCGCCCCCCGGGAACCGTATTTGCTGTTCACACACAAGTGAGAAGATCCCATACAGAACCCAGCAAGGATGTTCTTGCACATACGTATTTGGTGATCAGACATACGGCGAAAGCGCAATGATTGCGCTATCACTCCGATCGCGCAATTGCAATTCCCTAAGAAACTGGCATTCAAAAGAATGGGGATGATGCCGCATTGTGACGGGGTTGTGATGGGGTTCTGTGCGATGTCGTGTGAACACACGGAAAAATAAAGCGCAATAGGACGGGATTTAGTGTGGATTCTGTCTGCTTTAGACCCCGTGTGATAACATCTATAATGAGCTTACAATCAAATTGTATACAAAGAAAAGTTGAATCCTGTGAATATGTATGAATTGGAAACATTTGTGGAATTCTCCCAATTATGTCTTTGTTCATTTGCTAATCATGAGGAGGTGAATGGAGCCTTGTACATGAACAGGTGAAAGAGTTCTTAGCCCTCAATATGGTTTCTCACATTTCAGCAGAGCTAAGAAAAGTTACTTTTGCTATTTAGACATTGCTCAGAGTTGTCTAAAGGGTAATATATCCAAGCTCTGCATTTCATTAGACACTAGAAACATAATTTCCCTGAAGATTTTAAAGGCCCTTTCATATTATCCATTTATAATGCACTTTAACTGCTATGAAAATATTTTGTGAAATTCTGGAATCTGTAGTTTAGGGAGAGGTGTTAGAATTCTCAACAAGAGACCTCTAGTTCCTAACTAAACTACAAATAATTGGATTACATAGGATATGTCCATGGCAATTAAAGCAGAATCATAGTGCTATATAATTATGTATTGTGACAGGGCTCTAAGTCAAGGGTCAAACCACACATGAACTGTGCTTGTTGCTTGGTCTCTCTCTCTCTCTCAATCAATATATATGTTGACAGGGAACTTTTCTCCCACACTGCAGGCCTGATAAAATTGTTTCCCCAAAGCTGCTATCTTGTGAAGGAGAGATGCATATAATAATAATAATAATAATAATAATAATAATAATAATAATAATAATAATAATGTGGTTAAATGCCTGTACTGCAGCCACTCACCCATAAACCACAAGGTTGCAAGTTCAGTACTAGCCAGGGCTCAGGCTTGACTCAGGCCTGCATCCTTCCGAGGTCACTAAAATGACTACCCAGCTGTTGGGGGGCCATGAGCTTACAGTTGTAAACTGCTTAGACACTGCATAACGTGGTATGAACCGGTATATAAATGAAGCTGCTTTGCTTTAATAATAATGATGTATCCTGCCTCTCTGTAAAATACAACTGGG
>CM034706.1:45502712-45515394 GCA_020142125.1 Phrynosoma platyrhinos | reverse complement strand
AGTCCCTTGGCCCTTAAAGGGGAAAGGTTGCCTACCCCTGAGCTAAAGCAACCATGGCAGTTTCCACTCCATATCTTGTCCTAAAGCCAGTTTGAAATGGATCCAGATAATCGGTTTCCTCCAAGACAGCTTGGTGCTGAAGAGCAACAGCCTTCTCTATCACCTTGCTCAAAAAAGGTAGCAAAGCAACTGGCCTATAGCTATTCATGTCCAGAGGGTCAAGGGAAGGTTTTTTCAGAAGTGGCCTAACCACCACTTCCTTCAAAGAAGATGGGACATGACCTTCCCCAGGGGATGCATTGATGATGTCCCTCAGGAACATCCTCAAGACATCTCCCCCCTGGATGGCCAGCCACAAAGGGCAAAGGTCAAGAGGGCAAGTTGTCTTCCTCACTCTACCAAGCAGCTTGTCCATGTCATTGGTACTCACCGATTGGAACTGTTCCAGTATAATCTCATAAGTGGAGTTGCTGGATACCTCATCTATTGATTCTGCTATAACACTGGTGTCCAAGTCAGCTTTTATCTGAGATATTTTTATCTGCAGTTGTTAAACGCATCATAGCAGGCTGTTGTTGGGTTAAGTAATGGATTCTGCACAGGTGGACCCTGTGTCAGTTCCCTTACCACCCTAAACAGCTCTGCTGGACAGGACTCTGCAGACGCAATATATGCAGAGAAGAAAGATTTCCTCACTGCATGTATTGCTTCTCTATAGGAGCAAAGAAATTTCCTATGATGAATTCTGTCAGATAATAGTCGAGTTTTCCACCAGACGCACTCTAGTCGTTATCCAACCTGCTTCATCTTCCTGAGTTCTTCAGTATACCATCACTGCCAATTTGAAGCAGGTTGGAAAGGATGCTGGGGAGCAATCACGTCGATAGCTTTGGCAAGATTGATTTTCCATGTATTAACCAAAGTTTTGACAGAATCACAGGTGTTACCAACCATTAAACCCTCTAAGGCTTTCTGGAATCCAATTGGTTCAATTAGCCTTTGAGGGCGGACCATTCTAATGAGTCCTCCACCCCTGACAGGATGGACAGTGGTTCTAAGGTCAGCCTTGATCAGAAAATGATGACAATGTGGAGGTTTTTGTTACCTCCACCCATTGATATTCCTGTTCCGTACTGAAGACCGCATCAAGGGTATGACCTGCACAATGCGTGAGCCTGGTGACCAATTGGGATAGGCCCGCGTTTGTCATGGACTCCATGAACTCCCTAGCCGCACCTGTTAAATTTGACAAACTGGTCTTGAGTGGAATGTTAAAGTTGCCCAAGACTAAAAATCTAGGCGATTCCAACAGCAACTCTGAGACCAGCTCGTTTAGGGAGTCTGCTAGACAACAGGATGGAAGGTAAACTAGCAGAATCCCCAAACTATCCTTGGTCCTCAGGCTCAGGTATATACACTTGAAGTGGACTGTTTTCCGGACAAGTATTCTGATCAAGGTAAGATTATTCTTATGAACCAGTGCCACTCTGCCCCCTCGCCCACTTTCCTTTATCAGCTCACTGACAGAGTACCTGCCTGGAGGGCCTGTGCCCAAGTTATAGCATTGCCTTCTCCCAGCCAAGTCTCTGTAAGGCAAGTCAGGTCAGCATCTTCACCTAACAGAAGATCATAAATGATCTGAGTTTTGTTTTGACTGACCTGGCATTGCAAAAGAGCAAGGTAAGCTTATATTATATTTATTGGTGTCTATTGGTATTCTTATTTGAATGCAATTTCCTGATAGCATCTCCCTAATTTTTGCTATTTATAATGTTAAAAAAATTACATTAAACAATAAATCACATGTTTCACAGCACATGTAGTTTGGTGGGAAAGTTCCTTCCTTCCTTTTTTTTTTTTTAAAAAACTAGTTTCCTGCCATAGGCCATGCTAGACAGAATTTTCTGGAAATAGTAAATTAAATAACAACAACAAAAACCACCCAAGCTGTTTTGACTCTGGGAGTCTCAGGATACTGCTCTGAGCAAATTATACCTACCACTCCTAATTTAAACATACAAGCTCTGATTTTCATTTCCTAGCCTTGACTAGAAGAAAGTTCATATTCATAGAGAAAAATTTTCTTGCCTCTCCTTTCTCCCTACAGTCTTCTGTATTCTCACCATGGAGAACACCACTTTTGGGAATGTGGGTGATATGGGGAAAGAAGCTTCATATAAGGGAAAAGAAAGCTGTTGTTACCCACTCTTCATATTAATAGAAGTTGAATGTAGGATCTAAGCCAGAGTGAGCAGTTCCACCCGTTGGTGTGAACTTGGTGCATAACTGTTGTATTGCTCTCCCATAAACCTCCATTATAACTGGCGTGACAGAGACAGAAATGCCATTAATTTCTGCTGGAGCCTCTAAGGAATAATAGAATGATGCAAAAGCAAAACATTATAAAAACGACACACACGGGACATATAAAATTGAACTGAAGCTTACACAAGCTTAATCCTAATGTTTGCAATATTTTTGAGTGGGAGGTGTAGGGTCCCTTAGGGCAAGATGTTCTGCTAAAATATCTTTACTGGTGATGCTATTAGAACAAGAGATATTAAGTAAACTTGTGGTGATATTTTCCTGCCCATCAGCTGGGAAGCAGAGAAAAAGAGTCACATCAGGCATGATTAGAAGCTACAAGTGGCCAGGAGCCATGGTTTGTTTACGTCTGATATACAGGACTCCAAAATGTGGTCTGTATATAGCACAGACTGGTTTGTTTAATGAGGAACAACAGCAACAACAACTACAAAAAACAAAAACAAACCCAGTGATAATTCTTCCTCCTCCTCTTTCTACAGCCCAAAGACTATAATAATGTTCTGGTTTGTTAGTAATATCATTTCTGAAATGTTAGCTAATGAAGTACTTTTGTATATCATTGATGAGTTTGTCCCTTATTTCTGGGTTTTAAAGTATAGGAATTTCTAAGCCATTGCTTCCCCTTTCTAGCACTGAAAAAGGAATAAACTTTTAACATTTTTCTGAACACATTGCTGAAAGGATTCCTCCAAGAATAACAAATATGAAACATGCTAATTACTACTGCAGATGGCTAATTAATGTTGGTGACATCAGTATGTGACCTTATTTTATTGCAAATGGAACATGATATTATCAAAAAGGCAATGAAAATCATGAAATACCATAAAATGGTGCAAATAGTGTTAATTGTATTTTGAAATAAATTACATTTAGTCAGGAAAATGGAGGAAAGCTCAGTTAATTTTACTTCCAGGAATACAATAGAGATCTTACTAATTTTATATGTGAAGTGTGTGTGTGTGTGGGGGGGGGGAACCTTCAAACTAGTGAAATTCTTATATGTGAATATTTCTTAGACTAGAAACAAATAACTTAGGCTGCATCCACACTGCAGAAATAATCTGGTTTGTTGTTGTTGTTGTTGTTGTTAACTGCCATCGAGTCGATCTCGACCGATGGCAACCCTATGGATGAGACATCTCCAAGACCCCTTGTTCTCTACTGCTCTGCTTAATTCCTACAAACCCATACCCATGACCTCCTTAATAGAGTCCATCCATCTGGCATGTGGCCTTCCTCTCTTCCTACTTCCCTCCACCTTTCCCAGAATTATTGTCTTTTCCAATGAGCCCTCTCTTCTCATGATGTGTTAATGTGCTCTAGGACCCATTTGTTTGTCTTTTTGGCTCTCCATGGGGTCCTCAACACTCTTTTCCAGCACCACATCTCAAATGAGTTGATTTTCTTCCTATCATCTTTCTTAACTGTCCAGCAATCACATTCATACATAGTAATAGGGAATACGATGGTTTGTATGATTCTGACTTTTGTTCTGAGTTGTATATCGTTGCATTTTAGAATCTTTTCTAGTTCTTTCATAGCCTCCCTCCCCATTCTTAGGGGGGAAGCAGATGGGTGGCACGGGGCCACCCCAGGAAGCTGCAGATCGGGGCTGAGGCATCCACATTCTTTGGCCCTGCGGCGCAGCTTCGCCGCCCCAGGAAGGAGCGCTAAAATAGTGCTCCTTCCACAAATCGCTGAAGGTACACCGCAAAAGGCTGCTGGTGCACCTTCGGTGACTCTTCCGCTGCAGCGTGTGCGGACACTGCAGCAGAAAGGCATCGTCGGAGTGCCGGCCATGCGGAGGGCTGGCTCCTCCTCCAACGTCTTCGGGAAAGGGTTGGGGCGCCCAGCGTGTGGCTTCCCTTCCCATTCCTTGCCCTGAAGACGGCACTTTGCACCATCTGCTTAGCCCTAAGTTTTCTGACTTCCTGGCTGCAGTCCCCATTTCTATCAATGTTTGATCCCAGGTATGAGAATTCTATACTATTTCTATTTCTTCATTGTCTAAGTTAACTTGTGAAGTTTTACACCACTTTAACTGCCATGGCTCTGTGCTATGGAATTCTTGGAACTGCAGTTTGTTGTGGCACCAGAGCAAAGGCAGTAAATGAAAATAAATCTGTTTTAGGACCAGAGATATTGACACAGAATTCAAATAATTCGGATGCAGAAGTTTAATGCAAACCTCTTCCTACAACTAAAGTAAGTTTAATGAAAAATGTTTAAAATAATTACAGGAATAAAAGTACTTTTCATCTGCTATCAAGAAAAACTTACTTTTCTTCTGAAGGTTGGTATGGTATAATATATTTTAAAAACTTATTGTAAAACAAATTAATCCTTTTTCAGTTAAAATTAATGTAGGGATCAAAGAAGTTTCATAAGTAACATACAAATCCCAGTGATTGCAACAAATCCCACAAACAATTATAACAGAGAGTTTTAAAATAAAACTTGCTTTTACATGCCTGGAAGTTTTTGATGAAGTAGAATAATGTATCTTAGTGGTTTGAGAGTTGGACTAGGAGACCAGGGTTTGAATCCCAGCTCGGACATGGAAACCCACCAGGTAACCTTGGGCAAGTCACTTTAGCCTCAGAGGATGCCAAAGACAAACGCTCTGGAAAATCTTGCCAAGATATCCCTGTGATAGATTCATCTTAGGGTCGCCATAAGTCAGAAATGACTTGAAGGCACATAGTAATGAAAGAATAACCTTTTGTAAAATCTATGGAGTGCAATTAACCTAAAATAATAGGAAGCAAATCCTGTTGGTATCTGTGAAAGGTAAACACTTGTTTGTGTTAACAGTGCATTCTTAAGACAGACTTGCAGAAAATACAAACATTTTTTAAAATATGTTTTTGGTTGTTCCTTTTTGCAAAGAGAACAAGAATTTGTTTTACAATATTTCCAACCACCAAAAATTTTGCTTTTCATCTCCTGGTTTGTTCTTTATATTGAGCCTCTAGGATAAAATGTATATTAAATGAACAACATAATTGAGGCAAAAAGTAATCCGAATTAAACCAACCATACAAGTTGAAGCAAACAAGTTAATCTAAATATACAATTACAGATGTTGCTATTAACAGTTAAAAACCCACTGTAATATAAAGGTCACATTTTGAATGCATTGAATTCATTTCTTAGAAACTATGGTAGTACAAGACATCTTTTCCTGTGGCCAGCATACAAATCACAAATAATATATACTGAGCAATATTGTAATAATAATAATAATAATAATAATAATAATAATAATAATAATAATAATAATTTTTATTTATATCCCGCCCCTATTGTCTACTTGTGGAAACCCACATATATAAAAACATTGAATTATGGAAGTTTGCATGCTTCCCATTTAGATAAAAGATGGCATAGTTTATAGAATATGTTTCTCTGTTCAAAAAGATGTCAAAGAAAATATGTCAAATTCTGAAATCAATTACAGTAAAACTAAAATTCATCTGTAAGGTGCATTTGAGACATAAATCAAAAGCACAGTTCAGTGACTTGAAAAAGTGTCGTTTCCTTCTCTGGTGCAAATGTGAAGAGATAAGAGGTTTTCACTTTGTGTATTAAATTAATCCGAATTTAGTTGTCATGTCTGAACTGGGGATAGTTACAGCAGATGAGGAGAATCCAGTAACCAAAAGGCTACATACCCTTGCGAGTAACCTTCCAGAAGTCACATGCTAGCAGAATACATATTACACCTATTGCACGTCTTTAAAAAGCATCTTATCCCTCCCGAATAGAAGTTTAATTTGGGCTGCATCCTGGTTCTCTTGCATGGCTTTTGCTCCCAAAACTGCCATCCTAGTACAGCCCCACTCCAGTGCAGGTCCCTTGAACCTGGGGAATTACTAAAATCCAAGTCTTCTATGGCATCTTTTATCATATGTTTACAGAGGAAGCTAGGGAATAGACTGATAGAGGCAAAGCTTTCCAATGAACTGTAATGTATTTGGGGATTCAAACATACAAAGATGCTCTAACATACAATCATACACACAAGAACTCAGGAGTAAAGTAATTAGCTTGGATAGGAAACACAAGGCTTTCTAATGGTGATAATTACCTGAAGGAGGCTGCCCCAATGATGAATGAGGATGAATAGACTCAACTGTTATGAAAGGAAAGGACAAAGGAAAGAGCCGGGACTCTAGTCAGAGTTCACATTGGTGAAGTGTCACCATGAAATCTAGCCAAACCCTAATGTGCCTGAGATTTTGGAGAGCATTTATACCCTTAAACCTAGCCTGAGGCAAAGAGTTGCTATTGTATATCAAAGGATTCCAATTGCTATGCTCTGAAGTAGACAATTTCCAAGCAGAGGAGATAGAATATTAATGTTATCTCATCTTCAGCCAGACACATCCTGGCTGGCACTCATAAATCCTCTAGGTGTGACTATCCTGCTTAACAGCTCTTAGACCTGGCCCTTTTGAAATTGTTGTAAATGTAGATGTGACTTTTTAGGTGCCTATGTGATGTGCACGCCTTGAGTTCATGGCGGTAGAACCTCATCCCAGCCCAGGACTATGGCAGGGTCCCAGAAAGGGGTCTTTATATCAAATCAGTTATCGTAATAGAGCTGACAAGAGGAAAAAAAATAGTGTATATGTGGGCTTGTCTTTTCCTTGCTTAAGCTGTGTCAAAAATACAAGAATGAGAAACAGGGGTCCTCAGCATCAAAGTAGTTTCAAAAGAAAGGCAGAAACTTGTCAATGGCCTTTACTAGGTGGAAATCACTGGATATAGGAGTTGCAGACAAGAAGCACCCAAGGCCAGGAGCCATGCATCACACTACTTTTATCACAGTAAATCATCTAGTAAATAAAAATCTTCTGAATTACTGAACATTCAGGGGCTCAGTGGTACTAGAATGGGCATTAAAAGTTACTAGTTACAGAAACTGAGATTATCTCACCATGGCAACTTTCCTAAAAATCATGTTTCCAATCTTTTAGTTAATAGACACCACAAAAGAGTAGGATGATCATAGTAGAATGAACGTTCTCCAGGAGAAGAAAAGAAAGTAAATTCTGTTTTTCTGGTTAAAAGGAAAGGGATCTGTGGACTGTAAGCAGGTATTGTTATTTCTGTAAGCACATTCAAACTCAACCTTATCCATAGTTTAAAAGAACAGTCATATACATTCAATATAATTTGGCTTCAGACAAATTATATAGAGGGTTGCAGTAGGAAAGTATCACAACTTAGGTTTCCAGGCATGGAGAGTTTTGAGCCAAGGTGACTATGGATCCAAAGTGACCCAAGGTGAGCTGGGACCCAAAGCACAGATCAGCAACAATCTGTGACAGCAAGCCAAATTCATTGCAGTCAGACCTTTCCTTTGATGCTTTATACATGATGCTTCAGCTCTTTATGAGGGTTTTTTTCAACTTGGTGTACAATGAATGACACTTTTTAAAGATTTGTAAATAACTGATCAAGAATTGGTCATTTGTGTTTTCTCCAGGGTGTATGACACAGGTTAGTTCTTTTGTTTGTTAAAGGCCATTTAATCATAACAATTCCTTTTATGGAACCTCTTTGGAATATGTGGTTTCCTGTGGAGAAATGCCTGAAGATTTGCAAAGTCACATTTTTCCAATCCTGATGTTAATGAACAATAATAGTTGTTTATCAATGTGTTATGCAGTAATAATATATAAAATGGCATGGAAAGCTAATTTTGGAAGGTATATTTGAGCATTATTTTCAAGTACTAAGGGAGGGGCATTTTAATATCTTCATTCTATTACCCTGAAGAATGAAGTCTCTTTTGCAAACAGCATGATCCAGGAAGCTTGGATAAGTACTGCCAAAGGCATTTACTTATGCACACGTGTATAGATATTTATGTGTGCATATATTTACACCACCATCTCAGTATCCTTCTCAGATATATCCTGCTTTTCACAGCAGACAGTTGCTTCTCTGTACCCTAGCTCATGACACAATTTGTGATGGGTCTTTGTAAATCATACACATAAAAGGAAAGAAAACAGAGGGTGGACTGTTCTTGTTTCTTTCTTTTTTCTCTGGTGGTTCTCAAGCTGTCTTTGAATGTACCCTCCTTTACTTGCTTTCGAAAGAGGCAGCAGAGTTTTGGCTCACCAAGCATATATGAGAGAGGCTAACAACACTGGAAAGTGACCCCATTGTAAGCATCTCAACTAAAATATGTATCTGCTAAAACCGAATTTTGGCAACATGATCCAGGTCTTAGTAATAATAATTACCGGTACTTATTTTCTAGGATAAATAATTGAAAATAGTTAGGGACACACACACAATCTGGAAAGGCTAGAGCTTCAATTAGTACATTTAATCTAGAACTCTGTAGATGGGGTGGGGGAACATTTTTGGCCCAAAGGCCAAATTCCAATTTAGGAAGTACTTCTGGGACAGCATTCCAGCAGTAGGTGGGACAAAAGGCAGACAGCAAAATGAAGGACAGAATAGAAGCAAAGTTGATGGGGCCAGAGGTAGTAATTATTGATTTGGGCTTTCCCCCATCAAGAATGCAAAGCTCAATTCTATGTATGTTTTCATGGATAGTTTTCCTACATGGCTGCTTTCACTGAGTGAAGATAACAGAAGAACAAACCTGCCAGCAGAAGTTGTACACTCCTGCTATATTTTTCAGGCATACACATGTTGTAGAATTTGATTACTGACGCAGAATGCAGCAATTTTCATGCCCAGTTCAGACAGAACTCCCACACAATTGTGTTGGTGTTAAACAGTAAGTTGCAACACTCCTGGTCTTCACCACTTGAGATTGATCACAACAACTTGATCACATCTCAAATGCTCTAAGCACCACTTCTGACAGGAGAAGGTGAGTTCCAAACTCTCTGAAGTTATGGGGGAAACTGCAATTCCATTCCCACTTCTGACAGAAAGAGTGCGGAGTCTATACTGATCTCTTCTCTAGCACAATACTCTGTATTTAGATAAACTATTACCAGTATCTCTAACCATGCAGAAATACAGTATTGATAACAAATAGTCTTTGCTATGATAAAGTATCTCTCTTCTCTTCCTGGCATTACTGCTCTCTTAAGGATACTGCTCTCTTAAGGATGGTTTTTGGGCTCTCTCAGCTTCAAAATGTTATAATCCACTTGCCTAATTTACTCTGCACTGTTAATGTATTACATTACATGCTTTGTGCTGCTTCAGAGTATAGTGTTTAATCGCATGGGATTTTGGATATGTCAGATAAGTCTTTTTCATTATTGTTCTTAACCAGTGACTCTTCCAAAAGTTGAAAATATGAAGTGCGCCAACTAAACAAATGTTGAGCAGTGGTTGTAGATAGCAATGCAACTATCCATTTAATTTGTTCTGGAGTTTCACATGGACTATGTAAACTAAGATTGCCAGCTGTCTCTTTTTATTTTCTTTATTTTCAGTGAAATCTCTTTTTTATATATATAATGCGCAACTCCTAGTCTTCACACTGATTCATATGGTACAGTGTCATTCACAGAGATAGATTGTGGAAGGGTGGACAACTGGACAAATCCTCCCAGATTATTTTGGACTACAAGTCTCATAACTCATTACAATTGGCTATCTTGATGAGGGCTGATGACATTGTAGGCCAAAGATATCTAGAGAGTCACTCTGATATATAGGAAATGGCAAGTATATTATAATGTATGAAATGTATCATATTTTTAACCCCCCCCCCCCCCGGTTTCATGGAATAGACCATTTGTATCCTTGTATCCATGTTAATGTTGGCATTGTAGGAAATACAGGAAAATATAGTTGCACAACACTCTATAGAAAAGTTTCTTCACAAACAATATCCTTTATATTTTAAATTAGAATCATAGAATCTATGTGGAAGAGACACAAGGGCCATCTAGTCCAACTTCTGCCATGCAGGAACATACAGTCAAAGCACACACAACCGATGGCCATCCAGCCTCTGTTTAAAAACCTCCAAAGAAGGAGACTGCACCACACTTGAGGCAACAGCTCTTAGTGTCAGGAAGTTCTTCCTAATGTAATAATAATAATAATAATAATAACAACAACAACATAAAATAAAATAATGATAGCCACAGATGCAGGCGAAATGTCAGGAATACATTCTTCTAGAACACGGCCTCACAGCCCCGAAAAACCCACAAAAACCTATATACGTCAACTTTTAACGCTGGGTTCCTTAGCAGGCTCTTTTCCTATGTTGTGCTCATGACTTTTATGTAATGCTTATGTGAGGTGGGTGGGAATCTGTGGCTTGGAGGCCTGATCCCATGACTGCCTGTTAAAACACAAAGCATAACCAACTCGGAGCCAGAATCCCAGCAGTGGAGCTCGTTGGGGGGACCTTTGAAAAGCCTCAGCCTCTCAACTCCCAATTAGCCCTGAACCAACTCAAAGCTCCTCAGCAGCTTGTGTGTGTGTGTGTGTGTGTGTGTATGAAACAAGGGATTGTTGGCACGCCACTGTTCCCAAGGTTGTGTGCTTCCTTTGCTTTTTCCTGAGCTTTGGCGCTCAGAGTCACAGGGAGACAAAGCTTTTGATTAATGGCCAAGGGCTGCTGCTGCTGCTCCAAGCCTCCCAGCCATACAAAGAGAGCAAGGAGCCGGTGACCACTCACTCCCTCCCTCCCTCCAGCCAGGGTCCCTCTTCCTTCATGGGGAAGGAGGGGAAAAAAGGACATTTATTTCAAAGCCGGGGAAGGAAGCCTTAACAGCAACTCTTCTCCATCTTTGGGGGAGCCTGGGAGCCCCAGAGGTCCAGTCCAGCTCTGGAGCTGAAGGGGCTCTTTTGTTGTTGCGGAACTTTCGAGGAGGAGTCCTTCTTCTGAGGCATATATTTCCCCCCCTCTTCTTCTCCACAAACAGGAGGAAAAAACTGGGGAAAAGTGGGGAAAGGGGACCTCTTTTTTGGGGAGGGCAAAGGGCGGGGGGGGGGGTTTGAGGGAGACGAGGCACCATGACTGAAGAAAGCAAAGGGGAAGGGAAAGGCGAGAGCGGGAAAGATTTGGAGAAGCAGCTTCGCCTGAGAGTGTGCGTCTTGAATGAGTTGCTGAAGACGGAGCGGGACTATGTGGGCACTTTGGAGTTTTTGGTGTCGGTGAGTTTTTAACAACACTCCCCTTTTATCCTCTCCGGTGCTTCTGCTTTGCCTGGTCGCCTCAGACGCCTTTCCCTTGCTTTCTGGGCACAAACAACCTCCCTTCCTTCCTTCCTTCCTTCCTTCCTTCCTTTCTTTCAATCTCTCCCCGGCTTTTCCCCATCGCCAAGTTTGCCAGAGTTGGAGAGAGGCCCTGAAACTTTGGGGACCGATGGGAATAGACACTGACTGGTGGTACCATGTTGTGAGAAAACACTCAAACTAACATGTTGTGAGAAACAACCATCCTCCAAACAAGAGTTCAGTAGGGAGGACTGGAAAAGTTTTGTGGTAGTTCAGTAGCGCAGTTGGACTTTCTTTCTTACTTTCTCTCTCTTTCCCTCTCCCTCCTCATCTTGCTTTTTTGCGGCTTTCCTTTTCCGTGGGGATGTACTAAAACAAAAGACAGTACTTGCCCATAGAGAATCATAGGAGAATACTTGCCCATAGGAAAACATTGGACAAGTATTCTCTGGGACATACTAAAACAAATGTCAGCACTTGCCCACAGGCAAACCATACTTGTCCCATAGAGAATAATTGCAGAATACTTGCCCATAGGGAATCAGTGCAGAATACTTGCCCATAGAGAATCATTGGAGAATACTTGCCCATAGGGAATCATTGGAGAACACTTGTCCATAGGGAATCATTGGAGAATACTTGCCCATAGAGAATCTTTGCAGAATACTTGCCTATAGAGAATAATTTATAGATTCTGGTTTTGGTGTTTTAGTAACCTAGTCTCTATATTCTCCATTGGCAAGTAATCCCCAAAGATTCTCTATGGGCAAGTATTCTCCATTGATTTATTTTAGTATGTCCCTCTTTGAATGATTTTGTTCTTCTTGGGTTGCAAACATGATGAAGCCAGCAAACAAATCTCTTTTAAAGACCCACATTCGTGAAAAACTAAAACAGCAGCAACAACAACAACAATCCTGTTTCTCAGTGGATTTTCTGGGCACAGAGCCTTGAAAAGTAGTGAATGAAGTTGAAGTATACAGTGTTTGGTTGACAATGGCCTTGGGGGGGAGGGAGAGGAGGGAGGGAAATGCAATGTACAAGTTTTAAGAGATGCCAGCCACAGATTCTTTGAAGATACGAGCCACAGATGCAGGTGAAACGTCAGGAATACATTCTTATGGCCTCACAGCCCGAAAAACCCACAAAAACCTATGGATGCTGGCTG
>CM034706.1:45474075-45492714 GCA_020142125.1 Phrynosoma platyrhinos | reverse complement strand
TCTCCGATTCTATGATTCTATGATATGACTCACTAGAAAAGACAATAATGCTTGGTTAAGGTAGAAGGCAGTAGGACAAGAGGATGACTGCATTCCAAATGGATATACTCAATCAAGAATGCCATGACCCTGAGTCTACAAGAACTGAGCAGGGTGTTGGTGATAGGAGGTCTCTCATTCATAGGGTCGCTGTAAGTCAAAGTTGATTTGATGGCAGTTAACAACAAAATTACAAGAAACTAGCTGCTTCTAATTATTTCCTTTTTGCACAGACATAGTTAGTCATATTATAATTGCAATTTATAAGGGTGCTGAGCAGCTTGAAAAATGCCTATATAGGCAGTAGTTTTATTTCTTCTCTTTTCAATATGAATAATTAAGCTGGACCCATGCTCCTAAGAGCTTCTATTCAGCTGTTCTTCTTCACAGTGTAATGCAATGTGTTTCTTGACCTCTCAAGACTTTTCTCAGTTTATGCCAGCAGAATGTAAATAACCTGGGAATTAAAGGTAAATTTCTTACATGTCAGTTTTCTTAGCATCTGTTCCATCTGCTTATAGTTTATTAATAGAAAATGTTTTTTAAAGCATTAATCAATTTCTATTGTAATTTGTGACTACATAAGGGCATGCAAAATTGCATACTGCTCTATGAAATATTTTATATGTGGCAGAGGAAAGACTTCAGCTGGCTGTGACTTTTGATAAGGTTGTGCTATTTCCTTTTCCTTTGCTGTGTAACACACAAGTTGTATGGCTGATACATCATGTAAAGTCAAAAGGAAGTTCAGACACAATTACCATAGAAAGTAAAAATCTCTGCCATTCACTTCCAGCTTCTGCTGTTTTTAACTTGTCTGCTGCATAAAGAAAAACATGAATGGTTGCTTAGTCACTCAGAATTAAATATCAGTAGCACCATCTGCATTCTTTATTAACATAAAATAGTTATTCCCTTCCCATACATAAAAGGAAACAAAACTACATTAACTTTATTTGCAGGAAGACTGTTTCATGCTGAGCATTGGGTTGCACTTCAGCTAGGAGCTAACAAAGCTAAAATAGCTTAGTCCCTGTATATACAGTTGCCTCACCATTTTCACGGACTTGGAGTCTGCGTCCCTCGCCTGTTTGCGGGTGGCAAATGGAGAGGGACAAAATGGGGCATGTGCCTATGCCCAGCCCTGTTCATGCACCATGCACACATGTCCCATTATTTTCAATGGTGCTTGAATATTTGCAAGTTGCCATTTTTGTGGGGGGTGGTGGTGTAGATGTCCAGAATGGATCCCCTGCGAATTGGGAGGGACTTCTGTATTCACTTTGGACTAAGTCACATTTCACTCAGTGAGATCTGCTTCCTTGTAATTGTGTTTGTTGTTGTTGTTCTTAACTACCCTTGAGTCTACCTTGACTCATGGTGACCCTGTAGATGAGACATTTATTTCCCCCCCAACTGTTCCCAGCATTATTGTCTTTTCTAATGAGTCATGCCATCTCATGATGTGGCCAAAATATGACAGCCTCAATTGGATCATCTTGGCTTGGCAGCCTTGGCTTCAGGCTTGATCTGTTCAGGAACCCATTTGTTTGTCTTTTTTACTGTCCACTGTATCCTCCACTCCAGCACCACATCTCAAATAAATTTATCTAGTTTTTTCACTGTCCTGTTCTCACATCTGTACATAGTGATGGGGAATACAATGACTTGGATGATTTTAATTTTAGTGCTCAGTAGTATTTTTACTCTTTAGGATCTTCTCTAGCTCTTTCATGGCTGTCCTTCTCATTCTTAGTCTTATCTCCTGAGTGCAGTCTCCTGATGTTGGATCCAAAGTATCAGAAATCTTTAACTATTTCAATTTCTTCATTGTCTAATTAGAATTTATGTAAGCCCCAGTAGCGTTTCCATACCAGGTGATACCCAGAGCAGGAGGTGGGGTTTCTGAGGGGTCAGGGCTTCCAGCCCCAGACTTCTGGCAGGGTGGGACTTCTAACTGTGTTTCCGGCGTGGGGAGTGGCCCGAAAAGCCTGTGTGCAGGACCTGGGTCACCAGAAAAGGCCCTGCGCGGGGCATATGCCACCTGAAAAGGCCCCAAAACAGTGCCTGTGGAATGGGTAGCTGACCTGGGTGTCACCCCCCCCTTGGGGTGTCACCTCGTGCAGTCTGCACCTCCGCACCTCCCAGTGACGCTACTGGTAGGTCCTCCAAGATCATTATTTTTGTTTTCTTTTTGTTTCTTTATGTTCATCAGCAAACCTGCCTTTGCACTTTCTTCTTTGACCTTCCTTAGTAATTGTTCCAAGTCCATGATGTTTTCTGCTAGTAGTATTGTGTCATCCACATATCTTAGATTGCTGATGTTTCTTCTTCCTATCACCATTCCTCCTTCTTCTAAGTCTAACCCTGCTCTTTGGCTGATTTTTTTTGTACAAGTTTAACAAGTATGGTGATAATATGCAGCCTTGCCTGATCCTTTGCCAATTGGTAACCATTCTATTTCTCCGTATTCTGTTCTTACAGTAGCCTCTTGTCATAAGTACAGATTTCTAATCAGGACTATCAAATGTAGTGGCATTCCCATGTCTTTGATGAGTGTACCATAGCTTTTTATGATTGATGCAGTCAAAAGTTTTGTTACAGTCTATGAGCACATGCTGATTGTCTTTTGGAATTACTTGGTGCGGCCCATTAGCCATCATATGTTTACAGTGTGATTCTTAGTGCTTCTGTCTTTCCTGAACCCTGCTTCCACATCTGGGATTTATCTCTTAATATGTGTTTGGAGTCTGTGTTGCAGTATTTTAAGCATAATTTTGCTTGCGTGGGAGATTAATGCTATGGTCCTGTAGTTGTTGCAGTTTCTTGTGTCTCCTTTTTTGTGGATGGGGATGTGTATTGAGTATTTCTAATCTGTTGGCTACCATTTTGTTTTCCATATTTGTTGGCATATGTTAACACTAGAGTTGATTCTGTATGTGGATTGTAGCAGTTGAATTGGGATATCATTTATTCCTGGTGATTTATTTCCCCCAATTTCTTTTAATGAAGCTGCCACCTTGCTTTCTAGAATTTGGGGTTCATCTTCATATGATTCTTCATTCCATTATCATTCATTTTCCCAACTCTTTTATATAGCTCTTCTGTGTAATGCATCCAGTGTTTTTTTAAAAATTTCTCTAGGTCTTGTATTGTGTTCCTGTTTTTGTCATATAGCATTCCGAGTTTTGGTTTCAACTTCCCTTTAATTTCCCTTATCTTGTTGAAGAGATCTCTCATTTTTCCTTTTTTGTTATTTTCTTTTATTTCTTTGCATTGATTGTTATATTAGTCTTCTTTATCCTTACACATCAGTGGTTGAACAGTTGCATTTATGGTTCTGATTTTGTTCCTATCTCCCTTTTCTTGTGTGTGTGTGTGTGTGTGTGTGCGCGCCTTCAAGTCACCTGTGAACTTATGGCAATCTTATGAATTTTATGGGGTTTTTCTAGCCAAGGAATACTCAGTTCCTTTCCATGAAATATAGTCTACAGCACCTGGCATTCATTGGCAGTCTCACTCTCCCATCCATGTACTAACCAGAGATGACTCTGGTCAAGTTCAGATGGGATCTGGTGCCTTTAGGTGTTTAGGCCTTTTTCCTTGTGATTTCTGCAGCCTTAATAAGGTTGATAAACTGTATGTGGTGTTGAAGTGTATACAGGTGAGGTAGGCTATAGTTACTCTCTGTTACTTGTAAACTGTTGCTGTCTTGTGGTGAAGTTGTAGGGGAGGTTTGGGAACATCTTTTTTCTTGGCACATCTTTATCTCATTCCCCCCCCAGTTGTCTCTAAGAGGAAGAATATTCCTAATGTCAGTTCCAGGTCAATTATCCAATCTTACCTTCTGCACAATGGATTCTGCCCTTGGAATGCTATATTTCAGGGTCCTCCACTATTTATCATCAGAATAAACATTAGTGATGGTAAAGGTATACATGGGGAGCTGTCTGTGGGGACTACTAGGCAGACAGACTTGTACTTAATGATCCTTTTAACTAGCAGAAGATGAACATTCCAAGGGTAGTAGAATGTTCTCTGAATAATGAAATATCTTAAAACAATAATTACATATACCAGTGTCTTAAAGTTGACTTATTTCACATTGCTTCTTCACTTTATTGATGACCTGAGAGCTGATACAGTATCTATCATCAATTGTGTAAAGGGCTGTTATGCAGAAGATGGAGCTAGCTTGTTTCCAGCTGATCCTTAGGAAAGGACCTGAATCGAAGGATTTAAATGACAAGAAAGGATATTTCATGTAAACATGAGGAGAAACACTCCTGACAGCAGGTACTGTTCTACAGTGGAACAGACTGCCTCAGGATGTGGTAAATTCTTATTCGTTGGAGGTTTTAAATGAGAATCTACCTGGCCATCTTGGAGGGTGGTTTTAACAATGGATTCTTGCACTGATAGGGAGTTGCACTAACTGACTCTTGTGGTGTCTTACATCAGCATAAATCTGTGACTTTATGAACTAAAGTTTTGCAACTGCATTTTGTTTGCTAACAGTTTAGCAAACTACCACCAACTGCTGCTGAGTTAATCAAATTAATTTTGATTATTACAGTTTGTGTTGCCATGTTCCAGGCAAAAATAAATTGATTATGAAGTTTATATTTCTTATTCATAACTATAATTGAAGAGACAAATTAGTTTTGAATGGGAAACTCTAAGACAAATGAATGTATCATGTTAGGATTGTGACAAAACAGTCTGAAAGAATGACTGCTGTCGCTTAAATGGAGGGAAGATTAACAGTGCAATTCTAAATGCATTTTTTGAGCAAAATGATAAATGGCTGTAGGATGAACTTCCAAGTATCCATGAATGGGAATGTCCCATGCATTGCAAAAGAACATAACTTTTAAAAGAAGAGGAAGAAAAAAGTTACAGCATCTGTAAAGAGCTTTAATCACTTGGAATATGACAGGAATATTCTTTAAATCTAGGAAACCATTTTCACATTAGTAATTATGAAGCTTCTCCATGTTCACATATCTCTGGAGATACTATCAATCTACAGTAAACATTAATAGCCCTAACTTGATTGCTATGCATAGAACTAGGCCAAAACATGGAAGTAATTACAGTTGCACCTCTGTTTTCGCAGACTTGGTATCCACGTCCCTTGCCCATTCATGAGTGGCAAGTGGTGGGGGACAAAATGGGGTGTGCGCCTGCAGGGGCATGCCACCATTCAAGCCAATGGGGCTTGAATATTTGCGATGTTCCATTTTTGCAGGGTGGTGGTCTGGAATGGATCCCTGCAAAAATGGAGGGGCGACTGTAATTTAAAATTAATTTGTTACATCTTGTTATTGTTGTGTACCTTCAAGATGTTTCTGATTCACGGCAATACTAAGGTGAATTTATCAAAATGTTTTCTTGGCAAGATTTGTTCAGAGGAAATTTGCCATTGCCTTCCCCTGAGGCTGAGAACATGTGATTCGACCAAGGTCACCTAGTGGGTTTCCCAGCAGGGAATTGAACCCTGGTCTCCAGAGTCATAGTCCAACATTCAAATTGAATTTGTTAAAATTGTTCAATGACAATCTGTAATTCATAATTTTAATCATTTTATGGCAACAACTTTCACTGTCATGTATCGTCATTTAAACAATATTTTTATTTAACAAGTTGAGAAATTAGCAAATTGTTTAATTAACAAAAAAATTAGCACATTAATTTTCTGTTTTTCCCTCAATGATGTATTATTAATTAATCAAATTTGTTTAGTGTTATAGCAAAACACTAGCTAACATTTCCAAGCTCTAGACTGGGCTCAGAACTGGCACAGGCAAGCTACTGCTTTCTTTCCTCTGTTAGTGGGAATTGCCCTAGTCTTGCCTGCCACCTCAAACAGTAAGAATTATTGGTGGTAGTGTTCTGCTATTTGGGAAAAAAACTTTTACATAGGAGAGAAACCATGTACACAGGTTACTTAGGGCCTGTGGCTGCCACATCCAACACTAGCACAAATTTGGTTGCTTTGTATTTATTGATTAGCAAGACTGTTGAACTCTATGTAGCTTGACTTGTTTATTATTTATTTATTTATTCAATTTATAATCCACCTTTCTCCCAGCATGAGACTAAAGAAGGCTCAAAATATAAGTTAAAACCATATATGTACATTTAAAACATTTGATAAAACAAAAGTTAAAAAACGATTAAACATTTTAAAAAAAAATAATTTAAAACAGTTTAAAATGCATTTAATATGTCTTGCGATCTTGTTTACAAATTCTAAGTGTACATTCCTCAGAATCTGTGTTATTTTGTTAAGCTACTCTCTTTGAACTGCAAGGTAACCATATACATGTTAGGATTTTTTTTGGAAATAGGTCTTCCTGAATTATTTGGTTGTCGCAGGGAATGACAAGTATGAAATTTAAGAGGAAATCCTGGTAGTACCAAATTCAAATGACAGACGAACCCTTCTCTAAAGGCAAAGTATTGGGGTGGGGAGTCAAGTAAGACAAGCAATAAGATAAATGGTGCTTGTAGATGAAAACTAAGTAAGTGGTATAGTTTATTAAGAGTTTTTAGGAGTTAATTCTGGAGCTGCTTATCTTAGCACTGCATTAGCAGAGGTGGGATGTCTTGATAGTGACATACTAGATCAGCATGTAGACAGCATGCTGTGGTTTGTGGATGTTGTGCATTGTCAAGACTTGAGTAGTGGAAGAGTCATTGTTCATAGCACGTGTTAACAACATGGAAGCTATATACCTGAGGTCATAGAAACACAATTCTGGTTATTCTAGTAATCTATGGTAGCACATTTGGAAATTATTATTTGTTCTAGATGCTGATCAAACTGGACAGGCATGAGATGGCATGGGAAAAAAAGGTTTAGAAAGAGTGGCGAAGGCTGGAATGCTTTATATGTTGTAGGCACTGGGGAACATTTTGGACACAAGCCAAAACTGAACAGAGAGAGATACTGTGGAACCACACTGCAGGCACTTAATAAGGAAGAGGTCATAGAGCAGATATTAATCTGTGAATGCTGTCAGGAGCTTGAAGAGACTCATCCCTTAGAGGTTATGTTGGAAATGTTTTAGGCCTTCAAAATTGCAATAATCTAGAATTTGGTAATACACTTACGCAAACCAATGATGATAGCTGCTTAAAAGAGCCAAAGAGTCAGTAGAAGATTTTTACACAAGAGACTTTCCAAAGTGATACTTATATTAATAGATGTTCATATTTTGATGTCAGAAGCATTCAAACCAAGATGGAGATTTCTCCATCTAGGAGTTGAAAGAGACTGTAGTGATAGAGGCATATCAAAAACCACATAGAGAATGAGTGAGGAATGATTATAGCTATACAGCAAAATCTGTTGAAAGACAGAAAGGGTTTATTGTCATTGGTGTTTTTCCATATATCAAGGAGAGCACATAGAATAATTACTCCTTTACAGAATCATTTTATTTATTTATTTATTTATTTCAAAGATTTATATCCCACCTTTCTCCCACAATGGGATTGTACCAGGCCACCTCCACTCATAATTATTGGCAGGGCATAAATTATCTCTCTCACAACAAATGTAGTACTGGTTATAAGACAAGAAATCAGAGAGATCAGTCAATTGGCAAAATCTACATTCAGGTCATGATATTTAGATGAAAAATTACTGAAAACAACCCTTGACACAATTCTGCCCTGGACGTGATAAAGCATTGTTTTCAAACTGCTATTGTGAATATATTATGTATATGTCATGCCCTCCAGCTGTTCTGATTTGGCAGGGACACTACTCTGTTGTTCCATTTTTTGAACTAAAATGTCCCAATTTCTCTCTTTTCCTCCCATTTTCCTCCTTTGTCCTCAGCTAACTTCAGTTACTGCAAACTGAGTTCAAAGTACAAAAGCAATTTGCATTCAGTTAACTCACGTGGGCAGAGGGGACAGGAAGAGGCAGAATCTTGCCCTTCCAGGAGCCTCAGGCAAAAGAAAACTTTTTTTCCTTGTATCTTCTTCCTTCATTCATAACTTTTGCCACCCTTCTGTATTTCCTGGCTACCTGTGTCCCGGTTTTCATCTTTGAAATGATGGAGGATGTGGCATGTCTATATCTGTTTGTGTGTAAAATGCCCTCCTAATCCAATATCACCACATTTAATTTAAATGAGGATACAGTTTCACAATTATCTCATTAAATATACCTGAGGAAACTTTGTTGTAATGGTATCAGAGTGGAGGCTATGTTATGTATAGGTTGCTAGTTAATAAGCAGGAAGCAGAGAATAGAAATAAACGAACAGTTCTTGTAACTGTGGGATGTAAACACTGAAGTGTCCCAAAGAGCTGTATCTGGATCACTGTTTTCTAATGTTTCCTAAATGATCTGGAGTTAGGAATGAGCAGTGAGGTTTCCAAGTTGGCAGATAATGTATATTTCAGAACATCTCTCCAAATTGGGATAACTGGTATTAAAATACCAAATGTAGTTCAGAATATATACATTCAAAGTGATGCACATATTGGGGCAAAAGACCTTAACTTCACATATGTGGAGATGGCCTCTGACCAAGAATCTTGGAATTGTAGTGAAATTAGAATTTTATAAAAGAATTGACGAGCTATGAAAAGGGTAGATTCTTTGCTGGGAATTGTTACAATAGAAATAGAAAACAAAACTGTCAATATGACAGTGCCTTTATAAATGGAATACTTTATAAATGAAATACTGTGTAAAGTTTCAGTCAATAAGCCTGAAAAAGGATATAGCAGACATGAAACAGTGCAGAAGAAGACAACCAATATGACCAGGATTTGAAACGATCCCTCCTTCCTTAATGAGGAAAGCCTATATAACACTTGGAGGTTTGTAGCTTAGAAAAAAAAAAGAGTGAAATGGAATGCTGTATAAAATTTTACACTGGTGTGGACAAAGTGGTAGGGAGATTTGTTTCTCTGTGCTTTATTTCTGCAGTGTGGATACACACTTAGACTCTTGAGATTAGGTTCGAATCCCGGTTTGGCCATGGAAGCTCCTTGTAGGATATTGGGCAAATCACACTCTCTCAGCTTCAGAGGGAGGCAAAGGCATACCCTCATGAATAAATATTGCCAAGAATGTCCTGTGATAGGTTTGCCTCAAGGTTGCTGTAAGTTAGGAATTACTTGAAGGCACACAACAACAAGGTAACTTCTGGTAAATGCTTTACCACTTCACCTAACATAGAGCTTCGTTCCAAGCTAAGACCCAGCAGATTAACTGCTTCACTGACATTGGAACTATCAGCTTCCTTTGTCCAGCATCTAATGAAAAGCAGATGCTAGTAATGATCTATTAGGGTTTTAGTTCTTGCCTCTAATGAAACATATCTGTAGTTTTTAACGGCATATTGGATCACATTGGCAACACATGATTCTCTGGATATTGTGTTTCTTCTTCAGTGCTGTTGAATTCCATCTTTTCATCCCTGTTTCATCCACCATCTGTGAAACTGGATTATTGTTGTTTACTACATCTTGAAGTACACTGATGTGCTAGTTCTCTTGAAGTCACAGGTGCAACATCAAGCTGTAAGGCAGGGTCCAAGAAGGGAGAGAAAAATAGCAGATGTGAAAAACTGGCTCTGCAGATGGTGCCACCAAGAACAATTTGGATTCTTGGATCATGGACTGTGGTTCCATGAGGGTGGACTTCCGGCAACAAATGGGTTGCATCTCACACCAGTTGGTAGAAACATTTTTGCCAATACACTCAAACATTTGATCCGGGGGGCTTTAAACTGAATCATGTGGGGGAGGGAGACAGTATCTTGGAAGGCAGGGGGACATCATGGGCTGGAGATAATGGTCAAAGTGTTATTGAGGGAATAGGCAAATAAAGCAAGGACGCAACAGTGGGAGAGAAAAAAACACAACCAAGCAGCTAATGGGGAGGACTTATGGTTTTAGAGATCTCTACACTAATGCACAGAGCATGGGAAAGAAACAAGATGAACTTGAACTCCTAGAACAGGGGTAGGCAACCTGTCCCCTTTAAGGGCCGAGGGACTTCAGCTCCCAGAAGCCTCAGCCATGTTGGCCAATAGTCCCATGTTGGCCAATAGCTCCTGGGAAGTCCCTCGGCCCTTAAAAGGGACAGGTTGCCTACCCCTGTTCTAGAACAACAAAGCAAATACTATATAATAAGCATTACTGAAACCTGGTGGGATGAGTCTCATGATTGGAATGTAGGAATAGAAGGGTATAACCTTGTTAAGAGAAATAGGCCAAATAGGAACAGAGGAGGAATAGCATTATATGTCATGGATGCTTATATTTGTGAAGAGATCCAGGACTTAAACCCTGGAAATCGGGTGGTGAACATCTGGATAAAAATTAAAGGGGAAGGCAACAACAGGGATGTTATTGTGGGAGTCTGTTACAGATCCCCAAGTCAGACTGAGGAATTGGATGATGCCTTTCTAGAACAGATGACCACAAACTCAAAAAGGAGAGATGTGGTAGTTATGGGTGACTCCAACTATCCTGATATTTGCTGGAATCAAACTCAGCCAAAACCTCAAGGTCTAGCAAATTCCTCACTTGCATGGAAGACAATTTCATTATCTACATGGCGGAAGAGGCAACAAGGGGATCAGCTATTTTAGATCTGATCCTAACCAACAGGGGTGACCTGGTCAATGGGGTGCAAGTGGTGGGGTCATGTTCTCCTGGAGTTTGTTATACAGTGGAAAGGAGAAGCCAGGCATAGTCAGACACAAATTCTAGACTTTATAATGATTTCAGTAAACTTAGGGAAACATAGGGTGATCTCATGGTCAGGAATACTAAAAGAGAAGGGAATTCAGGATGGATGGGAGTTTCTCAAAAGGGAGATACTGAAGGCACAATCTCAAACTGTTCCAGTAAGGAGGAAAAATGGGAAGTGTCTCAAGAAACTGGGTTGGATGACTGAAGAACATTCAGCTGAACTAAGTTTTAAACAGGAGATGTATAAGAAATGGAAAAGGGGTGAAATCACTAATGAGGAATTCATATAGGTAGCACATGTAGGGGTAAAGTCAGAAAAGCTAAAGCACAGAATGAGCTTGGAATTGCTAGAAAGGTTAAGAACAATAAAAAGGGCTTTTTTGGGTATGTCCATAGCAAAAGAAAGAAGAAGAAAATGGTAGGGCCACTGCACAGAGATGATGGAGAAATTCTAACAGGGCACACAGAAAAGGCAGAACTACTCAACACCTTCTTTGCTTCAGTCTTGTCACAAAAGAAAAAATGTGCTCAACCTGAGGAAAATTGAGCAAAGGACATAATAGGGGAAATGCAGCACAGAATAAGTAAAGTGGTAGTACAGGAATACCTGGTTAACCTAAATCAGGGGTAGGCAACCTTTTTGAGCTGGGGGCTGGTCCCGCAAAGTCCTCTCTGCCGCTGGGCCGAGGGGGGGGGGAAATGGCGGTGCGTGTGCGCGCACACACACACACGCCATGTGCAACCCCCCACGCGCACTCCTCCCCCCATGCGCAGGAGTACTGCGCATGCACAAATGCATCATGGCCGCCATTTTGGAAATCAAAATGGCGGTTGTGGTGTGCGCGGCCGCACGGCGGCCAAAACGCGTGTCGGCGATGATGGTCTGCCTGGGCCGGTAAGTACAGGGACCTGGGCCTTAACCGGCCCGCGGGCTGTAGATTGCTGGTCCCTGACCTAAATGGATTTAAACCTTCAGGACCAGATGACCTACATGAAGGGATATTTAAAAAACTGGCAAATGTAATCTCAGAGCCACTGGCAATAATCTTTGAGAACTCCTGGAGAACAGGAGAAATCCCAGCAGACTGGAGGAGGGCAAAAATTATACCCTTCTTCAAAAACGGGAAAAAAGAGGATCCCAACAACTATCGTCCAGTTAGTCTAACATCAATACCAGGAATGATTCTAGAACAGCTCATTAAACAGAGAATCTGTGAACATTTAGAAGGCAATGCCATAATCACTAAAAGTCAACATGGGTTTCTGAAAAACAAGACATGCCAGACTAATCTGATCTCTCTCTCTCTCTCTCTCTCTTTTGGATAACATTACTAGCTTGGTGGATGAAGGGAATGTGGTAGACATAGCATATGTTGATTTCAGTAAGGCTCTTGACAAAGGTCCCTCATGGTATTCTTGCAAACAATATAGTAAAATGTGGGCTAGACAATACAACTGTTAGGTGGATTAGTAATTGATTGACCGACCAAACCCAAAAGGTGCTCTGCAATGGCTCCTCTTCATCCTGGAGAGAATGATCAGTGGGGTGCCACAGGGCTCTGTCCTGGGCCCAGTGCTATTCAACATCTTTATCAATGACTTGCATGAAAGAATAGGAGGCATGATTACCAAATTTGCAAATCACATGAAATTAGGAGAATAGCTAATACTCCAGAGGACAGGATGAAAATTCAAAATGACCGTAATAGATTGGAAAGCTGGGCCAAAGCTAACAAAATTAATTTCAACATGGAGAAATTTACTGCACTTAGGACAAAAAATTGAAATGCACAGATATAGGATGGGGGGCACCTGGCTTAATGAGACTATGTATGAAAGGGATCTGGGAGTCCTAATAGACCACAAGTTAAACATAAGTCAGCAGTGTGATGCGGCAGCTAAAAAGGCCAATGTAATTTTAGGCTGCATCAACAGAGGTATAGTGTCTAAATCAAAGGACGTAATAGTGTCACTCTATTCTGCTTTGGTCGGGCCTCACCAGGAATTCTGTGTCCAGTTCTGGGTACCACAATTTAAAAAAGTTGTTGAAAAATGAGTGTGTCCAAAGGAGGGTGACTAAAATGGTGAAGGGTCTAGAAACCATGCCCTGTGAGGAGAGGCTTAGGGAGCTGAGTATGTTTAGTGTGGAGAAGAAATAGTTAAGAGGTGATATGATAGCCCTGTTTAAATATTTGAAGGGGCGTCATGTTGACGATGGAGTAAGCTTGTTTTTCTGCTATTCTAGAGAATATTACCTGGAACAATGGATGCAAGCTACAAGAAAATAAATTCCACTTGAACATTAGGAGGAACATCCTGACAGTAAGGGCTGTTCGAGAGTGAAACACACTCCCTCGGAGTGTAGTGGAATCTCCTTCTTTGGAGGTCTTTAAACAGAGGCTGAATGGCCACTGCTTTGATCATGATTTCCTGCATGGCAGGGGGTTGCACTGGATGGCCCTTGTGGTCTCTTCCAATTATATGATTCTATGATTTTATTGTTGCTACATTTTTGTGTGCAAAATACTGCTGACATAAGACAGACAAATAATATTTGTAGAGTTATTGATCAACTTTAAAATTAACTTCCACATTCTCAAGACTTCTCTACATGAAGGAAGATGAAATGCACATAATAGTTCATATTTTTCTTTTAGCAATTTCTTCATTGTTTATTTTTTTCCTCTCATGTGAAATGTTATTTATTAAGAATAATGCCTGGAAATTGGTCTTTTTAATTCTACACAGATGTGTTAATTTCGTTCTATATACTATCATTCTGTCTCCCCAGGAAACAGATTCTTTTGTGTTTTGAATACAGAACTGTGAATGTAGTTAGGCTGGTCTGAAAACAAGGAAGGGATTTTTCTTATTGTTTTTGTTATGGTTCAGATATTTAGTATTTGTTCTCTGAACAACTTTGACCATTTTCTTCAGACAAATGAACAATGAACATGGATTTTTGTTGTATTTTGCATGTGTTGTTGTACTGGCAATTTCTTTCTGAAAGACAACAGTGTCTTAAAAATAGATCAATGTTTCTTCTGGATATTTTCAAGAAAAACAAGCCATTTATCTTCTATTATAATTCCAATACTCTGCAGAATTTAAAAAAAAATATTAATATGAAAGTACATTATCATCCAAAATCAACAAAACAATGATACCAACCAAAATGTGCATTATACATGTTATATTTATAATGTGTATGTGTACATATTATATGTACATTATATTGTATAACATATATAATGTGCATTTTGGTTGGCCTGATCAAGGTATCACTGTTTTGTGGATTTTGGATGATATTGTACTGTGCTATATGGCTAACATAGCTACCCTTGGATATGTTTTCTGGAAATTAATATGAGTGTGTTTGAATTCAGGTGTCTCTGAGTTATTTTATAACTGTATATTTGGTTATATTCTGCAACTATCAGTGCAGAGAATGGCATAGTTTTCAACAGGCTTTGGGTTCTCTGATTGACACTGAGCACTGACATATTTATACCAAATCATCATATTGTATTTGGTACAATATATTTGTATATAATCTGTTGTATACAAACTTCCAAAGTGGAATATTTTATTTAAAAATTTTCCAGTGAACTATGATAGATGGGGGACTGGATATGGAACTGTATGTAAAGTTGGGCACCTTTCTCCAGAATATTGGTCTCCACATGTTTTGGACTTCTGTTCCCATCGGCATCAACCAGCATAATCAGTGGTCAGGGATGATGGGAGTTACAGGCCAAAACAATGGAAGAACATCAGGTTGTGAAAGCCTGGTCCAAGGAAATCAACTTTGGTTGGTTTTGGTTTTCTCAATTAAAAGTATGGCACTGACACAGCCTTTGCTTATCAACAAAGGTAACCAGAGATAGTGGGGAAAGTGTAAAATAAGTTACTAATACTTTAAGGCCAGCTGCCTCTAGACATCTAGCAATAGGAAACTAGTCAACTAGGTAGTAACTAGGAGGAGGCTTAATGTAGCCAGAACCTATTGAGGCTTTTTATTATGAGTAATTAATGGTTATATTTCAGTTAACAAGTTTTTATCAGTTGAATCAGTTATCAGTTGAAATACAATTGTATTTCAGTTGCTACTGCTTGATGAAAATGGACTATTAATGTTATTGTAAGGAAGCACTTGGATCACAATGCATACTAGGAAATGGAAAGGAAAGCAGCTGAACAAAGGAGCTGCACAGATTTTACACTATGTTGGGCTGTACCCCATCTTCATTCTTGTTTCTTGAAACCTAGAAAAAAAGTAGAGGAGATGGAAACAGTGATGTCAGCAATGTACAGCTTTGGGGCAAAAAGAGCGGGAAACCTTCAGAAACAATTGGGCTGGATTACAACATTTAGAAGATGTTACAGTAGGTCACCACTACTGAAAGGGGTAATTCATGGATGAGTACCAATCACCTGCTGCCTGGGATCCCTGCAGCATAAACAATTGTAGCCAATGAGCACAAATATGGTGCTGGTACTTGGCACACTGGGGAAAAACATTGGGCCTTTACAGACTGCCAGAAATAATGCGGCTTGAGGCCACCTTAACTGTTCTGGCTCAGTGCTAGGGAATCATGGAAACTGTATTTTTTCCTGGGACATTGAGCCTTCTCTGTCAGAAAACTCTGGTGCCACAATAAACTACAGTTCCCATGATTCCTTAGCACTGAGCCAGGACAGTCAAAGTGGCCTCAAGCTGCATTATTTCTGGCAGTCTGTAAAGGCCCATTGTCAGTTCCCGCATCTGATAGCTTGTGATATATTATAGTAGATCATCATATGAACAAGCGGGGCTCCTGTTAGATTATTTGTCCAGAGTGCAGACATTACTCATCTGCACACTGTATGACAACAGCACTTTCACTTGGATATGAGAGTCTCAAGCCATACTAGTTTCTTTCTATGTTCTAGCCAAGTGACGAGTTTACTTGTGCTAAAAACCCTATGGGAGTTTGTCATAAAGCAACAGTAACTCATCATTATTGACTTTTTATTCTTTAGAAGTGATTCGATGGTGGTTTGTTTTTTAAAGATAAACATCCTTTCAATTTTTTCCAAACAATTTTCATTCTTCTCCTTTTCCTATTTTGTTAACCTTCAGTGATTTCTTGTTTTCTGGTTGGTATCATATCATAGCTTTTATCTGTCTACTAAGTTTTATCTCTTTCCATTACAGAAATATGAATAAATATAAATTAAATTCTAGATAATCTAAAAAAACTATTTTGCAAAGTGATTCCATGCTAATTTAAGTTAACAAGCAGGCAATTACCGGTACTTTTATAGTTTAAAAAAATATGGTTTCTGGAGCAAAACATTTTTGTCAGAGAAATGCAAGTTTATACTTACCTTTGCTAAAGACAAATTATAAGTTTATGGAACTACCAGCAATAGGCAGTTGAAAATAAATTTAATAGATGAATGTGTTAAAAACAGTTGAGTTTTACTTCATAGCAGCAAATCCATTATGCAGGAATAGACAGAGGACGTTATCACACGGGGTCTAAAGCAGACAGAATCCACACTAAATCCTGTCCTATTGCGCTTAATTTTTCCGTGTGTTCACACGACGTCGCACAGAACCCCGTCACAACCCCGTCCCAATGCGGCATCATCCCCATTCTTTTGAATGCCGGTTTCATGGGGAATTGCAATTGCGCAATCGGAATGATAGTGCAATCATTGCGCTTTCGCCGTATGTCTGACCACCAAATACATATGTGCAAGAACTTCCTTGCTGGGTTCTGTATGGGATCTTCTCACTTGTGTGTGAACAGCAAATACGGTTCCCGTGGGGCGCTTCATCGCGCTTTCGTTAATTGCGCGATGATGCTAGTTGCGTCTGATAGCCATTTCCATATTGTGGGGTTTCTACCGGTATAGTTCTGGATTGATTCTTATATCGCTTTCTTGCTGCTTTGAGTCCCATGTGTGAAGGTCCAAAGTTTAAACTATGCTTTTCTCATCAATGGATTTGCTGCTATGAAGTAGAATTCTATTTGCTGGCATCAGTAGTAAAATTCCTGCTATATGAAATAGGGTCTTGAACAGTGAAGCTAATTGATGAATAAATAGTAAGGCAGCTGTTACTAGTAACAAATGGGGAAAAAAAACAAGTTTGAGCTGCTGGAATTTTCAGGGGTGAGACATTTTATAAAATTTGGGCAGTTCATAAAATAACATTGAGGAAGCTTTCTATTTTTGAAAAGAATAGTGTGAATGTAAGAGTAATATTAGTGTTGTTGCTATGAGAAATACCAACTTGTTAGTCTGTTGTTGAGTTTTCCTGCACTTTAGCTGAGAGTTGTGTTGCAACATGGTGTAGAACACAGGTGTAATAAAACTTCAGAGGAGAAACATGCAGGTGATTCTTCTGAAGCCACAAAATGCCTTTCTGGATTATTCTGGTTGTCAGGGAAAGGAAAGGGACTTAATGAAATCTTGGGAGGTGTGTGGGGGTGTGTGAAAGGGGGAGAAAAGGAATGGGTGCATGGCTCATGCAATTTCATTCACAAATGTAACTATGGCAGTCAGCCCAGACTCCTCAAAGAAGTCCCTGTACACTAGTTCTCAGCCGAAATTCGTGCTGCTGATTAGATGCAAAATCTTTTCATTTGTAGCAGCCAATTTGCTTTGCTGAACAGAGAACCGTAACATAACATAGAAGAATCATGTCCAACTTGAGACATTTTTTTAGAAAAAAAGTTTATGAAATTTAATTAATTGGTTTGTTGGATTTACACTGATCTTTCTGTACTCAAAAGTAGGACTCAGGGTGGTTCACAAGATTAAACAAAATACAATTAAAGCACAGACAGATTCACATGTTAAAATGCGACTAGATTAAAATCAGAAATTGAAAACAGTTTTAAAACATATCTGTAAGGAAAAATAAGGCATCCATATAATTTTGGAGCAGGGGAAAACCCTCTTAGTCAATGGTCAGCTGTTTTCTGAATAAAAAGCTTTTTGCAAGGACAACCAGGAGAGGACCATCCTAGCCATTCTTGGTAGGAAGTTCCAGACTCTGAGAGTGACCACCAAGAAATCCTCTTCTTATACTTCCACCAGATTTGACTTGGATTGAAAGAAGAACCTTTGACAGATATCTTAAAGTCTGGGTAGGTTCACATGGGAGAACATCATTCATCAGATAGACTGAATCCAAGGTGTATATGACTTTGAAGATCATAACCAGCACTTTGAATTCTTCCCAGAAACAGAATGATAGCCAATGGAGCGTTTGTAACAAGCCTCAGTCTGACTGCAGCATTTTCGACTGTAAAGTTTCTGAATACTTTAAAAGGCATCCCCATTCATCCTGCTGCAAAGGTATTCACCACTCCCCGTACAGTCAACCCCCTTCCCCATTCCTGGCTGCTTTTATAAGCAAGGATGGACACATGTGCTGGCACCTCTGCAAGGACCCTACCCATTTCCTTCAAATGTAAAAATGGAAAATTATCCTTTATGAATGGATAAACAGAGACCAATCTGCTGGGGCTAAACAATTTTATCTGCAAAATATTATACAATTGTTCACAAGTGATCTAAATTTTCTTCTCTTGGGCCAGACAGGCCAGTCCCTCGGCCCTTAAAGGGGAAAGGTTGCCAACCCCTGGGCCAGAGCATATTGGTCCTTGACACTGTTTAGGGCAGGGGTTGGCAACCTACGGCCCGGAAAAGGCCCCGTTCCCCGGACTTACCAGCCCAGGCCATCGGTCGCCGCTGCCGCGCGCCCCCGCACGCCACTGTCCGGGCGCGTTTTTGGCTGCGCTTGCTGTGGCTGCCATTTTGGATGTCAAAATGGCGGCTGTGACGCATTTGCGCATGCGCAGTACTCTTGCG
>CM034706.1:45460044-45473975 GCA_020142125.1 Phrynosoma platyrhinos | reverse complement strand
GGAGACCGGCCCAGGTCTCAAAAAGGTTGCCTGTGCCTGGTTTAGAGGTTATCAATTTCTCAACATGTCTTATTTTTTAAACTAGATGTAACAATATAATGAGCTCTTAATAAACAGTTAGTAAAATCTGAAACTAATTGCCAAAGCTAATTGATGTGATTTTTAAATTAAAAAAAATGGTATAGGCTGTTTCAGGTGAGGCCTTTATTGAGCAATCACAATGCATTCTTCATGGATTTCACACCTTCATTTGTTTTCCTGTCTTTTGTCATGCTCCTGCATTTTCCTGTCTTTTTCTTGCAACAGCTGAGCATTACACTGGGTCTCTTTTTATTATTTATGGGCACCCCATGCTTGAATTACTGGTGGGGCAGCCAAATCCACTTTTGGTTTTATAGCAGCTCCTCAGTAGTTGATCTGAACTACAGTGATAGCCTATGGTAAGGGATTATTGGAGTTATGCCCCCAAAATAACAGGGAGGCTGTGAAAGATTAGCCTTCAGTTATTGTCATTTTCAGTGTTATGAAAGATGTATATGTGTTTTTGTGTAATTTTCTAATTTAAATGTCCCATGACTTCTCTACCAAGTTTTCTAACATTGATTTTTTTTAAATGCATGTAATTAAATTATGATGTACTGTTTAATACTTTTTTAAAGGGGAGAGGGTGGAGTTTTGGGGCTTTTATTCTGTATTCTTGATGTAATTTTTAATCTGCTGTAATTTAGAGAAAATTCCAAAAGCTCAAGTTAATTCCCCATGCCTGTTTTGTTTATGGTTGGAGTAAGTGTTGCATTACTTGGCAGATTTCACAAGCGTGTCCTGCACCAACATAATTATATTATGCTGCTAGAACTGCATTATAGAAAACATTTGTATGATAAAATTATGCTGCTTTCTAGAGACACATTTGTTTAGCATATATAGCGTATAAACATTGACAACAAAATCAATGTAAACTGATACTGATTTGATATTAGGGAAAATGAATGGGAATTGACTCCCCATGGCTAGCAAACATTAGTAGCATTGCATAAGTACAGAAGATCCCAGGTTACTATGTGGTAGGATGTATGAGTAAGTCTAAGTAACCTAAGGGCAACAGATCCTGTCTGATCTTGGAAGTTAAGCAGGATCAGACCTGGTTAGTATTTAGATGGGAGACTGCCAAGGAATACCAGGTGGTGTCGGTTGTATTTTAGAGGGAAGGAACTGGCAAAACCATCTCTAAGTATTCCTTACCTAAGAAAACCCTATGAAATTCTACAAGCCAACAGACAACTTGAAGGCACACACATACAGAAAGAGAGAGAGCTCCATACAGTATTTGCAAGTAGTGGGTAGTGTTTGGACAGCTGCTACAGCCTGGCTTAGAGATACTGGCCTCGTTTCCTGATAGACAACTGGACAGAGAAGAAAAGAGCAGCTCTTGTCCAAGTCTAACAAGCACCATAGAGCTTCCTTGTTCTGAATAATAGCACCCCCTTTGAGAATTGATTTACCAGTGAAAGAAGAACTTGTGCCTCTACTTTAGTGTAATGAAGGAAGCCGAGCATGCTGCTCTTTAAAATCTTTAGCAGAGCAACATGGAGACACCTTTTGGCAGCATTTTCAGCAGTGGTAGGAAGTGAAGTCCAAAGCACAAAAGAGAAAACAACAACCCACTGCTATTGATGCGTGAATGAATAAATAAGTAATTATAGCAGCTCAGAATCGTAGGTAATTACAAAGCATAAGAAAATGAATGGCAGTCTAAATAGGAAAGAATTTCTGATGCATACACACTGATGTATACACACATAAGTAATTCTGCCTATATGAGAGGAATTATTACATAATTAATTAGCAGAATTGAGACATAAACTAAATGAGGGATGGGAATCATGTGGCTCCCTGGATGATGAAGTGTAACTCCCAGCATTCCAGGGAGGAGTTGTGCCCATGAGGGCTGCTAGAGGAGTTGCAACCCAACAATATCTGAGAGCCACATTATTCCCACCCTGCCCTAAACAATGATTTCATACTTTCCAATTGTCCAAATTTGGCAGGGACAATCCTGATTAATCCTCTGTTTTCCCACTTATTTGGCTGCTTTTAAATGCCCATTTTTCTTTCCTCCTCCTCCTCCCCCTCTCCTTTTAGCCTTTTCCCTTGGATTGCTTCAGTGGCTGAAAACTGAATTCAAAATGCAGAAGTAGTTTGCATTCAGTTAACTCAGGGGAGAGGAAGCAATAGCAATAGCAGCTTCATTTATATACCACTTCATACAACTCTAAGCAGTCTCTAATGGTTTATAACTGTAAGCTAATTGCCCCTATCAAGCTGGGTACTCCTTTTAGTGACCTTGGAAGGATGCTAGGCTGAGTCGACCCTTAGAGCCTAGCTGGCATTGAACCCACAACCTTGTGGTTTGTGAGTGAGTGACTGCAGTACAGACATTTAATCACTGTGCCACGAGGGCTTCTGAAGAGGGTGGTCATGCCTTTAAATATAAACCCAGGCAAAAGCATGCTACTACTACCTCTCCTAGCTTATATGTTCTTCCTTATTAGTCAAGTATGCCCCAGTTTCCATCTGTGAAATATTAGAGTACGTGATTTATTACTGTGTGAACTAGTTTTGAGCTCAGGCTTTCTGCATTTTCACTTTCTTCACCCACTATTGCCCTAAGGATGTCAGAATAATCTTCTGTTGCTTCCAGCTGTGGTATGTTATGTCCAAACTAGAACAAATAGATTAGTTTCAACTATGATTCGTTTAGACATACCAATGGAAAATTGTGTAGTCCTGGATCATTTGGATAAACCATAGTTAAATCTCAGTTCCCTGTTCTAATATAACATATCTAGTTACTTGAATACTGAAGCATATCTTTCTGATGATCTTCATGAGAGCAGATTTGTGCACATAATCTTAAACTATGGTTTGATGTTGCATCCTAACAAGATTTGTACATAAGATATTGAGAAGCCATGGTAGTTGAGCATTAGCACATAACTGCAATTGCATCAGTTTTTTAAAAATGCAAATAAATTGCTTTCAGAGCAGCCATCACTGCATATCTTCCCAATCACATGACTAGGGCTGCTGCTCCCATTGCATTCTCTTTCTGACTCCCCTTAACCCTGCATCCCTGCTTTATGCCCCACCCAGCATGCCTTTTGGCTATTTCATTTTCATTTTCATCTTTTTCAAGCAATTCCAGAGCTCTGTGACTGTGAGTTAAAGGTTTTTTTTTAAAGAAAAGAAATAGAAAAAAAAAACATATAAAGGGAATCAGGCTGTTTGGGAATAGCGAGAAGGATGGGGGAGATGGGGGAGGCTGCCAGTCTTGCAGCTGCCTCAGCAGGGGCTTGCATGATTGATGTGTCATTGACGGGTGCAGTGAAAGTGGAAAAACTGCAAATAAAAAACCACCTTTTTTAACCTGGGAGAGAACAATTCTAAGAATCTCTTGGTTCTCCAGCACAACTCTATGGTCACCAACTCACAGAATCATAGAGTTGCAAGAGAACACAGGGTCATCCAGTCCAACACCCTGCCATGCAGGAACGTAAAATCAAAACATCCTCAACAGATGGGCATCCAGCCACTGTTTAAAGACCTCCAAAGAAGGAGACTCCACCACATTCTGAGGGAGTGTGTTCCACTTTCGAACAGCTCTCAGTGTCAGGAAGTTCCTCCTAATGTTCAAGTGGAATTTCTTTTCCTGTAGCTTGCATCCATTGTTCTGGGTCCTATTCTCTGGAGCAGCAGAAAACAAGCTAGCACCTTTCTCAATATGACTTCCCTTCAAATATTTAAACAGGGCTAACATATCACCTCTTAACCGTCTCTTCTCCAGGCTAAACATAACCAGTTCCCTAAGTAGTTTCTCATAGGGCATGGTTTCCAGACTCTTCACTATTTTTGGTGCCCTCCCTTGGATGCTCTCCAGCTTCTCAACAGCCTTTTTGAATTGTGGTGCCCAGAACTGGACACAGAATTCCAGGTGAGGCCTGACCAAAGCAGAATAGAGTGGCGTTATTACTTCCCTTGATCTAGATACTGTATTTCTATTAATGCAGCCTAAAATTGCATTGGCCTCTTTAGCTGCTACATTACACTGTTGACTCATGTTCAATTTGTAGTCTACTAGGACTCTTAGATCCCTTTCACACATAGTCTCATTAAGCCAGGTGTCCCCCATCTTATATCTGTGCAATTCATTTTTTTGCCCTAAGTGCAGTACCTTACATTTCTCCATGTTGAAATTAATTTTGTTAGCTTTGGCCCAGCTTTTTAATGTAGAAACGGGTCCCCAAACTATGGCCCGCGAGTCGGACCTGGCCCGTCAAGGGCTTGTTACCACCCCGTGGCTGGTCCTGGTTCTCGCGCGTGCCACCGGACATTGTTTTGTCTTCCAAAATGGTGTCTGGAGTTGTGCACATGTGCCCGGCGTTGCAGGTGCATTCTCATGACTCCAGGCGCCATTTTGAAAAACAAAGCGGCACCAGAGTAGTGCGCATGCGTGTGCTACGTGGGGCGCCATTTTGTATTCCAAAATGGTGTCCGGAGTCATGCGCATGCGCCTGGCGTTGTGTATGCATGCACACTACAATGGGTGCCATTTTGGAATACAAAACAGTGCCAGAGAAGTGCACATGCGCGCGCGATGCCAAGCGCTGTTTTGTCTTCCAAAATGGCGCCTGGAATTGTGTGCATGCGCGCGAGATGCTGTGCACATGCGCACAACTCCGGGTGCCATTTTGGAAGACAAAATGGCACCTGGTGTCACACGCGCATGCACACTACTCCGGCATTGTTTTGTCTTCCAAAATGGCGCCCGGAGTCATGCGCATGCGCCATTTTTGGGGCCCAGGACAAAATGGCGCCTGAGTTGTGCGCATGTGCGTATGCACATGTGCATACACCTCTCCCCCCCGAAGATCTGGGGGCCCCTGGATCAAAAAGTGTGGGGACCCCTGTATTCTACAAACAATTGGCAGTTTAAAACACACTTAAAACATTAACACAAATAAACAATAACTGTAGCAGAATCAGGGATAAGCAGGTGTACTCCTTCCTTCCAAGATATCTTCCAAGATCCTGTCTCCCTCCCCCACATGACTCAGTTTAAAGTCCTCCTGATCAGATGTTTGAGGTTATTGGCAAAAATGTTTTGCCAATATGAGATGTAGCCCATTTCTTGCTAGAAGTTCACCCTCATGGAACCGCAGCCCATGATCCAAGAATCCAAATAGTTCTTGGCGGCAGCATCTACAGAGCCAGTTATTCACATCTTCTATTTTCCTCTCCCTTCCTGGACCATGCCCTTCAACTGGGAGAAGAGATGAGATAACAACCTGTGCGTCCAGCTCTTTCAGCTTCCTACCCAAAGCCTCATAATCCCTTTTGATATTCTGAAAGCTATACCTTGCAGTATCATTGGTTCCCACATGGACCAAGAGGAAGGGATAATGGTCAGTAGGCTTGACAAGTCTTTTCAGCCTGACTGTCACATCACGGATTTTTGCCTCAGAGAGACAACACACCTCCTGGGACATCTTGTCAGGCTCACAAACCACTGCTTCTGTACCCCTCAACAAGGTGTCCCCCCCACCACATGCCTCCTCTTAGGCTTAGCAGTGGCTGTTCCATACGGTGGTACTCTCAGGGTCCCCTGCATTGTCCCTTGAGGATTGTCCTTGCTGGTCTGCCTCTTCATCCTTGATAAGGGAGAGAGCTTCAAATCGATTCTGTAGCTTCAAGCTCCCAGAATGATCCCTGGTTTCCCTACTTCTATGTGTGATGTTTCTCTAGCTGTCTACCTCCTGTGTGTGTGAAGTGACCTCAACAACAATATCCTCTGTATGGTCCCCGTCTTAGACCGTTCATTCTGTTATGTCCAGGAACACCTCTTGCTCCCTAATATGCTGAAGTGTAACTACCCTGGCCTCCAGCTGCTGAACTTTCTCTTCCAGGAGTGCTACTGACTTGCACTTGGTTCAGATGAGGTTCCTCACATCTCTAGGCAAGAAGACAAACATCTCACGAGTGTTGCAGGTGACTGCAGCAGCTCCTTCAGTGTCCATATTGAGACTTCTTAAGTAAGCAGTGAAACAAGACTGTGGGCTTCTCCCTCAAAATGTCCCCCAGTAAAGACCCACGTAGAGGGCCCCTGTTGGCTTGGTCTTTTTACCAGCCTCTGTCAGCGAGCTCAATCAACTGGGTTTATAACTCTGTGTAGAGTTCCTAGATGCTATCTTATTCAGAAGGCAAGTTTCTGACTCTCTTTCTCTCAGCAAAAAATCCCCCCAAAATCCCTCTAATTTTTTTTTTTAAAAAAACCTTTAAGGAGAGCCTCTAAAATAAAGTTCCCAGGCCCCCTTCTACCTGTGCTGTGCTTTTCCTTATCATGTGAAAAACTGGCCTGGGACTGGCCTGGAAAGCCTCTGGGAGGAGTTATATAGAGATGTGACTTGCTGAAGCCTCACCCCCTCAGTAACAAACACACTATCCCAATAGTTTTTTTTAATTAAACACTCACCCACTCAAAATGGCTGCCCAGAAACTGTTTTCCTTCTTCCTGTCAGGGACTGGCCTGGAAAGCCTCTGGGAGGAGTTATATATAGCTAGGTGGCTAGCTCCATCCCCTCGTGACTCACAGATGTGACTCACTGAAGCCTCACCTCCTCAGCAACAAACACACTCTCCCAAGTGTTTTTTTTAAAAATGTAAACACTCCCACACTCAAAATGGCTGCCCAGAAACTGCTTTCCTTCTTCTTCCTGGCAGGGAACTGTTAGAAGCTGATCATAGAATTGTGCTGGAGGACCTACAGATACCTAAAGTGTTCTCTCTAGAAATCTCTAGGCCCTCCAGCACAACCTCTGGCAGATCATAACCATAGACTCACACTGGAGGACCAAGAGTGGGGCCCACTGCATATCTATGTCATTTTCTATTTAGCCAGTTAGACTGATCAGTCTAGATCTGGCCCTCCAGATATTTCTGGACTACAATTACCAGCATTACTCACCATTGTCCATGCTGGCTGGGGTTCTTGGGACTTGTAGTCTGTCATCTAGAGGGACACATGATTCCCACCCATAGGTTAGAGTCTCATAGACGTCAACCTATGGGTGTTTCCTGGACCTCAAACAAGTGCCTCCAAGGTAGAGATAAAGGTGGCCACCTCAAAAAGAAACAAGGTGCCTGTACCTTTAATAGTTTTGTGGAAGAGAGCATTCATTGATTAAATTTCCTTTCCCGCATAACTATTAAAGGTATGGGAAGGCAATCATCTTTCTAATGTTGACACCCTACTAGAGACATATGGTAACCAAGAAGAGCATGTCCTTGGTTAGGGCTGCATGATTCCCACCAATGGTCCAGAAGTTAGAGAGAAAATCATGGGGTTTCTCCACATAATGATAAATAACAATAGCAATAGCAGTTTCATTTATATACTGCTTCATATCGTGCTATACAGTCTCTAAGGGGGGAAGCAGACGAGAGGCTCTGGGACGCCGCGGGACGGTGCGCCGCGGGACCGAGGCATCCTCACCGTGGCGCACCGTTGGCGCCCCTGAAAGGAGCGCTAAATCGGTGCTCCTTTCAGAAGTCAGCGAAAGTGCGCCCCAAAAGCGTGAGGTGCACTTTCGCTGACTTACCTGCCGCAGTGTGTGCGGATGCTGCGGCGCGAGGTTGCCTTCGGAGCACCGGCTGTGCGGAGGGCTGGTGGCTCCGAGAGCAACCTCGGGAGGAGGAAGGGGCGCCAAGCGTGCGGCTGCCCCTCCTCTTCCCTGCCTCGGAGATGGCTCAATTAGCCGTCTGCCGAGGCCCTAAGTGGTTTACAACTTTAAGCTAAATGCCCCCAACAAGCTGGGTACTCATTTTAGCGACTTCAGAAGGATGCAAGCCTGAGTCAAGCCTGAGGCCTGGCTGGTATTGAACTCACAACCTTGTGGTAGTGCCTGCAGGAAGCTGGAAAACAGAATTGCTGGGTCCTTAATTCTTCAGCTATCCACTGGTTTCCTTTTGCAAATGTCATTCTTCCAAGAATACTTAAATATTTTCCCCAACTGCTCCCCAACAAAGGAAGTAAGGCCAGCTGGAGGTAAAAAGACCCAAGGAGGGGAGTCTTGTGAGGAAGAGGTGGAGGAGTATTTAAGTCAGGGGTAGGCAACCTTTTTGAGCCGGGGGCCGGGTTGCTGTCCCTCAGACAATTGGGGGGCCGAAGCACCAAAAATAAATAAATAAATATAAAAATAAGTTTTTTTTAAAAAATGTAAACAATAAAAAAATATGCATGCATACTCTCTCAGCTCCAGAAAAGCCATGGCAAAACCCCTGTGGGAATTTTGCCAAGAAAACCCCA
Organism: Phrynosoma platyrhinos; assembly: GCA_020142125.1. NCBI lineage: Eukaryota > Metazoa > Chordata > Lepidosauria > Squamata > Phrynosomatidae > Phrynosoma > Phrynosoma platyrhinos. The sequence goes on along the minus strand of CM034706.1, from coordinate 45,465,613 downwards.
AGAACAAGTAATAACAACAATAATCAATATCATCATGGCGGGCGGCGGTGGTGGGGGGGCGGCAGCAGGACCGCCCTGGGGCTGGTCCAAAGGCCTCTTTGGGCCGCATATGGCCCCCGGGCCTTAGGTTGCCTACCCCTGATTTAAGTGTTCCCTTTCTTCTGATTACCAGTTTTAGACTTAAAACACTCCAGCACCTACCCCTTTTCTTTTACCTTAGCAAATGTCATGAATTTTCTAAATCTTAGTTTGCCCCTTGAATGACTCCAGAAATTTTGGGTACAGATTTTCTACCCACCTCCCTGAAAATGACTGCTGAGCAGAAATGACAACCTAGGCAGCATTTCTGATTTGATGGGCGTAAATTTGATACAGAACTACTTTGAGAGAGCAATGTTTTGCTATGTGTGTCCTTATGCTGCCATGGCATCAATATATTAATACAAAGCAACTCCCAGCAGTTTCCTACCAGCATATTCTCTGATTGTTCTCTATTTAAAAATTAAACTATTTCAGTAAAGTGCTCATGGAATTTCATGCTACTGTTTTTTTCACTGGGAACAGTCTATTAGAAATAGCACAATTGTAGTTCTTTGAAGATGCAGTTTTGTTTTGTTTCTGCATCTCCCCATGCAATTTCACTATTCTAGTTGTCTGCTAAGGTAGGTTATCTTGTGGTAGTAAAATAAATATGCAGTTCTCAGGGCCATCACCTTATATTTTACACAGGAACAAAAGAGTGTTGAAGTCTCTAACCTCTGTTCCTAAGGCAAACACTATTCCTAAGGCAAACCCTCCTCTAATATCAGGAAATTACTTTGCTTCCTTTTTGTCTGTGAATAACAGAGGAAGAAAAGTGTTGCTGCAATTTACAGTTAGCAGCTGGCAACTATGTGGGGTAGTGTAATTTTCTTTATAAGGTTAGACAAGACTTCCAGTTGTTCTTCTCAATTTTATGATCTCATAGTGCCTACCAGAAATAGTAATTGCAATAACTGGACACACTCTTTGCTCTCATGAGTAGGAAAATAATTATGAGTTAGTTCATATATTCAAAGCTTGCAGTATAGTCAAAGTTTCATATAATTAGAGCGTGGAAAAGTTACCTTTTTGGGTGACAACTTTCAGAATCCCCCAACCAGCATGGCCAGTGGCCATGGTGGCTACAGGATTCTGGGAGCTGTAGAACTTAGGGTCTTGGCAGATGGCTAATAGAGCCATCTTGGAGGCAGGGAAGGGGAGGGGCAACCGCACGCTCGGCGCCCTTTCCTCCTCCCTCCGCACGGCTGGCGCTCCGAGGACAACTTCCCGCTGCAGCGTCCGGACACGCTGCAGCGGAAAAGTCAGCGAAAGTGCGCCGCAAGCTTTTGAGGCGCACTTTCACTGACTTGTGAAAGGAGCGCTAATTTAGCGCTCCTTTCAGGGGTGGCAAAGGTGCGCCGCAGGATCGAGGCGTGGGGATGCCTTGGTCCCGCAGCGCACCTTCCCAGGGCGGCCCACGGCCGCCTGTCTGCTTTGGCCCTTAGTCTTCTTGTCATGAAAAAAGACCTGAAAGTACATCTGGAATATTCCTAGCCATCAGAGATAGGCTAATATTAGAAACCAAACCAAGCCAAACTCTCAAAATAAAATCTTTGCAATAAGGTACCAGAAATGGATTTTTATATTTAACTGGGACCTGAGGCTTGTGCATCTGGATTCTAAAACAGGATGTGAGCTAAGAACCTGTAATAAAGAAGACAGGGGATTTCATTGATCCCCTTTCTGGGCAGATGGCCACATAAGTAGCACACTATATGTATCTAGCCTAGCCTTCTCATAGGCTGTATAATGCTTTCAAAAATACACAGGCAGATGCCACATATCCCTATGGGAATGCTGTGACCTTGGACTATATCTTGGAATCCTGTGAACATGAAGTTCAAATCTGAAATTTCTTGATATCATCCTAGGAAGAGAAAGTCTGCAACTATCTTGCTGTGTTTTCATTTAGACTGCCCTTTGTATATTCCAGAGAACAGGAATGCATCTTTTAGAGTTCTGTAATGTTACCATAGCTGAATCCATCAAATACACCCATATAGGCATTTTACAGTACCCAATTCTATGCATGCTTACTCAGAAGTAAACCCAACCTAATCTAATGGGACATACTAATAGAAAACTAGGTATAGGATTACAAAATCATAAAATTAGTCTCTACATTTGCTATATTCTTCCTGTAGAGCGATTAATTTAACAATTTCAATATGATAATGTTATTGAGACCTGATCCAATGGGCACAAGGAGTTCTATGAGGCATGAATTCTTGCAGTACATATGAGTCCCCCCCTTTAATCCCCACAACAGTCATGTGGGGTAAAGTACATCCAAACATCCAAAATCCACAAAACAGTGATACATTTATTGGGAGAACTAAAATGCATAAAATACATGATGCAAGCTTTTGAAGCTGCACTGGCTTCTTTATCAGGCAAAGGTGTCAAAAATCACACAGGAGAAAAAATGATGATGAATTTAGTCACAACCCTGTCAAGCTGTAGCTATTCAGATAGTGCCTACATTTATGTAGGCAGGCCCATCCTCCTTCTGGCCATGTAGGTACTCCAGGAGATAAAATTTAAATTCCATTGGCAAGACAAGAAGAGATGCTCCTCTTGAGAGCCAAGTTGTCTCCATCCTTTGTGAAGCTACAAGCTCCTTTGTTAGGGAGAGAATGCTTGTGAGGTAAGTTAGCCATAGAGATAGCATCTGGCCAAAGATTACCCAGTTAATATTGAGTCCACTTTAAGGATTAGGGTTAGGGTTAGGGAATCATGGGAACTGTATTTTATTGTGGCACCAGAGCTCTCTGACAGAGAAGGCTCAATGTCTCAGAAAAAAACACCAATTCCCATGATTCCCTTTCACTAACCCTAACCCTAAAAGTGGGCTCAATTTGCACTATTTCTGGCAGTCTGCAAAGGCCCAATTATTGTTTCTGAGTGGGAATCTGAAGCCCTAGTTGGCATATTAACCGCTAGTAGGATTGCTAGGTGTTCCTTATTGCAAGGGGTGTACCTCATTTAAGGTTTGGAAAGCTTGGCACTTATAGGATTGGTAGCTCCACCTTAATTTGAAGGCTGGAAAGCTTTTGATTTTATATAGACTGAATAAGATGCCATCTCCCACCCATATTTTGAAGTATGGACCCTTAAAAATAGAGAAGTGTATGCATCATATAATTTATGAATGTGGACAATATATAAGTTTTAGAGAGAAATACATGATGAGCTTATTGCATTAACATAAAACCTGACATCACCCTAACAGGATGCAACTGGGATGCTGCATGGAGGTGGGAATTATCGCACTGTAATTCACTGCCAATTCTGCCAGGTGACTGAATCCCAGGTCCTAGCTGCAGTCAGCTGCTCGTTTTCAAAAAAGAGCCTGCTGAACGCGGCTGGAACCTGAGATTCAGTTCCCCAGTGAAATTGGCGGTGAATTACAGTGTGATAATTCCCACCTCCATCCAATGTTCCAGCTGCATCCCGTTAGGGTGATATCGGGGTTTATGTTAATTCGATAAGCTCCCAAGTTAAGAATTCAATAGTTTCATTTGATATTTAGGTAGAACATAAATATCTGTTAAAAAAGCTGTTAATAGCTGCTTCCTGATTGGCTTTTTTTTTCTTATTTGTCCTTCCTTCATTGCTAATTTGAAAACCTGGCAATGTTAACCACTGCAGCCTGGGCCTCATAAAGAATAACAGAATCAGAGAGTTGGAAGGGAACATAAGTCCAGTCTCCTGTTATACAGAAATATGTAATTACAGCACTCCTAAAAGATGTCCATCCAACTTCTGCTTAAAGACCTCTGCAGATGGAGAATTCACCACCCCCTGAGGCAGTCAATTTCCCAATTGAACAGCTCTTGCAGTAAAAAAGTTCTTCCTGATGTTTAAGTGAAATCTCTTGTAAATTGAATTCATTGGTTCATGTTCTAGTCCAGTGATGGTGAACCTTTTAGAGACTGAGTGCCCAAACTGCAATCCAAAACCCACTTATTTATCGAAAAGTGTTGCATCCCTCTGGCTTTCTGGTAACAAACTCTGGCAAACTCTGTGCTGGGCCAACAGAGTGCATTCCCAGAGAGGGCTCTGAGTGCCCCCTCTGGCACGTGTGTCATAGGTTCGCCATCACTGTTCTAGTCTTTGTATATTCATATGGACATCTATGCTGGGATGAGAATGGTATTCAGTTCTCATGCGTGATCAAGATGTTGACTGTATAATGTGTTAAACATACATTTAGCCCTTAGTTGATTTGGAATGGCCTCTTAATCATAACCACAAATTGAGGAATTTTACAGAGCCTGTTTCCCTTCCAAAATTGACAGTGGCATTTTTTGGTCTGATGTATTTTCATGCCTACTCAGTATCTGTACCTTTTATTATTTTAATTTATTTAAATAAAATACATTTTCCCTTCATCCTGTATCATATTCTTGCAATGCGGGGATAAAATTGCTGAAATTATTTGCTCATGCATATTTTTGTGTGTATGTGCAAGTCACCTGTTAACTTATGGCAATCCCATTAATTTCATAGGGTTTTCTTAGCCAAGGAATATGTAGAAGTGATTTTGGCAATTCTTTCTTCTGAAATATAGCCTACAGCACCTAGTATTTCTTGATGGGTCCCCATACAAGTACTTACCAAGGCTGACCCTGCTTAGCTTCCAAGATCAGTTGCCTTTGAGGTATTTAGGCCCTTGTAGGAATGAAATAAATGATTTGCCTCCCTATCAGTGTCCCAAGGTATGAAGTGCTTCGTGTTCTGAAATGAATAAGCAGCAAGTAAAGTTCAGAACTGGCAAGGTTTGTTTCTTTCAGACTATCCCTTGGAAAATGATTTAGCAACCATATTTTGGACCAGATGCAGTTTTCAGAGTCTTCAGAGATAGTTCCATGTGATTACAGTGATCTGGACTGGAGCTCCCAACTCTAGTTAGACAATCTTTGCACAGGAGGGGGTCACAGCTGGTACTTGTTCTACAGATGCCATGTGAGAATGCACAGAAAGGCTGTAAATTGAAAGATGTGGTGTGTTGTTGGTGTGGTGTGTATTGTGGCAGTATGATGATGATGTCTTTATAAGTCATTACCAGTACTTTGAATTGTGCCCAGAAACAAACTGGCAGTGAAGCTCTTTCTATAGGGGTGTAGTATGGTCTCTGTAACCTGTTCCACTTAACAGTCTGGCTCCAGCTCTTTGGACCAGCTGAAGTGCAGCCCCAAGTAGAGTGTGTTACAGTAGCCGAAACAGGATGTAACTAAGGTATGTGCCCAGATCTGGCATCTTGAAGAACAGGCACAGTTGTCACCTTTAAATGTGCAAAAAACATTCCTGGCCGTCCAAGTTTAAAACTGAATCCAACTTTAAGGTAGGTTGGACACTAGCTGATAATTATCCTTTATAGAAGGATTCAGGGGTATCTTTTTCAACAAAGGGCTCACTACTTTTCAACAAAGGGCTCACTGTTGTGCACACGCTGGTAACCTCACGCCTTGACTTTTGTAATGCA
>CM034706.1:45428307-45459944 GCA_020142125.1 Phrynosoma platyrhinos | reverse complement strand
TTATTATTACTGTCTCCTTTAGACACATTGGAATGTTGCCTTGTTGGGAGACACTGACCACCCCCTTTACCCACTCAGCCAGTCCACCTCTGGCCTGTTCGATATGTCTAGTGCACATATTGTGTCTCTCACCTCTCCAAGGATTCTATCCACAGCCTCAGGCTGCACAAATTGAAAGTATCCATTAACACTGTGGACAGACAGGAGCCAAGATTACATCTATGGAGATCATCGCACGTCTTTACAAAGGGTCTTACCCCTCCCGAATTGAAGTTAATCAAAGCTTAATTCAGGCTGCACCCTCATTTTATTGCATAGCTTTTGGCCCAAAAACTGCTTTCCGAGTACATCCCCACTCCAGTGCGGGTCCCTTAACGTGCTTCAGCCACTTTTTTAAAAATTCCAACTTTTGAAAAATGGCTGCCGAAGTGAGTTAAGGGACCTGCATTGGAGCGGGGATGTACTCGGATGGCGGTTTTTGGGCCAAAAGCAATGCAATAAAACGAGGATACAGCCCAAATTAAGCTTCAATTAGACTTCAATTCAGGAAGGGTAACACCCTTTTAAAAGACGTGCAATAATCTCCTATATCTGTTAGCTACAGCATTGTAGCGGTACAAGTTGTACATCGCACAAGCTGCACATTGTACAAGTTGGAGCGGATCTTAGTTACTTTATCTGCAAAGTGCCATGCAAATTCTTCACAGTGGTCTGCTGAGTGGTCTGCATTTTCCACTTGAGGACAAGTTTGGGACAATAAACTCCTATTATGCTCCTCTCTTCCACAATATTGTATTTGTCTCCTCCCTCTGTGTCTCCCGCTGCCCTGTATGACTGCAGTGGCTGCTCTCTGATTCCTTGCATGCTCGAAAACACATCTTTCTTGTATTGGGTAGACAAAGCAGTAATAATTAAAAACAATACAATATACAGACAGTAACAAAGCTTTGCCTCTGTAAACAAAAGGACAGGCCCTCATGTACCCCCCAAAGTGGCTTCCTCACTCAAGCCATTTATTTCCTAGATTCCAGGGAAGACAACCCTTTAACTCACAAACACAGACATGTGCATCCTTACCATGTTATGACTTTGGAAACAGGACTGTTTTGTGCAGTAATAACAACACAGTAAATATATAAGAGACATGCTCTATGATTATCCAGTTTTGCTACTATCTAGCTGCATTTCTGCCTGTGCTTACTATCTAGAGAAATTAAATAACTAGAAGTGATTGTCAAAATTCTCAATATAGGTCTGATAAAGAATCAATGTCAGATGAAGTATGTATTTTATAAGTGTGTGCCTTGAATCAAGTTTGGCAAATATTACAGAATAATTAAAATATAAAGGTCTCATAGGCTTACCCTTTTAAGGCAAACAAATATGTTTCAGGATTTATCTTTCAATTTATCTATGGGGAAAACAACATCCTTTTTATTCTTCACAAGTACAGCATTCTTCATAGTACAGCTGCCTAAAAATGTATTTAAAATAAAAGTACTGAAAATAGTTTTAACTCTAAAATTGGCAGCATTCCCACTTCTTATCCCAGATTACTTAACATATGTCTGGAAAAGTACCTCACAGAAATATATATTTCCCTGTGGAAGCTACTTTCAGAAAATGCATATTATTGAATCACCTTTTTCATTTTAACATACTGATGACACTTTAGTTGAGAGGAAATTGGGGATTACTCAGGGGCTATGCAGATGGGCAAAAAGGGGTGCTTTGAGGGTGACTTGTAGGCGACGCATGCCTAAAAGTCTCCAGGAAAGCGCCCTCTAGTCATCGTATGCCGAGAAAAGCTGCTCCAAAAAGGAACTGCTTTTTCCCACTCCTTTGGTGAAGATGTGCACCTTCACATGTGTGCATGTATGCAGCAACACTGATGCACCTGAAAATGGCTGTATAAATGCAGTGTCGTCCGTGCGGCAGAAATTGACTCAGTGATCAAGAGCATGCGCCCTACGATGCAAGCTTTAATTTAAAGCACCCTTGCTTGCAGGTGTGGATGAACTGGTGCAGGTATGCTTGAATATTAGAACTCCACATGATGGGTGCTCCGATGACATCCTTCCGCTGCAGCGTCCGGACATGTTGCAACGGAAGAGACGCCAAAGAGGTGCCCAATGCCTCTTGCGGCGCACCTTTGGCGCTTTGTGGAAGGAGCTCTATTTTAGTGCTCCTCCCAGGGCCCAAAAAGAAGTGGATCGGGGCCGAGCAGTGCGGCTACCTTGGCCCCAATCCGCAGTTTCTTGGGGCAGCCCATGGCCACCCGTGTGCAGAGGCCCTTAGCCTTCTCTGTCAGACTGTTCTGGTGCTGCAATAAACTACAGTTGCCATGATTCCCTAGCACTGAGGCAGGGCAGTTAAAGCAGTTTCAAACTGGATTATTTCCGCAGTGTGTTTTTGACCTAGCATTAAATAAATCTCTGTGATCATAATTTTTATTTTCTTAATTTTCAGTTGTTATCCTGCTTTTGCACTTTCCTCCTTCATTTTCCTCAATAGTTATTCCAAATCTCTGCTGTTTTCTGTATGTAGAATGGTGTTATCTATTTGCCTCATTCCTCTGTTTGCAGTCCAGCTTTCCATATGATATATCTTGCAAATGTATAAACAGGGTGATAAAATACAACCCCCTCTGATCTCTATGCCAATTAGAAACCATTCTGTTTCTCCATATTCTGCCCTTACAGTGGCCTCTTAACTTGACTATAGATTATGCATCAAAACAATCACTGTGGCATATCCATTTCTTTTTTTAGTGATCCATACTAGTGATCCATTATAATCAACATGATCAAGCTTTTCTATAATGTATAAGGTTTAGGCTGATTTTCTTCTGAAATTCTTTTGTTCATTCCATTATCTAACATATATTTGCAATATTATCCCTAGTGCTTCTTTCTTTTGCACCAGCACAAAAGAGTCCACACGCCATCTTTTTGGTTAAGAAAATGACCACAGCTTTATTTATCTGTACAGGGTTAACAACAATATCTTTCCAATAATACATTATTAACTTGACTATAACTTCGTTCTTGACACATGTGTCCGTTCACATGACTTAACACCTGATGTAATCATCAGCTTTAACCAAGTTAATCTATCAGGGACAAGACACACTCTCACAAGCATATGTCAAGAAGGTTCTCGCAGAAATTGTTAAACATGTCAACAAATCATCCCCTCCCCATACCAAATTAGACGTCAGCACCAAATGTATGACGTAAGCAAACTATGACGTCATCATTAAGGTTGTCGACGTAAGAGAATTTTTAAAGCTGTGGATGTAAACCCTTCATCCCCATTAACTGATCAAGTATAGTAAATTCAAATATCCGAATTATCCCCGGGGGGGGGGTCCCTGCCCACCCCAGCCTATAATGGATTTGCACAATAGTTGACCAAATACCCTGTCCCAAGTTGTGACAAAATCAGCAATGAACTCACAAAACCACACATGTGTGCATTAATAACAAACAATGACAGCACCAATTATCACTATAATGTAAACCCACACTATATCATTCTCAGAGCAGACGAAAAACCCAAGTTACAATAACTATGGGAAAATTCCCTCCCAGCCCCTGAAGGCGATTAGCCAAAGCCTGAGAGTAAGAAACCACCTGCTAGATTGAGGGTGGGTGGGTTGGGTCACTTGGCTGACCGAGCTAAAATGGCTGCCGCCACATGGCAGCAGGGGACTATATAGTCTCCAAAGCCCACCCAAAATCTCGCAAGATTAACCGGTCTCGCAAGACTATGCGGGCTATTGGGGAATCTTGCGAGATCCCCCTGATTGACTGGGAGGTGCAGGGAGGGCGGGACTTCCTGCTCTCCCAGCCAATCATGGCGTCAGCCTCTCAAAATGGCCGGCGCAACAGCGAGCACGTCCCAATGCATTGGGGGGGGGGTTCTTTCTGAATTCAGCTTGTACAACTGGCATTTCTTTCCCCATATATGGCAAAAGCTTTTCTTGTAAAATCTACAACATTTCTTTGCTTTCATGAGAGGTCATACAGTGTTCAAATGGTTACTGCAATTCTTGGTGCCTCCTTTTTTGAGGACTGGAATGTATATTTAAAATTTTCAATATGTGGGATGTTCTTTTGTTTCCCATATTTATTGACAGATTTTACAGTAGTTAAAATTTGAGTGGATTCTGTCTCTGTAGCTTGAAACAGCTATATATGTGTGCCATATTTTCTGGCTGATTTATATCTGCCAAGCTGTAGGAGAGCAGCTTCTACAGCCCTTTCTAAACCCGTGGGTTCATCAAAAAGGGTTCTTCCTTAAATAAATGTCATCCTTTCATTTCATTTATAAAATTCTTCAGTGAATAGGAACTACCTGCTTTTCAGTGTCTTGATCTTTTGAAGCTGCTGCCACTGTCATTACAGGGGCTCTCTCTTCCTGCCGCTCTTGGTATTCTGCTTTGACCCTTCTCTTCTTCCTTCCTCTGGCTCTGTTTTTTTCTTCCTCCATGGGGAAGTGGGTGGGGAAGAGCAAGGATTCACATGTAAGAAAGGGTGGAGGGTTTGGAGAAGAGGAAAGAAGGAGGACTGGCACTCGCCCCTCCCCATGTACCCACCGTGGGTACCAAAAGGGAAGGAAGGCAAATCCACCACTCTGAGGTCCACTATTCATGGTAGTCCCTCCCCATCCCCTTAAGGGATTCCCACTACCACATTCCCACTACCACTTCTACCACATGGTTTGCTGCTGCCTCAGCTGCTCCCTGCTTGTTTACCAGAGTAGAGGCCTTGGTAGTGTTGTGTTGTGTTGTTCTCTTATGAGGTTGAAAGGAGAAAGGCAACCAAGACCTATGCTTCCTCTGTTATTGGATGGTGAGAGAGAGGGAAAGAATGGATTTTAGGAGTTGAGAGTAACAAGCTATTGTACTAACCTCACTTTTTGAGGTGCTTTTGTATGCATAAAGACAGAAAAGCCGCATGGTTTTGAAGTGGCTAGCTACTCCTGTTAGCAGTGAGTGTTTTTATTTTTGTATTAACAATGGGAAAGAGGGATTTGATCTAGAGTGGGTGAGTGCCACCCCCACACCAAGTCTCTTCCCCCTGTTCTTTTGTGGCCATATATTTAAGATTGTCATGCTCACGAATTCTCTAGTCCCTTTTCCCCTTTCTGTTTTCTTCTATTTCTTTGCATTGGCTATTATAACAGTTATCTCTGTCCCTAAGCACAAAATGCTAAACAGTTGTGTCCAGGATTCTTCCCTATTTCTGTCACTCTTTACTCGTGCTTCTCTGTTTGAATGAGGCTTTTCTTTGTTTTTGGCTGCAGAGAGTGTATTTTTGCATTATCCTTGACAATGGTCCAAAACACACTGCAGAAATAATCCAGTTTGAAACCACTTTAACAGGGTGAGAGAATCCTGGGAATTGTAGTTTTTGTGGCACCAGAGCACTCTGACAGAGAAGGCTAATGTCTGACAAAACTACAGCTCCCAGGTTTCCCTAGCTCTGAGCCAGGGAAGTCAAAGTGATCTCAAACTGGATTATTTCTGCAGTGTATTTTGGACCCATGTTCCTGGTCCTGAGTTCTTCTGGCTCTCAATCTGTTTGGCTTAATAGTGCTGCTGAATCTACATGCAACATGTTGTTCAATATATATAATCTGTACTTTACATGTGCAGCTGGTAGAACATGGGAAGCTCTCTTATACTGAGTCACACCATTAGTCTATCTTAGCTGCACCTCTCCAACATTTCAGATAGGATTCTTGTCCAGTTCTTCCAGGAAATGCCAGGGACTGAACCTAGAAACTTCTGCCTGAGGTTCCAGGTATATGTGATCTACTATGACAGGGGTAGGCAACCTAAGGCCCGGGGGCTGGATGCGGCCCCCAAGGCCTTTGGACCAGCCCCAGGCCAGCCCTGCCGCCGCCGCCGCCGTCGCCACCGCCCCCCGCCATGATGATATTGATTATTGTTGTTATTACTTGTTCTTGGGGTTTTCTTGGCAAAATCTCCACAGGGGGTTTGCCATGGCTTTTCTGGGGCTGAGAGTGTGTGCATGCATATTTTAAATTTTTTTAATTTTAATTTTAATTAATTAATTGATTTATTTTTGGTGCTTCGGCCCCCCAATTGTCTGAGGGACAGCAACTCAGCCCCCGGCTCAAAAAGGTTGGCTACCCCTGTACTATGAGCTACAGTACTTATTAATATAGGGTAGTGTTGACTGCAGCCTCTCTTGGGTGACTTTTGAGCTGTTAGTGAGCCACATAACACCTCTTTTCTCTTCTTCTACCTGGTCAGAAGGACCAACCTATTTAAAAATGTAAACAATAACAATGATTTTTAAAATGTGTATGACATATTGGACAATTTAACAATCTAAAAAGATAGATTTAGACTGCATCTAATTGTTTACATGTGAGAGTTTGTGCAAACTGCTTAGTTTGTAAACATGTTTATACTCAGTATACTTAACAATATGCTCCACTTGTAAACAAGTCAACTTTAAATGATGGTTTCTAACCTGGTTTCTAATGGCTTATTTAACCTGGCAAAGATTTCTCATGTTTTTAAGGTATCCAATTACATTTATAATCTGTATAACCTCTCAAATCTGGAAATAAGTCTACCAAATGTAAAAAATCCAGCAGATGGCATTGTAGTCTTCCCACAGGCTTAGCTTTTCAGTATGGGGTGTGGTAGGAGATTCTCATTATTAAGGAGATTCTCATTATTAAGACTGCTGTTAGCTACTAGTCAGTAGCACTAGACACTACAGTTTTGCTCAGGTTTGCTATACTTAAATTAAAATTGTATACATAATTAGATGGTGTAAATCTACCCCACTAAAGATAGGCAACAGGCCGTGAAGCCCTTTGAACGTACTTCTGATATGCATAGGACTGTGCTATTAATGAACCAGAATTATCTAATTTTGGAATTAAGTCCTAGCTCTAAGTTCTTCCCCTCCATCTCTTGCTAGGTCCCTCCATAATAGTTTTTCTCATTCTCAGTTTCCTATTTACTATGCACAAATAGGGAACTTTGTTTATAGAAGGGGGACATGAACATGTATAACTATGTATAGTTCTATTTGTGTTTGAATTTTTTATGTGGCAATAAGTTCATATATTTTTGTTACTGTGGCCATTGAGCAGTAGCTCTGACCAGAAACATTTTGAAACAAAGGAGACCAAAGCAAACTTTTGAATGAGTATAACTCAAAGCCAGTGAATAAAGTTTTAAATTTAGACATGCCATCCATCTGTGTTAAAGATTTTTTTTTTTAAAAAAATTAAGTTAACATATAGTAAAAACTCCTTTTTACATCTAATATTTCTTAGTTCTCACTATGGCACTAGTGTTTGGTGGTAGTGTCATTACATGTTCTTGGAAAGCAAGAGGCTATGCTGATTGTAACATTGCTGGATAGGGTCTCCCAAGTAAGGCAGGCCTTTTTTGAGTACCGGTACCTGTACTAAATGTCAAACACCTTAACATAGTGAGAAGAAGCTATTGGGTGGCAGCAGTAGTGAGGAGCGAGGTGGGACTGTCAGAGGAACTGAGAGAACAGCAGTGGCACTTTAGGTAACTCTTCTTTTTATTGTAAATCCCCTCCAAATAATAATATAGTTCTATGTTTTGAAAGTTATGTGTTACCATGAGTCCAGCGATTTTAATGCTCTCTCTGTGTGTATATTTCTTATTTAAATTATTTTAAATAATTAATAAAAATATTAAAAAATAAAAATATTGCAGTACAAAAAGGAAAAAGTATTTAATTAATATGTTTAAATCATATTAATGTATTTTTTGAAAAAAGGTGGAAATCATCCAAAGCATATTTGCAATATGATCCCTAGTGCCTCTTCCTTTTCTGAACTCAGCTCCAATATCAAGCATTTCTTTCTCCATATATGTTGAGTCTTTAGTGTAAAATTTTGAGCATCACTTTGCTTGCATGGTTATTGTTGTTGTTTTGCTAGTTCAGTTGTCTTTCTCCTGACTGATTTCGACTGTCAGAAAGGGATCTGCTGGCACAGTTTACTTTAAAGGATAACTTTATTTTGGGGGTCATTTTTGGATAACAAAAGCAAGCTCTTACCTTCCCCTCAAGATTAGAGGGCTCTCAATTTCAGCATTCTGTGGTCTAGAACAAATAGGCAACGTGAAGTGGCCTCCAGCCACTTTGGAGGCATGTCATTCAAATGACACATTCTTCCAAAGTGTCCCAAAGCCATGCTGAAGTTACACTTCAGCCGGATAATCTGGCTCCTAGAGGTGCAGGTTGGGTCCTGTGGCTGCAGCCCACTTTGGGAGTGGGCCATGCAGTCGGCGTGGTCCCAATCTGTGTCCAGTGGATCTGGGCTGCTTTTTCATGCCCATCTGCTCCATCCCTATCTCTACTTCCAGACTGGCTAAAAACCTTCTTTTATAAAAAATGTAAAAGTTTATAATCCAGGCCAGCTAATAATGGTCCTAATAGTTACTGGGTACAATACCTAGGATCTGGATTTAATCTGGCCAATCCAGTCATATGGGAACTCTTCATTATGAATCTTTGATAATGCTCTCCCTTTAAAATCTCCACTGGACTCACCATTCTTCAGGGAAGAAAAAAACACTGGAAAAGGAAAGATAACTCACATTTGAGAACATATAAAAAGAAAAGAAGGGAGTGGGAAACGACTCTACAGCTCCTTTAAGACTAATTAATGAGCTTTTCTGGATAAGAGCTCATGCTAAAATATAAGCCAATTAGTCTTAAAGTGGCTGCTAGATTCCTCCCCCCCTTTCCCTTTCTTTTACAACAGAAGTAGCAGTGATGGATGTCTTTGAGGACATTTTCTAAAGGAAATGGCAGTTACTGTTGCATCACCTCTGACCTTTTTCCTTCTTTTTCTGCCTTACTCAAGAAAATGCAAAGGGAAGGGAAGTGGGGGAGGAAAGAGAGAGGATTGTCTTGAGGCAAGTTGCAAGTGTTTCTTGGCCAGCTTGCATCCCTCACAACCAATTCTGTCTTCCCTGTTCTATCATCTCTGTAATGGAGGGGGATGGAGGAGCCACCATTGCACCCCATATTTTTCTGCACCTACATGCAATCACCACAGTGCAACAGTATTTTGCTCCTGTCAATCCATTGTGCAGTTCATAGTACCTAGAAATGGCTTGGGCTCATGTGGGTAAGACGCATTAGCTTTCAGAAAGATGTACTCCTGATGGAGTAAAAGATGTTGTTGTTAACTGACATCAAGTTGACCTCAGCTTATGGCACCCCTATGAATGAGAGACCTCCAGGTAGCCCTATCACCAACATCCCTGCTCAGGTGTTGCAAAAGTTTATCTGCCTGTAATAGGATCTTCCTCTTATCCTGCCTTCTACTTTTCCAAGCATCATTGTCTTTTCTAGTGAGTTATGCCTTCCCATAATATGTCCAAAGTACAACAGTCTCATCAGTTTCATCATCTTAGCTTCCAGGGAGAACACAGTCCTGATTTGCTCTAGGACCCAAAATTACTAGAATTTTATATATACAACTGCCTCCATTTTTGGTCTCTCCGGGGGGGGGGCAGTGCTAGAAGGATAATAAGGGTCTATGCTTCAAAATTTACAGAAAACTAAACAAACTAGAAATCTCATTGAATGTATTGCCTGGATGTGGGCCTTAAGGTATTGGCTTAAACTTTTCTGTGCTGCCCCTGTGGCTGGATATTTGTATCTCATAATGGAAGACAACTATTCCACCCTCTGGTCTAAAGATATCAAGGAAAAACTGCATAGATTGGGATTTTCAAATGGCTTCCTCAATACACATGATATGCCCAGGGTGCAGCAGATTAAGGTGCACCATATAAAGGATATTGATATACAATATTTCTTATCCTCTGTCCACTCATCTTGTTCTCCCATTAGTCTAGGGTTGCAGTTTAATCTTGAGAGGGAGGCATGTTATTTACAAAATGTGACCATCCCAAAATATTGAGCTACATTTACCAAAGCACGCTTTAATGTTATCCCCTCTGCTTTGTTAGAGGGCTGCTTTAAGAGAACCCTTTGCAATGAACGGATCTGCCCTTGTAGAGAAGGTTCTGTTGAATCTCTAAGCCATGTTTTAATTTCCTGAATTTTTTATAAGGACTAAGATTAATCTCACCCCTCTTGCTTAAGTTTTCTGGTAGACCCCTCAGTTGGTACCTGGTGTTAGATGACTCTGAGAAAAATATAGCAGAAATGGTGGCAAAGTTCTTCCTCTCTGCTGCTAAAACTCGTAAGACTATGACTCATGCTCAGTAATTAGTCCTGTCTATTGTCCACTAAGTACCCATACAAGTATTCATCTGTTCTTGTTCCATGTGACCATGTAACATCTAACATGTCTGTAAATGATTTTATATACAGTTGCTCCTCTATTTTCAGGGACTTCGAGTCTGCAGAGGACAAACGGAGGGGATTAAAATGGGATGCGTGCTTGTGGACACCCGCAGGCGTGCACCGTCATTCAAGCCAATAGGGCTTGAACGTTGGCGTTTTTCTATTTTTGCTAGCGGGGTGGGGGTCCGGAACGGATCCCCCACAAAAACAAAGGGGCAACTGTATGTGTAATATACATTTAAATATGCTAAGCACTATATTAGGATTGTAAGTAAGGATTGTAATATTTGTTCCCATAGTGTTATTTTAACATTTAAATATTATTTATTATTTACAGTATGTTTGCTATGAACGTTTGTCTTATGGTGCTATTTTAACATGTTTCCTATATATTTTGTGTTGCTTAATGGCCTGTTGGCTGAAATAAAGGTACTGTTGTTGCCATTGATAACTCTTTAAGCAGGAAATGGGGCATAAAATAAATCTTTATTTTTGAAGAAAACAAATGACATTAAAATTGAACAGTTAATTGAATATAGTAATCTACTGTAATATCTTTTTGGCTTCCAAAACTGAAAGTAGCAGGGAACAACCTGAGGATGATAAGAAATGTAAATATATTATAGTACAGTGTTGAGCGCTATTAGGAACAACTGTAATATTTTTAGTTGAGGCTTCCAACAAGTGAAGGGAGCAGTGATTTAAATCAGTGATTTAAGAAAATTGGATACACCTTTTGCAAAGCCAAGTGTCTATGTATTTTAGACTTAGAAACATTTGAGTGAAGCAGTTATTTTTAAATTTAAAAGCTATTATAAATTAATAGAATAAGCAAACAAATCCTTAAACAGTGTTATAAAAAGGATAGATTAAGAGATTAGTTTGTGTAGGCATAATTATTAGAAATAATGAGTTGGCATCTCCCCCCCTTTAAAAATTAACAGCCTTTATAGTGTACAATAAACAATGGATCCATTAAATGTAACCCCCCCAGTAATTCACATAAGCAGAAAGTCAGCTTTCTAGTAGAGTATTTATATAAATGTATTAATCCTAGTAAACAGCTTGATAATATGATAGCTCCTTACAAAAATAAACGTCTATCAGGCCTTATGTGACTCAATAAATATTCCAGTAATTTATGAACCATGCCTATTTGTAAACAATATTAAATTAGAAAAGGCAGTCTTAACATGCCCCTCCTCCCATATACACATGGTGCCTATGGAAGATTTTGGCCAAATCTCCTGCTTCCCTTGCAGCTACACTCAGTGTCATTCAGGAGGGTTGTCTGATCCTTCAGATGGGATATTTCAGTGGGTGTCAGCATTGCATGGAAGGAAGAAGAGATGGGAAAATGCCCACCCATGAGCTTTCTTCTCCTAATGATTCTCAGGGTCTAATCCAATCCAGTATAATGAAATCATAGTTACCGTATATGTTAAATCAGGGGGAACAATTATGCCCCACAGTCTAATTATGTGTATGTGTATGTGTATGTGTATGTGTATGTGTATGTGTATGTGTATGAAATCTATTCTAGAATTAGATGCTGAAATGAAGAGCAAACCTCACAGGAAATAAAACAATGTTCAGGATGCATAACTGAAAATTATTTGAGTTGGGAAGCTAGGGAATGTTTCCATCATTGTTCCAATCATCTCTCAAAAAAGACAAGTAGTTTTTGTAATAGTAAAGAACCCTGGTGGCACAGTGGTTAAATGCCAGTACTGCAGCCACAAGGTTGTGAGTTCGATCCCAGGCAGGGCTCCAAGTTCTACTCAGCTTTACATCGTTTCATAGGTCAGTAAAATGAGTACCCAGCTTGTTGGGGTGGGCGGGCGGTGGCAATTGGCTTATTCATTGTAAACCACTTAGGGAGTGCCAGTCCACTGAGAAGCGGTATAGAAATGTACTTGCTATTGTTATTGTTGTATGGCTTCTGTATGCTTTCTCAAATTAGTTTTCCTGCTAATTCTACTTTGCTTATTCTGTCTTGCTCATAATATATTATACAATATAATTTTAGCTATCACGGAATGCAAGGAAATCTCCTGAATTATGGGGAATGCATATGTGGCTGAGCTTATATAGCTGAGACTTTTTTATTGTACCTTGCCATGTATCCAAATAGGTGTGTTCTAATCCACAAAAGTTCATGCTAAAACAAATCTGATAGTTTTATGAGTGCCAGAAGATCACTTCATTTCTTTTTGTTCTGAAACAGACTAGCATAGACACTTCTCTGAGAATCAGTTCACTTTGTGTATGTCACATTACACCATTGCCTACAGTAGTTCAAATGAAACTTTATTTATTCAATAATGATTGATTGATTTGTCATACTCAGTTGGCCATTCTTAAAATTTCCATTTCTCCTAGGCATTCCTTCACAGAATAATGCAATGGGCTACTTCAAAAATTGATAAAAACATTACAGAGGAAACAGTTAAGGTTAGTTCTTCCTTATTCTTGCTGCATTTGAATTGTTGTTTGTTTCTATATATTTATGCTATTTATTTTATTTTTTTACTTACAGACATTGTTCTCAAATATTGAAGATATTCTTGAAGTGCACAAGAATTTTCTGTCTAGTATTGAGGAGTGTCTGTATCCTGAACCTAATGCTCAACATGAAGTGGGAAACTGTTTTCTTCATTTTGTATGTAAAATTTGGTAACATAAGCTTCATATTTAATTGATCATCTTTTCTGCAGTGCTGCTTTTTAAAGAAAAAAATAATCGCTGCATGGTAGTTCATGTACACTCTACTGTGAGCACAAAAACAGACTTGATTGCATAATTTAAGGTCTTTTTAGGACACTTGGAAGCTAAATTAGTGCTGAAAGGAAAGTTTTACCATTTTATTGTCTGTTTTGTAGAATGTGCAGTTCATTCTGATTTTTCATTAAAGCACTCTTTAGTAAACTGTTGGAATTAGCAGTAGTGAATTCTTTTTCACTTGCTCTGAATTGTTTTTATTTTTTGTTTAATCAGGAGGAAACAATTTTTATTGTACATTGCAATGCAATTACTTTGGAAATGAGAAGGTTTGTGTGCTGTCTTGTTTGGCACATACACAAGTTGTAATTCAGAATAAATGCAGTTTGCACTACATTGTGTTTGAAACAGGTACAATTTAAGAGGCTGAATTTAATATTTAGGTAATCTGCTCCTATATTTTGCTATCTAGGCAGCTAAAATAAAAATGGAGAAAACTAAAACTAAAATAAAAATGGTGCTTACTCCCCCCCCCGCATTAGTCTGCTGCTTTCAGTACTGTATTTAACTCATATGATTTGTTATTTCCTTGTTTTATCTTTCATATATGTGTAAGAATAAAGTAATTAAGGGGCAAAACACACTGACCCAAAAGAGTGGCTTGTTGCCACCCCTTTGAGTGCTGGATTGGGGCCGTGGCAACCGCACACTATGTCCCTGATCCGGCTGTTTCTTGGTTCAAAAAGAAGCGGCAGAAAGCCGCTCCTTTTTGAGCTGGGAAAAGGGCACCTTTGCCACCGCTGAAGCATATTTTTTTTTGTTCTGGTGGCGTGCGGTGTGTAAATGTTGTGCTGCTGGAGTGGTGCAATGCTGCCTGCTGTATGATCAGACGGGTGGAATGACACCAGTTTGGGGATGGCATTGGTGCTTACTGCCAGTCTGTTTAGCCCTGAGTCTGTTTACATATTTATTTAATTTCTATTACTAATTCTTAAAATTAAGATCAACCAACCAACCTGAGGACAATTTTGCTTATATAAAAAAATCTCCCCTCCCCCTCCAGAAAGACAGGTTTCGTATCTATGATGAGTACTGCAGCAATCACGAGAAGGCACAAAAACTTTTGCTTGAACTCAACAAAATAAGAACAGTACGGACTTTTCTACTGGTAAGCTAATATTTATTTGTACTTTTGAGTGACGCATATAGGATTGCAATGTAACATCTGATGGAGTACAGTTTGATAATATATTTCTTTTGGTAAGTTGCTCATTTTAAAGACACTCCACCCGTAAAAGCCCTGATGGACCAGACCAAAAGTCCATTTTGCCCAAGATCCCACTTCTCACTGTAGGTAACCATATGCCACTATGGCCATGCATGGTGAGAACCATAGCCATACAAAACCTACAAGGCCACAGGCTCACCACACTTTCAGTAAGCCTTTTCTCTCATTTTGCCCCAAGAACTGGTGTCTTCATTTGCATTATGCTTCTGACATTAGAGACATTAGAGACTCCAGGTAGTCATTATGACTGCCATGATATTCCCTATACTCAGCCAGGTTACTTAGTACTCATCATCATTCCAATGAATTCTATAAATCAACAATGTTTTGTACAAAGCACCACATCTTCCCTCTCCTTAATGTACTGCCATTCACTTAGATGACTCTAAGTTCTAGTATTATAAAACAGGGAGTTCCAAGCTGCCTGTTTGTTCAAGGACATAGTCCAGTGGTTCTCAAACTTTTTGCCCCTGTGATCTCCTTTCCATTTACATTATTTCTTTAAATCATGGATTAATTTCTTTAAATGAAAGGCTGGCTTAACAAGAGAATATCTAACACATTTTATGGGTGTGAAAAACAGATAACATCCCTAACGCTTCAGTACTATGCACCTCTTTTGGAATAAGTCCAACTGGAACTACCAAGAAAGTTCTATCCTGTGACCAGGTCCCAATAATATACTTTGCTATCCAGTGCCCATGGAACTGAGATTTTCTTCTCCTTCCTTTTACTAAACTCCTTCAGAGGATTTTAGGGTGTAGGGGGACTTGAAGGAAGGACAGGGATATCAACAATTCTAGCAAAAGAAGTGGGATTGAGCAGAGAGGTCTACCATTAGATCCTGGCCTGTGTTCCATAGTGCTCGCTTCTAAAAATTGAAGGATGAGAAGAAGATATTGCTTGTTGATCTTAATAAATAAGGAAAGATGGAAGAGAAAACTACACCTTCATACACAAAGAGCCCAGGCCACTTTGAGCTTTTAAAGAAAAACAAGCAACTTGAACTAAGTCTTACTAGAATTCTGTAACAAATGCATGAAATTAATGCAATATCCCTGGTTAAACAAAACCAGTATCACTTTCAAAAGTTTAAAAACACAGACTTTTTACCAGATAAATCTTCCAAATTGTCTTCAGTAATTGGTATAAATAAAATTGATTGCAATGCTTATCTGGCCACTTGAAATTTGACCAGCCAAGTAGGATCTGAAAATGATAAGTTGAGATAACAATGAGTAAATTAAATTCCAAAACAATTAAGATTTAAATTCCTTTATAGAACTGCATGCTGCTAGGAGGACGTAAGAATACTGATGTACCATTAGAAGGTTACTTAGTAACACCAATCCAGCGAATATGCAAGTATCCACTTCTTTTGAAGGTATGCATGTTTTCTTAGCTATTTCAAATATTTTGCACTGAAAACATACTCTTAGCCAAAATGTATCTGACAGTCATTCATGACAATGCCTTCCCTGAAACAAGGGAGATTAGTAATTTTTAAAAAATTGCCAAGTGTGCATAGAAAGAGTGGGGGAGCCTAGCATGCAGGCAGCCCTGGTATAATTTCAGCTGTTCATATGAAATCTCTAGAGCAGGGGTAGGCAACCTTTCCCCTTTAAGGGCTGAGGGACTTCAGCTCCCAGAATTCCAGGAGCTATTGGCCAACATGGGACTATTGGCCAACATGGCTGGGAGTTGAAGTCCCTTGACCTTTAAAGGGGAAAGGTTGCCTATCCCTGCTCTAGAGGGAAATTATTCAAGAAGATCTTGTGAAGCTGATTTGTGAAAGAGAGGCTTCCTACTTGGTTTGTAGGACTTCTGCTTTCCTTTTTGCATAAATCAGTCTGCTGAAAAGAGCCCTGGTGGCACAGTGGTTAAATGTCTGTACTGTAGCCACTCACTCATAGACCACAAGGTTGCGAGTTCAGTACTAGCCAGGGCTCAGGCTAGACTCAGGCCTGCATCCTTCCGAGGTTGCTAAAATGAGTACCCAACTGTTGGGGGGCAATGAGCTTAAAGTTTTAAACCGCTTAGACATCCTATAGCGCGATATGAAGCGGTATATAAATCAAGCTGCTTTTGCTTTGCTTTGAATATCATGCTGCCTCCCAAAGGTTAGGTTCCATTCCTTCCATTGTCTAACTCTGTGAGCATCCTTAACAGGTAAGACCAGCCTGCATCATTGTGGAGCCCTTGAAATCACCAAATTGTTGCATGCCACCCAAACTGAAGTAAGACAGAAAATTATTAATGATGGTTGATGGTTGCCAATATAGTATCATGTTCCTGCACATTTAATATCTATCACATGGACTATCACTCCTTCCCATTCAAGCAGGAGATCCATTCATGCTCTGACAGATTTGCAGACAATTATAAAGGTTAATAATAAAGACTATTAAAGGACTTTGCAGAATGTGTGACTTTTGTACTATGTTTGTTCATAAAAACATTGAAGAGAGACAGAACAAAATAGGTTAGAGAAGCAGTGAAACAGACAAACCCCAAGACTTTTAAATCTTATTGATTGTACTGGGAAAGTTAAATGTATTTAATGAAAGAAGATACTGACAATTAACTATATTTTTAGTATGACGATCAGTTTGATGTCCTCATTGTATGTATGTGCTTATTTAGGAGTAAGTTCCACTGAATTCAGTGACACTTATTTCCAATTAAGTATGGATGGAATTAAAGCCTAATTCTCTTGCAATTAATGATGAAATTGCAGGAATTGATTTTTTTCCTTTTTTTAAAAATAGGAGTTGCTAAAGCGCACTCCCAAAAAGCACAGTGACTACTTTCCATTAATGGAAGCTCTCCAAACCATGAAAGCTGTTTGCTCCAACATAAATGAGGCCAAGAGACAGATGGAAAAATTAGAGGTTTTAGAAGAATGGCAGTCTCACATTGAGGGATGGGAGGTAATGTCAAAAAATTTGTCATTTTATCAAATGTGGGAAGCATTTAAAAGTCTGCACATGGTACAATCTTTTATTGAGCACAGTACATAATGTGACATATTGGGAAGAATCCATAACTCACAACTAGAATAAAGTGCTTTGTCCTTTTTCCTGCTGGTAAAAATCATACTGTGTTTGAACTTGGTCAGCTCAGCATGACTTATATTTTCCAGTGTGAAAATCTGAAGGTAGAAACAAGGTGAGATTCCTTCCTACTGCAGATGAATGGAGACAGATGTTGTGGGAAAATGGATGCCTTGGGAATAGATTTCTGCCTAGCCTCCTCTCTACCATAATTACTCATACTTCTCAATTTCATACTCTTTATCTGTCATGGAACACTCAAAATGAAAACAGTGCTTGAAATCAGTGGATAATGTCATTTATCCTTTATCTGTACCTCATGCATGGTCCTTATCTCATGTGTGGGTGGGTATGATTTGAATAACATTGGGTGAAAAACAGATGGTAGGATTTCATTGAGCCTCCTCTGATTGAGATCTTCCACAGACAAATAGTTGCCTGTGTATGTCTAGAAAGGGGTGGGCAACTGTGGAAGGCTACATTAACCCAATCTAGGAGACCTGGGAGGGCCACACCTCCTCCTCCCACAAAAAACCCCAAGTGTCACTAGGGGGTATGGTGGCATTGCACCATATTTTGGGTTTCAAAACAACTTCTCCTGGGCCTAAATTGGCCGAAGGAACCCACAAAATATGATGCAAATGCACTCCACACCCCCAATAGACATTTTGGGTGCAAAAAGTTTAATTTTTTTAAACATAAATTGTTTTTTATAAATTTGTTTTTACATAATTTGTTTTCCATCACAAATGTGATGGAAATGTCCTCCATACACCATTGAGTATAATTGGGGGATTTCTGAAACAATAAATAAATAAATAAATAAATTTTAAAAAATCTTTTGGAGTTCACAAAAATAGCCCTGGAGCCTATAATTTCCCCACTCTGCTGTATACAATATAGGTGGTGTAATTAAAAACTAAGATTCAGACAGAAACTGTTTCATAATATTGAACTCTAGGATTCTGTGTGGAAGTAATTGTATTACTTTCATCAAAATCACAAATTTGATTGAGGTACAATAATATGAAATTCAACTAACGTTGTATATTTGCTCAAAAATCCACATTCACTAAAGTACAAAATATGATGCAAATACAAGTTTTGCCTTTAAAAAACCTTTTTCCAGCCTGAGCGCTCTCCTTTGCCATTCACTCTGTTTCTGTAATAGCACAGAAACATGAATAAAATAGGAAGAATGAAGATATTAATAAGTGATTTAGGGCCTCGGCAGACGACTAATTGAGTCGTCTTCTGGGCCCAGAAGAGGAGGGGCAGCCGCACGTTCGGCGCCCCTTCCTCTCCCTGAGGTCGCCCTCGGAGTCGCCGGCCCTCCGCACGGCCGGCGCTCCGGGGATGACCTCACGCCGCGGCGACCACATGCGCCGTGGCGGAAAAGACAGCGAAAGTGCGCCCGCTGCTTTTAGTGCACACTTTCGCTGTCTTGAGGAAGGAGCACTGATTTAGCGCTCCTTCCAGGGTCGCCGCCGGTGCGCCGAGGTGCGGAGGCTGCGGCCCCGCGGCGCGCCGGCCCAGGGCGTCCTGGACGCCCTCGTCTGCTTCCCCCCTTAGAATAAAGCTCCTCAGTGCAGATAGGAAATTGGTTTAAATATAAAGGGTGTGAATATAAAAGGGTATTTAGGGAAAGGTAGTAGAAAAACAGCATTTAGCCAAGAATGAAGTGGAGGAAGTGGAAGGGCAAGGCATGATTTATATTATTTATATGCTGCGCCATGAAAATATAGTATCTGGCTACTGTGTTGCTCTGAAATTGTGTTTTATTTGTTTTTGCTTCCAACTGGAGCTGGATAAAATCCAAATGTCATAATTTCAGGTATGTATATTATGTATTTCAAATCTTGGTGTTACTTGAAATACTGTGCCTACTGTGTGTCAATGTCATAATCTTAAATTTTGTTTTATGTTTGATTGTATGACTGACATAATTTTTACACTCCTGATCCTGGAGGAGATATGGGACTGCATACATATAATATTTACCGTATTACATTACATACATTGCAGGAATATATAGATTCACCAAATTAATAATCCCCATCTTTAATGTATCTGTTTTGCTAAGAATTGTATGATAAAGTGTAGAATGAACAAATAAAAAGATTAAAAAGAATTGGTATGCTAACATTCACAGGCACCATGATCAATACAGAAGTTAAAGAACAGCAGGAAAAGCTTTACTTGAGTTGAAAAGCTGAAATTGTAGGTAGCATCTACATTGCAAAAATAATGCACTTTGACATTACTTTATCTGCCATGGCTCAATGGTATTGAATCCTGGGTTTTGTAATTTGTTGTGGTACTCAGAACTCTCTGACAGAGAAGGCTAAATATCTCACAGAATTACAAATCCTAGAATTTTACAGCACTGAGCTGTAGTTAAAGCGGTGGCAAACTGCATTATTTCTGCAGTACAGATGCATCCATAATGAAATTAAACTACTGAGACTAAAGTTACTCACTAGTAAGAAGTAGATGTCTCTATGAGACCAGAAATCTCTGTTTTCACTCCGCTCACACCATCACTTCAGCATTTTAAAGGGATACAAGGAAACAGCACAGTCCATTTCTGCCAAATGGCAGATGTTTGGGGAATAGTGGTGTCATTTGGTGCAGCCTGTATGCCCCAGTGACACCCCTTCACCTAACTTAATGACTCTAAGAACTATCCAAGAATGGAACTGACTGACTCAGATAGTGGCAGACTCTCCTTCTTTGGGGGTTCTCGAACATAGGTTGGGAAGTTGTCTTTTGGAAGCAGTTTAGTTGTACAGTATATTCCTGCTTGGCAAGGATTTGGACTATATGTTCTTGTGGTTCCATCCAGTTCCTTGATTGTATGATATCTTTTTACCTGGCAGTGCCGTAGACTGAACTTTGAATCTTCTGTATGCAAAGCAGATGTCATCTGGCTTCTCCAGATACTGGAGAACTATCAGCAGTCAGAGTAAACAAAGTGGCTTGGATGGACAAATAGTCTGACCTGAAACAAACTGGCTTCTGTGCTAGGAATATGTTGCCAGGTTATGGTGCTTTTTTGAAAAGGGCACATCACACTCATATATATGTTAGTAATCAGATTTGAAGCTGTGTTTTGGCTACAAATTAATACTCAGCTGCTAAACATTTCAGGGTAGACTTAAAAAAACAAACCCAATCCAATATTTTTTCCACACAAATGATCTAATTCACAACCAAAACCATAAACATTCAGAAAGAAAAATGTAAAGGGAAAGAGAATATTGAAAAAAGAGACAAATGCGTAAAAATACATGTACATATAGAAATAAAACTAAACTAAAAGAAATAAATAATAAAAATGTATAATTAAAAAACCACAATATTTTTATCTCCAAATTGCTTGAATTTAAATAGTTTGTGCAAGAGCTAGCCACGTTTTATGATTCTTCTCTGCAATAAATTGTTCTATAATCTAACAGCTGCTTTAATTAACTAAACATCTGGTTTGTTAGAATGCTTAGGAACAGAGAAACACACTTGTTAGAGATTTTCTGTCAGAAGAAAATGCTTAACACATTGTTTAGCTAAGAAAAGGGCTATATTTAGAATCTGATGGAGGATCAAAGCATGACTTGCATTTCTACATACAAGTGTCACAAAACTGAGCTTGTGTTAGTTATGATTAACATTTGGGAGAAAACAGATATTATTTTAAAGAATGTAACATTTAGAGCTTCAATTATCTTTTTAAAAAGCTGAACACTGGAATGATAAAATCATATGTTTCAGAGGATATTTGAGCGGCTCTTTTAATGGTGGAATCATAGCAAAGTAGTTTTTATTTTGTTTTGCCAGAGAAGAATACCATGATACTATGTAGAATCATCTAAATGCATACATGTTTTGTAACAAGCAGGTTAACAAGAAATATGTTTTATTACAAAAAGTTTATTTTTCCTGATGAAATTTGTATCTTAGACATTTCATTATATTTCTGTTTTGTCATTCTTCCCTAATCTTATAATAGTATAATCTCTTTAATGTGTTTGTTCTCCACGTCAAAATGTGGCTATAAAAAGCATAAAAATTGAACTCACTATCAGCTTGTTCAGAGCTATTCTTTGAGAAAAATAGAGCTAGAATGGAGCTGTCAGTTTTTTGACCAAATGGAATATATGTAATTTTATTATCATGCTTCCATTGATTTTTTTTTTTTTTAGCATATGCATTCTGCTGTGATTAGCATGAACCTGGAAAAATGGTTGATGTTAATGGAAGTACATGAGCTCATAGCTCATTCTGAATGAAGCTGTTACTTGACTGGTTCAGATAGTGGTCTAACCCAGTATAAAATGGCATCATGCATTTGTATGATATTTAATATTCTTATGCAGTAGGAAACAAACTTCAAATAAATATTTGGAATTTTAAACAGGCTTATGACGAAATGCCAACAAAAGGACTAGCTGTGAAAGCATTCTAATTGATATACTGTTTGAGCCTATAAGTGCCTTTTAAATAAATGATTTTGGTAACAATGCCAGAAGCTATTATGTTACAATGTTATAATTCCTATTTCATCAGAATTCTGGTTTATACTTAGCTCTTTAGTTTGATTTGGCTTACATCCTGGTTCTAAGCCTGCTTACCTGATATCAAGTGCTATTGATTTAAGTGCAGCTTTGTCTAAGCAAAAATGTTAAGGGATGAATCAAAATTTTTGCATTTTCCAATTACTGTGGCTGAAATTCAAGAGGATGCATGTGCATTTCTTGGAAAGCATCTTCTTAAAAGCTGCCTGTATGAACCCAAATCATATTTTGAAAATACATCTCTGGATTTTTGTTTTGAGGGACAGGTCTATATCTCATTGACTGAGCATATGCTTTGCAGATAGAATGTTCACATTTATGTTCAGATTTATTTCTTGCATCTCGCAAATGGCAGTTTACTGGTTCAACAGCAGGGTTGGGCAAAGTGTGGGTCATGGATCCTAACGGCTGCCAGGACCTTTGCCTCCCTAAACTAAAAAGCTTCTCTCAAAATTTTAGTCTGAAAAATGTGACATCTCAACAGCCCCTGAAGCCTCTCAACAGCCCCTGAAGCAACCTGGGTCTGCAAATGTCTTTTTTAGATACAATATATATATATATATATCAATTACTTCCTGCCCCTAAAAAGACAACTTCTTCTTCTTCTTCTTCTTCTACTACTACTACTTCTTCTTCTATTATTATCATCATCATCATCATCATCATCATCATCATCATCATCATCATCTTTTTTATTCTGCCTTTCTCCTGATAATGGGATTAAAGGTGGCTAACAGCATATTTAAAACAATACAATTAAAAGTATTAATAAAAGTATAAATATAAAATTTAAAAAACAGTTACACAATTCATGAAGTTTAAAACATTAAACATTAAAAATATTAAAACCACATTAAAAGATTGCATAACAACCTTAAAATACAGTTGTTTTAAACATTAAACAACACAGTATTAAAATTCCAATCCTAATTAGTTTGTAAAAGCCTGATGGCAGAGAAATGTTTTGACATGTCATTGGAAGGAGAGCAAGAATGGGGCCATCCTTGCCTTTCTAGGGATGGAGTCCCAAGGTCTGGGAGTAGCCCCTGAGAAAATCCTCTCCCTTGTTCCCACCAAACAATACTGAGGGGATGGTGGGACAGAGAGAAAGACTTCTCCAGATTATCCCAGAGCTCTTAGAGCTCTAGCCCACCAAAGTCTACAAAAGCAAATCATATATTCCAGAGGTTTCTGAAGGAAGTGACTTACACATTTTCAGACTATTTTGAGGGATGGGAGGAGAGGAGGAAAAACTTTCAGATGTTGCCCATACCTCTTCCACTGGGTCCCCTACAGAGAAGGAAACCTGTAGAAAAAGGTAACGGCATGCTCAGGTATTACATAGGGATCTCGCCAAACCATAATCAGTTATTTAATTTAAAAAAAAAAGTACTAATACACAATAAAAATCAGATGGTGGTAGGTATTACCCACAAAGAATTTTGGACAAGGATTTTTTTTCCAAAACTCACAATAAAATGTATTTTTCTATTCTTAATTAACTAAAATTGCACAATTTTTGAGAATCTCCTTGAATGTTTGTGTATTTGTGTGTGCTTGCCCATGTGTGCCGATATTTATTAGCCTTCTGGGATCTAATCAATTAATCTTTTTATGTTTCTTGGTCAGGGATCTAACATTACAGACACATGCACAGAAATGCTCATGTGTGGAGTTTTGCTGAAAATCTCAGCAGGAAATATACAGGAGCGTGTGTTTTTTCTCTTTGACAATCTTTTAGTCTATTGCAAGAGAAAGCATAGGTAAGATACATTTTATTGGTTTAAACTTTGCAGGTTGACATTATAATTTTAATTCTAAGTATATTTTAATGTTAAAAATATTTCTGATGCTTTAACTTAACTAATATAATGCTATATTTTTAAATATAATATACTGTCCAGTTGTCTAGTTTGATTTTCATCTAAAATGCATGTACTAAAAGAAGTGGCTTCCAGATGCTTTGGGGACATCGCATTCAGATGATTGATACTGCCAAAGCAGCTGGAGACTGCTCTGGTACCGCGATCCAGTCCTTTGGACTGGATCAAAAGGGAGCTGATTAAATCTGGCTCCTGGAAGTGGACAGTTTTGGACCATGGCAGTGGCTGCTTTGGAAGCGGGCTGTGTGGTTGCCTGGTTCTGATGTGATTCGGCTGAAGCAACTTCTGGCTGCTCCTAGTGGGCCATCTGCTTTGCCCCATAGTTTACTATAGTAAATGTCTAGATAAAAAGTTTAAACTTTGCAGGTTACTCTTCCTTTGGCTCCTCAAAGAGCAAGGGTGGGCAAAGTGCAACCTTCATCTACATCCAATCCCCAGGGACCCCAAGGAGTTAAAAAAAAATCTTTTTTTTTTGCCAAAACAAAACAAAACAAAATTTGGAGAATTTTGCTTTGCTCCCAAATGCACCAAAATGACCCAAGGGGATGTGAGGGACATTTCCACCATGTCTGGAGCTTCCCTGGGCTGCTGAGGGGCAAAAGAAATTCAGAAAATTTTCTTTAACCCCTCCAGTGCCATCTAGGGAGGCATTTCCATTTCTTTGGGGGTTGTATTAGATCAATTTAAGACTCAGAGAAGGCTGGTTTTAAAGCAGGAAGAGTCACGTGCTCCCTTCCTGTTCTTTTTAGACCTCTCTAGGCCTATAATGGCCCAAGAAAGCCCCCCAAACATCGTGTTCCTAGGAGAACATTTGGATACAAAACTTTTTTTTAAGTGGAAGTGGGTGTGGCAGGGGAATACAGCATTTCAAGGTCTCCAAAGGAACCAATGTGCAGCCTTCCACAGTTGCCCATCCCAGTCATTGAGACCTCTATTGTTTGATTTGCAGGGTCCTTTTTGTCCTGTGCATTCTATCTGATGCAATAGGATCTTCCAGCTCTCTGTAGTATTTGTTTGGGGGATTGGGCTTTGTGTAGGGGATTGGTATTTTGGGAGGGTTAGCATGGAAAAAGGTAGCAATTTTATATGCCTAAATCTGGATCCACCCCAAATCTATTGCAGCACATAGGATGTTTTGAGAGTAACCATGGTTAAAGTAAAATTTGTTGCTTGTGTAATACAATTAGATGATTGGGCGATTAAATTTTAATCATTTTAATTTTTGAACAATGCTCTTGTACTTTCCTCCCTTACCTCAGACGACTGAAGAACAGCAAAACATCTTCCGAAGGTCATCGATATCTTTTCCGGGGCAGAATAAACACAGAGGTGATGGAAGTGGAGAATGTAGATGATGGTACAGGTATGTGTGTCTGCACCAACTGTTGTTGCTGTTGTTGTTGTTGTTGTTATTAGCTGCCCTTGAGTTGGCCCTGACCCATGGTGACCTTGTGGATGAGACATCTCCAAGCCCCCCTATCCTCTACTGTTCTACTAAGTCCTGTAGATTCATGCTCATGACTTCCTTAATCAAATTTGCAATCTGCTGTGCGGCCTTCCTCTTTTTCTCCTATCTTCCACCTTTCCAAGCATCTTTTTGAGTGATTCATGCCTTCACTTTTCTTTCTTTCTGCTTTGTTCACTGTCCAGCTCTCACATCTGTACATGGTTATGGGGAATACTATGGCTTCATTGATTCTGACTTTCGTGTTCAGTTGTGTGTCTTTAGGATTTTATATAGTTCTTTCATAACTGCCCTTTCCATCCCTAGTCTTCTTCTTATCTCTTGGTTGCAATCTCCATTCTTCATAGATTCAGGAACTCTTTTAACTATTTCAGTTTCTTCATAGTCATTATTTTTGTTTTCTTTATGTTCAGCATTAGGCCTCCCTTTGCACTTATATCTTTAATCTTCCATAGTATTTGTTCCAAGTTTATGATTTTTTCCGCTAGTAAAATGTGTCATCTGCATATATTAGATTGTTGATGTTCCTTCCACCTATCTTCACTCCTCCTTCCTCTGAGTCTAACCCTGCTATTCCTATAATGTTTTCTGTATACAAGTTGAACAAGTATTGTGAGTGAATGCATCCTTGCCTAACCCCTTTGCCAACTGGGAACCAATCTATTTCTCCAAATTCTAACAGTAGCCTCTTTTCCTGAATACAGATTTCTTGCCAAGACTATTAGATGTAGTGGTACTCCCATATCCTTTAGAGCCATCAGTAGCTTTTCATGATCTATACAGTAAAATGCTTTGCTATAGTCTAGAAAGAACATGGTGATTGAGTCTATAAAGCACATTCTTTTAACTGGTTAATTTATGGAATTCCTTTGTGTGCTCCTTTAGCCTCGTTTGTTTGTGATGTGGTCCCTGATGCCTCTTCTTTTTCTTAACCCTGCTTGTATTCAGGGATTTCTCTCTCTCTCTTTATATGTTTGGAGTATGTGCTGCAGAATTTTGAGCATAGTTTTGCTTGCATGTAATCACTGCAGGCTTTTGTGTCTCCTTTTTTGTGGATTGGGATTTATATTGATATCTTCCAATCCATTGGCCACCATTTTGTTTTCCATATCTGTTGACATATTTTAGTTAATGCTAGTGTTGATTCTGTCTGTGTGCACTGTAGCAATTCAACTGGGATATTATCAATTAGGCCATCTATTTAAATACATTCCTTTAAAATATTTTGTTGCCGTTACATCTTGTGCTTTGCACCAGTTTATATGACATATATTTGACACTAGTTACCTGAAGTGCAAACAGTTAAAAGAATTAAGAACTGAGCTTCTATTTATAAATGGAGGCCTGTAGTTTTTATTAGACTTTTTAAAATTATCTGCTATGCTGAGAAATATGGCATCCTGGTGATGACACCACTCGTAAGTTATAGTACAGAGTTAGTAACAATACATTTTTGTCCCACTTGGAAAGTAAAGTACCACTTTAGCTGTTGCGGTAGAAACTACTATTTCTTTTGAATTGTACTGGCTATTTACTTTTGACACATTTTTGTTTTCATTGTGTTGGCTAATCTCTTGTTAAATGGCTGGTCCTGCTTGATATTAGTGGATTGGTTTATATGATGGTTGGGCCATATGTGCCAGAGCCTGCTATGTCTCTGAATCTCCTTTACAGCATCTGAATTTGCATCAGCAAATTTGCCTTAACAATCCATCAGTTTTCCCCTTGAAACAAAGTGTGCACTCCCTGTGTACCTTTTTTACAGGTGGACCCATGAGCGCATTTTATTTTAAAGAAAGTGTACTTCTGAGGGGTATGGCATAACCCACAGCTCCACTGAAAGACTTAAAACAATATGGGAAAATATAGATCAGAAATAATTCAACTCAATTTCTGCAAATATAAAATTAAATTACCATCAGAGCAACACAAAGATGATACTTAATTCCTCTCACCATTAGTAGGATTTTAAAAACATCTGATCCATGCTGTTGGAGATGGTGTGAAGAAACAAACACATACTTCTACCTGTGGTGAAACAGTAAGAAGATACAAATATTCTCATAAAATCATGCTAAGAATACAGAACAAGCCAAATCCAGGGTAGTTCTAGAGCAAGACTTGTTTCAGTCCTCAAGGGATGGAGGCTCACCTTCCAGCAATAGTGACCCTAAACACACAGCCAGGTAACTCTAGAGTGGCTTAAAAACAAGAACCTGAATTTCTTAGAATGGCCCAGTCAAAACCCAGGCATAAATTGGGTTTAGAATCTGTGGCAAGATCTGCAGTAGCTGATAATTGAGACACACCATAAAACCTGACAGAGCTGGAACAGTTTTTCCAACAAGAATGGGCAAATTTTGTGTGATCCAGATGCAAAAAGCTGATAGAAACTTGCCTCAAAAGATGACACCTCTAAGTGCTGTCAAAAGTTCTTCTACCAAATATTGACTCGAGGGCAGTGAATACTTATCAATAAACAAATGCCAGTTTTGATTTTGTTTATTTATTTTTTGTGCTACAATAGAATTTACTTTTTAGCGTACTGAATATCTTGTGTGCTTGAAGATGTAACAGCGCCAATTAAACCCACTTCAATTCTAGGTTGTAATGTAACAAAAAATGTGGAAAAGTGAAACGAAGAGGAGTAAATATTTTAGAAAGGCACTGTATCTTTTTTAAAAGACCAAATCCCTCATCCTTTTGATTGATCCAAACATTTGTATACATTTTAAAGTATTTGCTTTCTGTTATCTTTTTCCAGCTGACTATCACAGCAGTGGCCACATTGTTCTCAATGGTTGGAAGATACACAACACAGCAAAGAACAAATGGTTTGTGTGTATGGCTAAAACCCCTGAAGAAAAACAGGAATGGCTAGAAGCTATTCTAAAAGAACGAGAAAGAAGAAAAGGTGAGAATGTAAACATCACATGGTGGAATTTTGCTAGGCAATGTGTCACACAGAAGAAGATTTTTTGTGTGCCTCTTGTCCCTTGCTTTCTGCAAACTGAGCCATGTAGGAATCTCAGCTGGTTTTTGTCCTCTTATTTCTTACTTGCCATTAGTCACATTATTTTCTTTTTTGAGTGAGGATTGTTGGCAAATGGCTGTTTAATGGGGGGAAAGGAACTACCAAGACTTTCTTTCTGGTGAGGAGTCCCATTTCAGCTCCCAGGCAATTGGAAGAAAGGGTAGATTATCAGTAGGAATGAACACTCTTTAAAGCAAATGGAGTTTAAGATATTTTTGGCTGTAATTCCCATTACTCCTAGCCAGTATAGCCAAAGGAAAGGAATTATTGGACTTTCAGTCTGAGACCATCTGAAGGGCCACAGTTGCCTCCTTCCTGCTTTAAATGATGGGACTGCTGCAAGGGAGGAGGATGTGGAAGACTATATCTAGAAATTTCTTGGAAATCATGAGGTATAAACACTGTAGCTTATTGTTGAGATATGAACATAAGGAAAATACTTGACAATATAGGAAGATAATTCATAATTTTGCAATGAAAAAAAAAGAACAAAACTTAAACATTTAGTGTATTTGGTTTCCTTGTAAGATGTTTGCACCCACATTGGAAGGCTTGGTAAAGAAGCCTAAATGTGTTTCATGATGTAATTTTATAAATGTTGAAAATGGTATTTCAGGAAAAGAAAATGTTCTTTCATGGCTCATGTGATTACACATGATATTAAGAGGTCATAGAATATGATTCAATGAAGGCCTTTGTTCATGACCCCCAGAACAACATGTGATCAAGCACACACACACCCCTCCGATCATCAGACAGAATTGGATCACCAAGTCTCCTATGTCTCCTTCAGGAATGATCAATTGAAGATACTAATTGTTTATGCATAAAACCAAGAACACCAACAGTAA
Organism: Phrynosoma platyrhinos; assembly: GCA_020142125.1. Taxonomy (NCBI): domain Eukaryota; kingdom Metazoa; phylum Chordata; class Lepidosauria; order Squamata; family Phrynosomatidae; genus Phrynosoma; species Phrynosoma platyrhinos. Next base: position 45,430,720 of record CM034706.1, on the reverse strand, counting down.
AAAACAACAGCAACACACACACAAAACCCCAGACAAGATGAAAGCATTGTAGTTGAGCCCTCCCAAGAACAACAAAGACTGTATGCTATCTGTCTTGTACAATCTATTCTTTGCATATGTTGCACTGAATACCTAGGACTTCTGAGTAGATAATAAACTTTGTAGGCATGTAAGTGTTCATTCTCAAAGTTTATTGAATGATAATGGTATAGGGTGAATAGTTTGGTCTCTCCTTCAGGCACTGTGATAGTTGTCCTGATGGCTTGATGGCAAATCACAGTGAGAGGTAGACTGTCCTATTATCAGTGGCCCCAGGAAACATCTGCTCTTCAGTTGTTTCACTGAGCCAAGGCTGAGCTTACCTTCTGGAAAATGGGACAGAGGGGCCATTTGTATTTTGTGCAGGCTGAATCTCCCTTACCCAAAATGCTTGATACCAGAAGTGTTTGGGATTTTGGAATACCTGTATTTGCAGATACGTCCATAATGAGATATCTTGGAGATGGGAGTCAGATCTAAACACAGAATTCATTTATGTTTCATATATACTTTATACACATAACCTGAAGGTAATTTTAGCCAATATTTTAAAAATAATTTTGTGTATGAAATAAAGTTTGTGTAAACTGAATAATCAGAAAGCAAAGGTGTAACTGTCTCAGCCACCCATGAAAAAAATTTTGGTTTCTGAAGTATTTCAGATTTTGGAATTCTGGATAAAGGGACTCAGCCTGTATTGTCTGCTTTTAGTTCCCATCTGTCTTATGGTGACCCTAAGGCAAACTTATGAGATTTCCTTGGCCAGATTTATTGAGGAGCTTTGCCATTGCCTTCCTCTAAGGAAGTGTGAATTTCCTGTTGTCACCCAGTGGATTTCTATGACTGAGCAGGGATTTGAATCCTGTTTCCTAGAGTCCTAGTCTAACACTCAAAGCCATGCATCATGCTGGCTTTCTTTACTCTGCATCTTTACATCTATACAGTATCCTTTTTATAGTACTGAGATCAGACCTGTAAATTATATTCCAGATGTATATCTACTATATTATAGTGTTCTATTCTTGATTAAATATGTCTGATATTCTGCATTTTGGTGAAAGGGGTGTTATAAATAAATGTTCTTGTTGTTCTTGTTGTTATGTGATTGCATCACAGATTTATATACGGGCAATATTATACATTGTTTAAGATACTGAGAACAAAAAGAAGTTGTTTAAAATAGAAATGAAAATGTAATGAATATAGTGTAAAGTGAGACATATTAGGACAAAAAAAAAATCCTCGGGTAACATATATACTTATGGAATGTGAAATGATAGTAACTAACCAAAAGATAGGTGGGTCATGGCTGATATCTCAAGGAGAATATGAACCCAATGTGTGGCTGCTGAAAAGGGAAGGGGAAGAGGAGGTAGCAAATTCCTACATAGGCATAATTTAAAAAGTACTCCATTGCCTATGTCGCAAAATAATTGTTGTTGTTGTTGTTGTTGTTGTTGTTGTTGTTGTTGTTGTGTGCCTTCAAGTCATTTCTGTCCTATGGTGACCTTAACTTATCAAAGGGTTTTCTTGGCAAGATTTATTTGGAAGGGCTTGTGTTTGTCTTCCTCTGAGGCCGAGAGAGTGCAACTTGCCCAAGGTCACCCAGTGTGTGGCCTAGCGGGGATTTAAACCCTGTTCTCCAGAGTCATAGTCCAATGCAAAAATGATGCTGTGCATGGGGCTGTGTTTTGGATCTCCCGTGAGGTTTGTGTAAATACTGTGCTTTTGATATACAAAGAAGCAGTTATGTATATAGTCCCCAAGATGTCCTGAAAAAATAAAGCCAGAGGCTTTGAGGAAAATGAGAGAGAAGTAAGAGTAAGATGATTTATTGCATCAGTTTTTAGAAGAAAAGCTTTTGAAACTTTTCTCCAGTGGTTTCATTTTGACAACTTATATATTTCTAATGTATCATCCCAACCATCTCAAAAACATCTGTGTAAACATCTATTTTATAAAGCAGGATGCATTGACTTAATTACAAGCAGAATAACAGATGATTCATGAACAAAACAGTCTGCAAAATTAAAATACCTTTGCTAAAAGTAGCTGTAAACAGCATTCCATTCACCATGAATAAAAAGCAGCTTTAGATTATTTAGTTTACTTAGCAATAAAGCATTTACCAAAATTCCACTCACTTTCATGTACACAGACTAATTGAAAAGGTTTGCATAACCACAACTGAAAAGAAAATCCAGCTGATTTTCTGAGGTGGAGAACTTGTGGATTTAAAAGCTGTTACTTGAAAAAAGGGATAGGATTTGTGTGCAAAAGCCATCCTTACTCTTCTGCTGCCCTGCTTAAAATCCCAAGTATTGTAGAAACTGTCATGAATCATACTATTGCCAAAGCTTGTATTAGTTATCTG
>CM034706.1:45402264-45428207 GCA_020142125.1 Phrynosoma platyrhinos | reverse complement strand
TGCAGCTGCTATCAAGTCCGCGGGAGAGAAGGTGTTAGGCGGTGCCTCCTGGCCTCTGCCTGTCGTCCCGGGATGTGTGGAGATATGGCGGTACGGCGGCTAGATGGTCCACTGAGGGTTAAAGTCAAGGCTAAGCAGTCCTCTACAGCCCCAAACTCCGCTGCTCACTGTGCAGCCGCCAGAGGAGAAGGTGGACTTCAGGCGGGGTTAAATATCCGCCGGCTCTTCTCCCGGCTTCCCTGCAGGTGCAACAGTTCAGGGCGGGAAGGTAGTCCTCTGAGGCTGGAGCCAAGGCTCAGCAGTCCTCTACAGCCCCCAACTCCGCCGCTCACTGCGCGGCTGCCAGAGGAGAAGGTGGACTTCAGGCAGGGTTAAATATCCACCGGCTCTCCTCCCAGCTTCCCTGCAGGTGCAGCAGTTCAGGGTGGGAAGGTGGTCCTCCAAGGCTGAAGCCAAGGCTCAGCGGTCCTCTACAGCCCCAAACTCCACTGCTCACTGCGCGGCCGCCAGAGGAGAAGGTGGACTTCAGGCGGGATTAAATATCCGCCGGCTCTCCTCCTGGCTTCCTCGCAGGTGCAGCAGTTCAGGGCAGGAAGGTGGTCCTCCGAGGCTGGAGCCAAGGCTCAGCGGTCCTCTACAGCCCCAAACTCCGCCGCTCACTGGATGTCTTTTGTTAATAATGTTCATCAGCAAATTCCCCTCTGGGGTGGAATATCAGGCAGCGTGAAATGGTCAGCAAGAAACTCAAGAGCATGCAATCTCCAGGTTGCCTGAGCAGTCAGGAAATTTTCAGGTACTTTTGGAAGCATATGTCTCAGCTGTCCTTGCAGGGACATATTCAAGAGCAAGGAGCTTGGGTCATGTGGTTTTGATATCACTACTAATTTTAATTTTCTGTATATACTCAACTATACGTCAACCTCATGTATAAGTTGAGAACAGGTTTTGGGACCAAAATTATGGATTTTGATATTTTACTTTTGATATTATGGATATGTAAGAGCCTTGATGGTGCAGGGATTAAATGCTGGTATTGCAGCCAGTATTGCAGCCACAAGGTTGTGAGTTCGATCCCAGGGCTCCAGGCTTGACTGAGCTTTGCATCCTTCTGTAGGTTGCTAAAATGAGTACCCAACTTGTTAGGGGCAATTAGCTTACATGTTGTAAACCGCTTATAGAATACTGAGTTCTGTATTAAGCAATATAGAAATGTAAATGCTATTGCTATTGCTGTGTCATGACAAAACCTAGGGGCCTGTAACAAAGGATGTATGAAGGAAAGGCAAACAATGCCAAATAACTTACAAAATTCTGGCAGGGGTAACTGTTTGTGCCCATGGCAACTACGGGGGGAAGCAGACCAGGGCGTCCGGGACGCCCTGACACGGTGCACCGTGGGACTGCGTCATCCACACTGCGGCGCACCGGTGGCGTCCCTGAAAGGAGCGCTAAATTGGCGCTTCATTCAGAAGTCAGGGAAAGTGCACCCTAAACGCGTAGGGTGCACTTTCCCTGACTTTTCCACCGCAACGTGTGCGGACGCTGCGGCGGGAGGTTGCCCCCAGAGCACCGGCCATGCGGAGGGCCGGCAGCTCCGAGGGCAACCTCGGGAGGAGGAAGGGGCGCCGATCGTGCGGCTGCCCCTCCTCTTCCCTGCCTCGGAGACGACCCTATTAGTCGTCTGCCGAGGCCCTACATTAGTAGTGATTATAGCCTTTAATTTTAATGTGATAACTTTGCCTGATTTTAACCCAGAAAAGCTGACAAACATACACAGATGTCTTATTCACATCCTTCAAAGCCTGATTGCTCTCAGAGAATTGCCACCACTGCCGTTTTCCAGTCCAGGTACTCAAAAAGGTCACATGTAGTGATGTGTCAAAAAAAGAAGGGTGTCAGTGTTTCTTTTAGGTGCTCCTGGGACAGACTACATTCTTTGCCTTTCACTACTATGCTCAGAGAAAGGGATAACTCCTTTTAAAAAATAAAACTACAGTACTTCCATTGACCTATGGATAAGTCCACCCTGTTTTTGGGATCTAACTTTTGACTAAAATTTCTAGACTTATGCACAAGTATATACAGTAATTTCACTTAACTAACTTAAATCTGACAGAAAACTTGCTTGATTGGCCAGTATATAAATATCATCAGAAATAAAATACATGGATTCCCAACAAAAATATTGATTTATGTATTGGATTTGGATGCATTCATACTTTGAGAAGACAGGTTGAAATCATGTTAATTTTTATTAACTAAAATACCATTTATTTCAGTGGGTCAATTGTAAGTATGGTTCTGCCCAGTGCTATATATCTTATGGTTCTTGGAACATGGGACATTGCCTTTTGAGTATTATGGATGCTATAGATAGAGGAATGATAGTATAGTTCTTGCTGCTTTTGCTATTACCTCCAATAGATGTTTTGGAGGAAGGGAAAAAGCTATAGATAGGGCTCAGCTTGTATGTGCAGAACTAGATGGAGGAGTTCGGACTGTTTGCTGAATGAATCTCATGCCTAATGAAAGTGCCAATTGGCATTCAACAGTATTTCTGAACTTATAGAACTAAGTTATTTATTTATTTGATTTATGCCCACCTTTCTCCTGGAATGAGATCCAAGGTGGCTGTTGAAATTTAGAAAATAGTTCATGTTCGATGAGCCTTATTCTCTACTGAGGTAATAGTTTTTCCATCACTACCAAGCCTTATAATTAATACTCATTGTGAAGGTTCTCATAAATTCAGACAAATTTAATAATGTAAATTTTTGCCTTGGAATTCTGCGACACTACCTGGGTATGCCTTAAGATCTAATAGTAGAGGCACAGCTTGGTCTGTCTTTAGTCAGGTAGAGGGATAGTCAGGTTGTAACAAACAGAAACACTTGTATAGGAGAAACTAATATCAGCTTTGGTGGGTAATGTACTGCTTTTAGGCCTGGACTCCATTATCTAATTTTCCCAATCTGGCATTGCAGCAGTTACCATGGGAACCCCACAAGTAGACTGAAATTGATCTGCTTACAACTTTTGAAATAATTTAGATATTAGATCCCTATTGAATTGTAATGTCTGAAAAGACTATGCAGTCATTCTCTTATCTGTTAGGGAGCTCTCATAGAGCCTTATGATAGGACTGTTTAGTATCACTTGTTTCTGTTTGTAGTTTATAGAAAAGGAAAATACATTTTTGAAGGAAATAATTCAGCTGTTATATTTAATATATGCTACCATTCTATTTTTATAGAAATAAGTCTAAATTATAAGTATTGTCTTTAACTATGAAGGAATGTACATATTACCTTATGTCCAAGATGCTCAGAGTTAAAATGTGGAAAAAAATTAAAAACGAAAATATAGATGTCAATACATAGAAACATTTTGAAATGATTTAATTCTAATTTGTTTTCCAGGTATGAAACTAGGTATGGAACAAGATACTTGGGTGATGATCTCAGAACAAGGAGAGAAACTTTACAAAATGATGTGCAGACAAGGAAACTTGATCAAAGACCGGAAAAGAAAATTAACCACTTTCCCAAAATGCTTTCTTGGAAGGTATTGTTCAGATTTTACCTCATTATGAATTTGTTTTAAATATTTTTGTCTTTCTAATAAATTGAGAATTAATAATCAGAGAGAGACACTAAGATAAAACTGCTTGTCTAGGCTCCTACATTAGAAAAAATAATTGTAATAATCTTTCTGGAAATCAAGAGATACTATAGTCTTTCAGTATAGAATGTCTGAAGGGTTGTTGAATCCTTCTTCTGTCCATTGAAGATGTTACATTGGAATCATCATGTTATTTTACATACCAAAAAGTAATTTGTGAATTCACACTCAGTCTTGCCTACAGGCAGTATTTCTTTCTTTTTGTGATTTTTGAATGTCACATGGATATATTGTATGTTGCAGATTCTCATACTTTTCATGGTTATTCAAGATTAGTGTGATTGAATAGTGTAAAATATATCTATTTTGAGTTCTTTCTAAGTTTGAAGCAATTTTGTAATCTGCTGTTGTTGTTTGCCTTCAAGTTGTTTCCAACTTATAGTTTCAAGGCAAACCTATCAAGGGGGTTTCTTGGCAAGATTTGTTTAGAGTGGGTTTGCCATGTTCTTCCTCTGAGGCTGAGAGTATGTGACTTCCCCAAGATCACACAGTGTGTTTTCATGGCTCAGAGGGCATTCTAACCCTGGTCTCCAAAGCTGTTTTCCAATGCTCAAACCAATACACCACACTGGATCTATGTTCAGAATATGTAATCTTGGAAACTTTAGAGGGGAAGTTATCATGGCCCATGAAGATAACAAAATGATGGAGGTTTTCTTAGCTCTTTGCAGACTGTCTCAAGTGCCACTCCAGAAGAAGAGTTGTTTTTCTTCAGAGACACGAATTAGTTAAATATTATTCAGATAGCACAAAATCTCATTGGCTATGACCGGAGAGTGGCCTTCACACTTTTCTTCTAGCAAAGGGATTAAAGAAGACCTAGGGAGAAGAAGCACCTCTCAAACATTTCAGATACCTATTTTCCCAAACTAAAAGACAGAAAATTAATTCACTTTTTAATCTGTAGGTATTTTTATAGAGTGTTAAATGGAGCCCCATGCCTTTCTCAGCAGTATGGCTTTGAACTTACACGTTCTATTTTTTTCTGGTGGTTCCTGGCACTGCCTTTTAAATCTAGGACAGTTGGGCTGCAGTGCCTGAGGTTTTTTCCCATAATGATTATCTGTTTTTTCCCCAAGATACTTTTACAGTGCAAATACAGAGATACACAATTTTATACATCTCTGTTTAGAAATAAGGTCATTGTTTTCAGATAGATTATTTCCGTATAAGAGGTTATAGGGTTGCAGTGTACAAACTTGCTACTTTTCAGGAACTTTCTACTTTTAGATAGTTGGAATGTATTGGAGATCTTGTGGGCAATATCCTATTGTTTTTATACAGTCAAAATCCTACTTGCAGACATTTAGTATAATCTATATTGAGGAATAGCACATGAGAGCATGTGAGAAGGACAGCTCACAGGTCAGTTGAAAACTGAAAAAGAACCAGTGGGGCTTGCTTCTGAGTAGACATGTAGAGATTTGAATAAACATTGCATTACCAAAACAACAACAACAACAACAACAAAACAAAAAGACACCCCCCACACAATCTAGCTCTGTAGCATTTATGGATGTTATAAATTCAGATAATTTGATTTGAAATATACTAAAGTAATTTTTCTATTAATTGCTTTTTCTAACTAGTGAGTTTGTGTCCTGGTTGTTAGAAACTGGAGAGATTCACAGACCTGAAGAAGGTGTTCATCTTGGTCAGGCTTTGCTAGAAAATGGCATTATCCATCATGGTAAATATATCTCAATCATTTTAAAATATGTAACTTTTAAAGTTCCACATTTGCCTGCAGATGTCAAATGTCCTGTTATTTTTCTTAATGGTTTGTTTGAATTTCATTTGCTGTAGATGAAGAATGTGCATGAAATCTTTGGAGTAATGGCATCTATGTATATGTTCTGTTCTCTCATCTTATGTGGTGTGACACAATTCCTATCCAAGGTGGAACATGGAACTGATCCTGGATATCAATTGGTTTCTGATCTTGACTAGGTTTTAAAAAATAACTTCATTCTAGATTCCAGTAATGATTTTCAGTTTTAAGTCAACATAAGCTAGATCATAGAGTCCATGGTGCTGAATCGCATAGACAGGGAATCTTGGCTGAAAACAGCTACCTACAGTCAGTTTAACCTAACTTCCGCTTCTTGTTTATCTTGAAAAAGATTTGGGGCACTAAGGACCACATTGCAAATGTACGATGGTTGCAAACATACAATGGCTAATGGAGCACACCAAAAAATTCCAAAAAAGAATCAGCATGTGTTTCATAGACTACAGCAAAGCGGCAAAAGTACAGATCACAAAAACCTATAGAATACACTTAAAGACAGGGGGGTGCCATTACATCTGATAGTCCTGATGAGGAATCTATACCAAGGACAAGAGGCCACCATCAGAACAGAATTTGGGGAAACATAGTGCTTCCCGATAGGTAAAGGGGTCAGGCAAGGCTGCATGCTATCATCGTACTTGTTTAACTTATATGCTGAAAACATAATAAGAAAAACAGAATTAGAATCAGAAAAATGAGGGGTTAAATAGTAGGAGGCAACATTAACAGCCTAAGATATGCAGACAACACCGTAATATTAGCAGAAGACATTTAGGAATTGGAACAGTTAATAAGGAAAGTCAAAGGTGATAGTGAAAAGGCAGGCCTGATCCTAAACATAAAGAATATCAGCCATATTGGCAGTGAAAATTAACATCTATAGAACTGCAAAGTCATCATGTGTGGTGTGTGTGTCAAGGCCAGAATACGTAGATAAATATCCTTGAGGCCAGACACCAGGATGTGTATGCGCCTGTGTATGTATGACTAAGCACAGTGAGGTAATGGCTTATGCCAGGTGGTGTGGAAGTTGCATCAGCCAAGACCATATAAAGCTGTGGCTTAATGTAAACAGTTGTGGGTTAGAGTAGTAAAGTTGATGAGAGCTATTGCAAGTATTGAGAGGAACTCTGGGGCTGTACAGACTGCCTAAAAAGGTACAGTGGCAAGCCGGCACTTTGCTCACCAGATCGACCAGCGTGCAGTTGTCACAACCCCACTCTGCCCCCATACTGGCTCTTTATGCTGGTCTGTTCAACCTCTCTGTCTGTTTGTACATTTCCTACCTCTGTATATAGCATCTTCTTATCACCTGTAAATAAATCTCTTCACCTTGAGCTGTCTGGTCCAGCTTCCTCATTTCATATTGGTATCTCAGTGCCTGGGTGTAGATACTGAAGTCTCATTCAAGCCTCGTTACCAGCATGACAAAGAAAACAAAAAATAATGACCACAGAAGAAATACAAAAATTCAATCTAGACAATGAGGAAACTGAAATAGTTAAAGAATTCCTATATCTAGGATCAAACATTGACCAGAATGGAGACTGCAGTAAGAAATAAAAAGAAGACTAGGAATGGGATGAGCAGCTATGAAAGAACTGGAAAAGATACTGAAGAGCAAAGACATACAGTGGGTCCTTGTTATCTGCTGGGGTTTGGTTCCAGGACCACCAAAATCCGTGGATACTCAATTCCCATTAAATACAGTGGCATATTTATATAGTGTCCCTTATATAAAATGGAAAATCAAGGCTTGATATTTGGAATTTATATTTTTTTAATATTTTCAAGCCGTGGATGCTTGAATCTGTGGATAAAAAAATCTCTGATTAAGGAGGGGGCTGACTGTACAACTGATTACTAAAGTCATAATCATTCAGGCCATTGTATTTCTGGGTGCCATGTATGATGCAAGAGCTGGATAGTGAAGGAAGCAGACAGAAAGAAAATCAACTCATTTGAAATGTGGTGCCGGATAACAGTATTTAGGATACTGTGGACAGCCAAGAAGACAAACAAATGGGTTCTTGAACAGATCAGACCAGATCTCTCCTTGGAACCTAAAATGATCTTGATATTGTATACTTATGTTTTATTATCTTAGATTGTATGCCTTTGGCAAGTTTTAATGTTTTGACTTGATTGTTTCTGTAAACTATCATACTTTGGCCACATAATGAGAAGGCACAGATCATTAGAAAAAACAATAATGCTAGGAAAGGTAGACGGTAGAAGAAAGAGAGGAAGACCACAAACCAGATGGATAGACTCAATCAGGGGGGGTTATAGGAAAGGGCTTGCAGGATATTGATCTTCATTATCTGAAGAAGTGTTCCTTCTTCCTATGCTTTGACCACAGTCAGAGGTAATGTAGACACCGTACCATTAGAAATGTAGCATCCTAAACCTTTGATCCAGGGCTTTCTCTATGATGGCACTTTTCCCATGGAACTCTTTACTTTGGAATGTTTGTGTTGTCATCCTTCTGTTTTCTGTAAAAATAATCTAGCCCATTTTAGTGGAATTGCTCCCTCCTCCCACAGATTGCATATATTAGTCATCACTGTTTTTTAAATGACTGGTGTTATATGACAAGAGTTTTAATCCTGTGTTGTTGGTTAGTTTGATTTTATGGTGTTAAATAGTTTCTACTATAATAGTTGTTTTTGGTCCATCTGTTTTGTAATCTTAAGCCCAGTTCAATGATCATATATTTGGCTGGAAAATGGAATGTCAATGGAAATAATTTTTCCAGCTAATACAGAATTGCTGATCTGTTTCCTCATTTTTTTCATTTGACTAAAACGAATGTAACTTTTCATTAAATAAACCCAACAAAATCAAGATGTTGGGGTAGCTCATATTTATGTAACTTGCCTAATTACCAAGGAATTAAAATTATAAAGGTGTGGAAGGATGGGTACATACATTAAAGTAGTAGCATGAATAAAATTCTGGTTTTGTATAGTAACATCTCTCATTGTTTCAGAACTGGAATTGTGTACAACTTTCAATATAATATTGTATGCAATACTGTATTTTTTAAGAAGAAGGATTTTATGTCAATTACAGCAACTGCAGTTGCTTTTAAATTGTACTCAATTCTAGCTTGACCTGACTGAAATTTAATTACTATTTTATTGGCTTTTATAAATAAGTATTTTAGAAAACAGAAGTTTGAGCCAGATATGATACTTTTATTAGCAAGTGCAGGCCCAGCAGTGTTTTCCACAGATACAGAAATCTTAAACTTGAAGGAGCCATCTGTTTTACACCAAAAGAGGTTGAGTGGATGTGTGTTTGATAGAGAATCAGTTTTACATGAATTCGTTTTAATTTTGAGGCTTTGTTACATGAAGCTTCTAATTATACCTTTTATTGTTGTTGTTAGGGTTACAAGTGTACAGTGTGTTAAGTATTGCTTGTTAATAATTGAGAATTTCATAATTATTGTGGAGATTGCTAGGTTTGTTAGTGTGCTTGTTTCCCTTAAATTGTAGTGAGGCATAATCTCATCTGTTCTATATGTATACACCCACACATCCCTCTCTTGGCCACCATTTTGGAGGGTGCAAATTAAGTGTAATGTGTGTGTGTGTGTGTGTGTGTTATGCATTTAGACAGAAAGATAGGTTCCTACATACGTGAAATTTCTCTTAGATGTTTTATTTACCATACAAGATAATGCCAAGCATTAATTAGTAGAGACATCTGCCTTTAAAAAAAAATAATCTCTTGCTGATAAACAAAGCAAATCAATAAATGCAAGTTTATCTTGCTGATAAACAAAGCAAATCAATAAATGCACTAAAATAAAGAGTGCTACCCTAGTTAATTTATTTCAGTGTTAGAGCTGAATAAATCAGGATGGGCTATAGATCAAGGATGATCAATGTCCTAGGTCTTCCTCTTTTACAGCCTTCCTACTAAAATATTTGCAGATGCTACATGTAATGATTTTTTCAGCTGTTACAGCCCACTTCTTTTGTTCACTTCTATTTACTGCACTATTGAATAGTTTGAAAAGCTTCTGTAAACCAGTTCAGCCACTTTTCTACACTTATCAGACAAGTGTACACCTTCCTGAAACAGAAAGTCAGCTAATAGATGCATAAACAGCTATATGCACATATGTGTACACATGTGTACACAACAGCTGGTAGCTGCTGTGAGCCAGGATGGCTAGAGCAATGAAACATTAATTTGATGGAAGACTCCTAAATATCCTTTATGGATTTTGGATAATGACAAAATTATGCAAAAGAAGACAATGCATATTTCTCAATGGTGGACAAAGTATGATTGAAGAAACAATGAGAAACAATTGCAATATTTAGAGATTGGTAAAACTCCTTTGTTTCGATTCAGAATGTATTCCACTAAAAGGGAAAATCTGAGCTTGGTTTGGAGTGATCCCCAATTAGATTGTTATAAAACATGCACCACAGAATCTCTGTGCACGCACATAATTTCCTCCTTTTGTTGTTTTCAGCCTCTTTTGGATGGCTGTTGGATTGCACATAACTGTGGCCCTATAACTGTTAGACTACAGCTATCATCATTTCTAGTCAACGTAGCTAGTAATGAAGGATGATGGAACTATAGCTGAGCAACATTTAGAGATCCACCCATTTACCATTCTTGTTTTTGTTTCATTTTTTACACTGAATGAGAGGGAGAGCTTTTTGTGTTTGAATTATGTATCCAGGATCTGGATGGTGTGAGAAGTGATAAGGGGAAAGCTATGTCTTGCACCTCATTAGATGCTGAGACCTTAAAACTTTAACTTTCCAGTCTGTTATCTATCAAGTCTCAAACTCCTTACCAAGGACCCATAAGGCAAGTTAAATTATAATTTGCAGGGATCTTTGAAGTGGGAATTTCCTATCGGTAAGGTTCAGGACATAATAAGGGTCCACAAAGAAACTCCTTTACCAGCACAAATAATTTTAATAATGTTAACTGAATGTGTATTGTATTCTGCATGGGAAGAAACCTAGGAAACATACTAGAAAGCTCCTTAAAATATAATTCTGGTGAACTGTCACAGTGAAAAAAGCAAGATAGTTAATATATACAAATTTGGGAATAGTTCACAGTCCTACCTCTTTTTACTTCTTCTTTTTATGTCCCAAAGCAGAAGAATATCTCATCTATATTTTATGCTTTCTTTTACTTTAGTTACTGACAAGCATCAATTTAAACCTGAACACATGCTCTACAGATTTCGTTATGATGATGGCACATACTATCCAAGAAGTGAAATGCAGGATGTAATTTCCAAGGTATAAACATAAGCTTAACGGAAAAAGAGATGCTGTTAAAAACTAAGCAACCATTCTTCTCTTTGGTTTATTTCTAGTTTCTGTTGTCAGTACACATTAATGTGGATCAATCTGAATTTTGTAAATCCCATGTGTAAGATCTTTGTGGGATTGCATGAGCCATGTGGAATTGTTTGTGGCCTGACAGATAACCTATAATACAATACCTAGCTCCTTTTTAATTTTATGTAGGAAAATATGCTTCTTAATTTTTAAGGAGGCCTGGGGAAATTCATGTATGTTGTACTGTATTTTTAAATTTGAATGTTTGTTGGTATTTTTTTTTAGTGAAATATGCATAATATTTATTACCTGATGCAAAACTATGTTATGGAATAGATTGTAGTGACATTCTCATCTAATGATAAAACAGAAATCTTGACTTATTAAAGCACAATATGAATGAGTGCTTACTGGTGTATGCACCTTACTTATTCCTCCTCTACATTTCTCCTCATGCAAACAGGTAAACAAAGCAGACAGGGATAGCTTGGACTAGAGTGATGTCTGAATGTATAGTTATGGTATATTGCATCCAAAAAGAACTAATAAACCAGCAACAAATGCTGTTTTAACCTGGGTTATAATGATAGCTAGTTTTGGCATAATAAATCATCATATCAGTGCTAAGGAATCATGGGAACTGTAGTTTATTGTGACACCAGAGCTCTCTGACAGAGAAGGCTCAATGTCCCAGAAAAAAATACAATTCCCATTATTCCCTAGCACTAAGCCAGAACAGTTAAAGTGGCCTCAAGCTGCATTATTTCTGGCAGTCTGTAAAGGCCCATAGTTAGCTAATAAGTTAAGATTGTTTGCTTATTGTTATGCCCAGAATCTAGCAGCTATCGTGAATGCTGCAGGCCATGCACTGAACATCACTATGCGCCACAGAATTTCTTCCTTCTCCTGTTTTTATTAGTTATGTATGTAGGCTGTCTGTTTGCTGCTTGATAGCTTTGATTTACTGTTGCATCCCATCACCTTGACATTCCTATTGATTCCAGATGAACTCGTACATTTTTGATGAATCGTTTCTAAAAACAAATGTGTTTTAAATCATACTTGAATCATGCTGCAACTTTTTCCAGAAGATTCAACTTTTACAAAGTTGGAAAATTGTTTTTACTATATTTATCCTATAGACCTGTTTTAAACAATAATTTAAATAATTTCAATGTTCATTTTCAACATTCATTTAATTTACTGAGAATGTCTGGATAAAATTATTTTTCATATGAGAATAATCAAGCAGAAACCAGCTTCCAGCTCTATACATTTGACTGAAATATAATATTGTATAATTCTTATTGCATTAAGAAATACATTCATCTTCACACACACCTGAGCTGACAAGAAACAACATTAAGATTGAGAAACCTTTTCTCCACTTCATTGAACCAAGAATGGTGTGTGTGTGTATGTGTGCATGTGTTTCTGTCTCTGTGTATGCATGCCCTTTTTCATAAGCTAGCTATGTAAGAATGCATATGAGAAGTAGGTGGGTGAAAGGACACATCTGATAATAGATATTGCTATTGTATATCAAGAAAAAACCTGTATGTGAAATAGTATTTGTGAAATATCAGTATATTTCATCAACTAAAAAAATATTTACTTTACAGAATTGGTGGGGAAAATCTGTGAGAATTTCTGGTCTACATGAGATCTGCTTTATCTTTTACATTATTACTAACATTTGAGGCAATATTTTGTACAAGCCTTATTTGTAGTTAATTGGTTTTGTAGAGGTGTTAATTAGTAAGGTGAATTTAATATTAACCCTGTTTATATATCTTAACAGGGTGTAAGATTATACTGTCGTCTACACAGTCTATTTACTCCTGTGGTAAGGTAGGTGTTCTTTTCAGGTTTCTTGCTTCATAGGGTTAGAACAGAAGGCTAGGTGTGCTGATAATGAATTTTAGATAAAGAGCAATCTGGAACTGTTGAAGTAGAGAGAAATGGCAACCTCTCAAGCAGTGCACACTTAATGCAAAGCATACTGGGAAAGCTGCCTTCTGTCCACATGTCTTTGTCTAACAGATTACTGTTAAACTAATTTTTTCTTTTCTTTCTATTTTATTTAAATATTCATAAATTTGAAAGAATTGACAATATGTTTCTGAAAGAGAAATGGTGCAAACCTAACATATAAGATGATGATAACATTGTTCTCTCCAATTGTTTGATTTAACATAGCAGTGTCCAAGGAGATTCTGTATTCAGGTAACCAGAAGACATTTGGTTTTGGTCATTTACCTCTCCTAAAATGAGACGAGTAAAAGAAAAAGAGACGGGACAGTGCATAACTGTGTAACCTAATATCAATCAAATCTTGCTCCTGGAACTTTCTTTGGGGTAAATGGAAGGGATGGAAGAAATATAATAGCCAAGAAATATCCACTGGGCAGAAACTTGACTGCTGTACAGAACTTGACTTTTGTACAGAAACTTGACCACTGAAAATAAAGAGATGTTAAATAGTTGTAAACATACTATTTGGCTTCCATGTATTTAAATATTGCAACCACAATAATAAAACTAGTTTTATTATCTGAAGCTAACAAAAATGGGTATAGATTTAGATAGAACAAGCAAATGTTTGGATCAATCATAAGTACGATTTGTAAATGAATTATTCTGCATGTGCTTTTTTCCCCAGGGATAAAGATTACCATCTAAGAACTTACAAATCTGTTGTCATGGCTAATAAATTGATAGACTGGCTAATTGCACAGGTAGGGGGTGTTCCGAGGCATATAAACTTGATTACAAAATAGAATGCATCTTTTATTGCCATTAACAAGGCAAATTTTCCCATTCTGTCTAGTTTACCTTGTATCACTATATATACCTGAGCCAAGGATGGAATCCATGCCTAATATTCTTGGGCAGCTCCTAGAATGCATTTTGCCCTGAGTCGTATCATATGTAGAGCCAGCCTTGACCTGTGAGACTCTGTCCAATAAAGCTTTCTCTAAATCTGAACGTTTTATTCATTTTTAAACCCAACAAAAAGCACTATGTAGCCATTTTAAATAAGCCAGTCTCTACATGTGAGGAGGAAAAGTTGGGAGAAACATAATAGTCTAGTCATCACAGCCATCATTCTCATTGCCTTCTACACCTGGTGGGTAACTGTCTACAGTGAATAGTCCCTTGTTTCAAAAAGGCTCTTTGCATTATTAAAAACACTAATTTTGTAAGTTTCCAAATCAAGGACAGTGGAATCTCTAAATTGCAAGGAGTTCTACTGCAGCTATGAAGGGCAATGAGAATAGAGGTGGAAGAGTTGTTCTGTCTATTCTTGCTCTTCCTGAAACATAGAGATTTTATTGTTTTTGCTATATGGCTTCAAATTGACTCTGCATGTGCTGATCCTATGATAGGGTTTCTTGGTAAGATTTATTCAGAGGAGGTTTGTTGTTGCCTTTCTCTAAGGCTGAGAGTGTGTGATTTGGTCAGGGTCACATGTGAATTTCTGTGGCTGAACAGGGTTTCAGATCATGGACTCTTTGGAGACTTAGGGCCTCTGCAGACCAGCCCGAAGGTCTGGCCTGGAGGCAGAGTTGGGGTGGGGCAGCAGCACGCTGGCCACTCCAACTCCACGCTGACACCGTCCTGACACTGACACCGCCCTCACACTGCATGGTGCGTGGCTTCAGGATGCCCTTCCAGCACAGAGTTCAGACATGTTACACCAAAAAGGGCGCCGAAGAGTCGTGTGCCAGCTCTTAGGGCGGCCTTTTGCCGCCCCTGAAAGGAGCGGCATTTTGCCACTCTATTTTTTGGGGGGAAAAGGAGGATCGGGGCCATGGCATGGGGTTGCCGCGGCCCCAATCTGCCGCTTCCCAGGGCGGTCGAGAGCCACCCGTCTGCAGTCCCCTTTAGTCCAGCATTCAAAATACTACACCACACCTGCTCTCATATAGAGTTTGCATGGTTTAACATGAACTTTAGTATTTGCAGTGATCCTTAGGTGCATATTTCAGCTCACAGGTACGTAATGTCTTGCAAAAGCATTATGTCTGGCTCATCAAGGCTTTACCCAGCTGTAGCCCCATGCTGCCATCATCTGGTGGCTAACTTTCACACAGCAAAATCATAATGCATTGTACATTCTTATTTCAGTCTGCTGTATAGACAAGTAGCCAATATTTTAATTTATTAATTTACTTTTTTGATTTATATCTGCCTTTCTCTCAAAATTAGGTCTTAGGGTAGCATATAGTTAAATAAAACAAAGACAATTAAAGCAGCAAAATAAATACAGCAATAGAAGAAATTACACCGATTAATAGCCCTTTCTTCAGAAAGTAAGGTCAATTTTCAAAGGATTCCTGAATAAACAACATCTTTACCTTCTGAAAGAGAGTGCCAACCTATCCTTCTATAGTAAAGAACAGCCATTGGAAAAGCTTTTTCTTTTCCTTTGATATTTTGGCAAGTAATCCCCTAAAGAGTTAATGTATACATCACTTTGAAAATGCTAAGTACAAAATAGATATGTTAATATATTTTATTGTTTCCAAAATATGATGTTAACATTGTATTTGTCATGATGCTTTGAAACTAAAATGCTGGACAGGTACAATCTAGTTTCTATATCTGATGCAAGAGCGATAAATTATTTTCTTAATTTGCAATTGCTGTGTATGGTACTTACACTGATGCCTATATTATAACAGGGAGATTGCAGGACAAGAGAAGAAGCAATGATCTTTGGAATAGCACTTTGTGACAATGGATTTATGCACCATGGTAAATATTGTAGATTTCAGAATTCTGACTATGTATAGATACTGGAGGTACTTTTTCAAGTATTTTAGTGCCAGTAATCTTTTATTAGGAAATACTTCTCTTTCTATCAGATGGCTGAAAAAGATGGTTGCCTAGTCTTAATGGCATGAAGGCTGTTGTGGTGTTTCTTTTTTTTTTTCATCTTTACTTTGGGTCTGCAGTACTCTCTTCTTTTTTTCAGACTTCCTGCAAAATAATTTTCTTGTGTCTGGAATAACATGGTTCATTTGTTGAAGTCACTGAAGGACATTTTTAATAAATGTATTTTATCCTAAAGGCATCTTTTGCTTTCTACACTTTTTGGTTACTTATGAATGGACATGTCCCAGAACAGGCTGCATATAACTGATGGATTTACACCATTTATTGATTTGTGATTTTGATAGGTTTTGAGTTTCAGATTTTATATTGAGAAAATTAGTATCTAATAAATAATAACTCACTTTAAATAACTAACTAAAATAGCTAAATAATAACTACCGTAGTTAAATAAAAACTTCAATGTTCTTTGGGAAAAGATATTGTCCACCTATTTTCAAATACTATGCTGATGCATGTTCTTGTGAATAAAATATTAATCTTCTCATTCTACGGCCCTATGGCAAAATAACTATGATAATAACTATGATAATTCACTATTACAAGAAACTCACTTTTTGAATTAGATGCAGATTTACTCCTAATTAGATGTAATGTCCCATTTCAAAAATGATAACTTTGCTTCACCATCCTGACAGTTTAGTACTGAGCTTACATTCCACTCTAGCTTTAAATCAATAAAAACAAGGGGGAAACCTCATTGCTACTCTTGACACATGCTTATAGGAGATCCAGAGAGATGAATACAGGTACAAATGATGTTAACCCAAAGCTATAAGAAGTGCAGTGAGTGTGTAGTGTCGTGGCTTAGTTATGTTTCATATGAGCAGTTCAGTAATGGAAATGGAAAGCTGTGAAGTCTTTTCCTGCAGAATCCTGGGCAAACATTTTTCAGAGACACTTAGCAATATCCTGCCTTATTATTATGTAATATCCCATTTCAAAAATGATAACTTTGCTTCACCATCCTGACAGTTTAGTACTGAGCTTACATTCCACTCTAGCTTTAAATCAATAAAACAAGGGGGGAACTATGATAATTAGATAATTATGATAAGGGTTGGATTAAGTGACTAGAGGACACCTTCTGCCTCTTTGACTCTATGGCAAAACAGAGTGGGCTGATTACTATCTTATTTGTATGGGGTTTTTTATTTAGCTTTTTTAAAACTAGAAACTGTGGTCCATTAGTGTGGGTTAGATTTACAAAGCAAGAGTGTATACTCAGGATTTTATTTCAGCAATTAATGAATAATTGTTCTGTATGAAGTTATTCTAACTGTACATTCTTGATAAGTAATGGTGGCTTGCTGCAGTTGAGACCAGTATTCACCTTGTCCAGCACACATTAGAGTTGACAGACATCAGATGGTTCCCTGAAATTTCACTAGTTCTCATTCATGCACTGTGGTTCCAGTTCTCCTTACTCCAAATAAAAAGAGCCTGTTTTATAGCCAACAGTTGTACACAATGACCTTTCCAGCCTTTCATTGGTTGATTTACCTAAGCCTCAAGGGAACAATCAGGAATGAGTCCTATTGAAATGAATGGCTTATTTAATAGTTGGTAACTACTGGAGAATCTCTCCCTCATCCAATTTATCTAGAAGATCTGCAAGAGTCACATAGCAGTGCATCGGAGCTGCTGAAATACACACTGATGATGAGGTGGCAATAGTAACAGGTTGGCACGCGTGAGCAACAACTGAGGATTTGGGGGTGTGTCACCCTTATTGATGGCAGCAGAGACAGGAATGATTGGCAACCAGCAAGCACTACCTGCCAGGGGCATGGGCTGATCATTGGCCTGTGCTGGATACTTCTGGCAATTGTATGGTTGCCATGACATTGCTCCAAACTTTCCTGTACACAATGCCCACAAGTATCATTTAACGTTCAGTGCTGGTGGTCTTTTATTCCTCCATCCTGGCTGATTTGCAATTTCTAATATCTCTTGTATGACTCCAGTGAGTTTAGTTGGGTCTAATGAAAGAGTAATTTTTGATTACTTAAATGTAAATAATATTAATAATAGTAGCTAAATAAATAGTCTATAGTTTGAAAAAAGTAAAGACTGCCTTTGAGATCTTCATTAATGAATGTACCAAAGAATCTTGTATATGACAGTGTTCATTCATGTGCAAAATGATTTCCCCATAATTGGACGTAACTAACACAAACACAGTTTATTTAATTAATATATAATATGCAGGACTTTTTTTTAAAATTGTGTGTGTTTAAGCCTGCTTTAGAATATCAGAAAGTAAAAGGTGTTTGTGGAATGAGAGAGAAAACATTAATTTTTTTTTGTATCAAACAGTCCTGGAAAAAAGTGAATTTAAAGATGAGCCACTTCTCTTTCGTTTTTTTGCGGATGAAGAAATGGAAGGTTCGAACATGAAGCACAGGCTCATGAAACATGATTTAAAAGTAGTGGAAAATGTAATTGCAAAATCACTGCTGGTAAGGTTTTAAATATGTTGCCTTTTTCTTTCTGTATAATATATACAGTAGGCCCTTGCTAACCGCTGGAGTTTGGTTCCAGAACCTCCATGGATACCAAAATCTGTGGATGCTCAAGTCCCATTAAATACAGTGGTATAGTAAAATGGTGCCTTTATATAAAATGGCAAAATCAAGGGTTGCTTTTTGGAATTTATATATTTTAAAATATTTCCACGCGGATGCTTGAATCTATGGATAAAAAAAATCCATGAATATGGAAGGCAGACTCTATAGCCTGGCATTTTATATTTAGTTATAAGAAGTGAAAGAAAAAGTACTTTCAAGAAGGCTGACCATGCACTGCTTCATCAGCTTAAATTCCATTATACGCATACCTTAGTCTTTGACAAAGAACCTCCTTTTTACAAAGTTTTTTTTATGTCTACTATTCCTCTATTTCTTCCTTTTCCTTTGTCTAGTGGGAAGTTTTGTGTGTGTGTTTTTTTTAGCAGCTTTGGCATTGGGAGAGTAGTAAAGGAGAACATTTTTGGTGCTGGGTTGTAGCAGCATGTCTAAAAATCCAATAAAGTATTTTCTATTTCTGATTTTTCTATTTGAAACCCTCTCGTGTTTGCATCCATTTTATATCTTTCAAATATTTGTCTATATGTGAACCAGTGTAATATCTTCTTCCTCTAATTCTAATTGTGATTTTATAACATTTTCCCATTGTTTCTTTAGTAGTTTTCCATATGTAAGCCAGTTATCTTCTATTCTACTTTTTCTTCCATGAAAAGCCTCTATTGGAGAAATCCAAATGGGTGGGGTTCCAAAAGCATTCCTATATTTGTATTTTCCCCAGATTCTTAATAGAGAATCCTTAACACAGTGGTTATTAACACAGTGGTTATTTTTTCTTTTACATATTCCAAATAGGCATGCCACTTATATTGAAGATCACTTCCCTCTAATTCCACTAGTCTCTCTGGGGTGTCACCTGGTGTGGTCTGCACCACTTCACTCCCTAATGACACCACTGGCCCTGATCCTTTTGTAGTCTTCTTTGCCACACTTCCCATCATTCAGTTTCTACCAGCAGATGTTTCAAACACCAAAAATTACAGTTTCTAATGTGAAAGTGACATAATCAGAAGCATGTCATTGTGTCTTGGCTAGCAATAGTGACAGAATAGGCAAAGAGTGACTCCGTTACTCTGGTGCAATGATTTTCCAGGTCTAATATTTACAGGAACAGCGTGTAAAGTGGACAAATTGTAAATTATTCATAATTTGTTAACAATTTGCTTCAGGGTACAATTATTTAAACTGATTCTTTGATGGTATTTAAAATATTACTTTTCTTTAAAAAATGACATAATTTCTCTTTTACAGATTACATCAACTGAAGGAAGCTATGGTTTTGGCTTGGAAGACAAAAACAAAGTGCCAATAATTAAAATAGTGGAGAAGGGATCAAATGCTGAGGTGATTTATTTTAATTCGTAAATGTATATTTTACTTCACAGATGTTTCTGTCTCTGAAGATACTATTAAAACTTTGAAAAGCACTTCTAGTGTGATTTCCAATTCATTCCATTGTTGGGGATAGCTCTGAATGGAGCTGCCTCAATTATTGAATGAAGATTTTTTTGATTAGAGAGAAGTGCAATGTGTGCATTGAAAATCTCTGCATGTAAGGGTTCCCTGGGCCATCTGATCAGAAAATGTACATTTTCCATTTATGGGAATATAAAACATTATTAATGCTGCGTCTTTGAAGTCATTACTCTTCAGATTTGGATCATATGAGGGTTTGTGTGTGTGTGCTCTAGTCCTTTTCCTGTGTGTTTAGCTAGCAATATTTGAGGAATGCTATAGAAAATGTTTATGTAAATTATATATTTTATGTGGCTATCAGAACGTGTTTATTTAACATGTAAAATGTAAGAAACTTACAGAAATGGTCAGAATGTTAAGTTGCTTGTGCCCTCAGTCAGTGTTAACATGCTTTTCAGTGTGATTAGAGCATGTGACACTAGGGCAGGGGGAGTTGCAAACAACTTTCTAATTGATGCTAAGTTTATAATTTCCCAAAGTGATGTTTGATCAAACTGAGATATGTGTAAGGAAGGAGTGGGGCCTGTGATGAACAGAAAGGTAGCAGGGAGCTGTGAAGACCAGAAGACCAATCCTGAGACAGCTGGAACCAGCCAGTGAGAGAGCAGCTGGAAGGAGATAAATAGCTCAGGTGGTGAGGGATATAGACAGTTAGGAACTGTGGAACAGAAGGCAGTATCTTAAGCCAGAGGCTGCGGATTGTTCCTGAGGGAACTAAGTGGAAAAAGGAAAAAGAAAAAGGAAAAGAACTCTTTGTGGTTCACAGAGCTCTAGTACAGAGAGGGTCTGTATGGTTAGGTTGTAATCATAGAAACAGCTGAAGGATTGTATTTGAAATAGCTACACTACACTTGAAACGGTAACCAAGTTATATTATTACCAAGTTTGAAAACCAAGTACCATTGCCTGTATGTTTGAAACACAATAAAACCATCTTATATTTTATAAAAACCTATTTTGGCCTCTGTGTGAGAATTTTGAACAAACGCTACCAGTGTGTTATTAATAGTTCTGGGACAGGTTTCTGATGAGGGCTATGAAGCCAGTCACATAAAAGTGTAAAAAAAGAGAATTAGTCAAGGTGGCAGGAGTGGTTCGTCACAGGGCCATGACTCTTTGGCTCCAGTTGCAAGAAATGGAGTTACATAGGTCTCTCTATATAGTGTAAGAACGACTTTTATGGATGTGGATGATGTGTGCATATAAAAATGATCCCCTGCAAATACCAGTGAAGTTTTACTATGTTGACGAGATGCAGAATGATATGTTTTCACAAAGTTTGCAAAATATTCTTCTAGCAGAAGGAACACATTTGTGTGGTATACCCTTCTACATGTTTGTTCAGAAGTATACCGTAGCATATTCATTGCAACAGCACTATAGGATGTATAATATTGCAGACTCAACAGTTGAATCTAGAGTTCTTTTCTATATTCTCATAACATAGGGAATAATTCTAGAAAGAAAAAGTTCTCTTAGGGCTTTGCAGACTGCTAAAAATAGTGCAAATTGAATCCACTTTAACTGCCCTGGATTAGTGCTAGGGAATCATGGGAATTGTATTTTGTTCTGAGACATTGAGATTTCCCTGTCAGAGAGCTCTGGTGCCACAATAAACTACAGGGGTTGCCACTGGGTGACCTTGGGCAAGTCACACTCTCTCAGACTCAGAGGAAGGCAATGGCAAACCACCTCTGAAGAAATCTTGCCAAAAAAAACCTCATGAGAGGTTCACCTTAGGGTCACCATAAGTTGGAAACGACTTGAAGGCACATAGCACAGACAGTTCTATGAAGTCCAGAGCTTTGTAGATGTAGACTTTTTTTTGCTAGATTAAGAATTTCCATGATGTCGATGGTCAAGGTTTTTTTTATCAAAAGAGTTAATCACTTGAAAGTATTGTTTTGCTTGTATTACTTTCAATATGCATTCACTTAAATATACAGTAAGTTCTGTATTTGCTGGTAAACAGAAAGGTATATTGAAGTATCAAGTATCAATTTCAATTTGTTTTCATTGTCTAGAGCAGGGATCGGCAACCTACGGCCTGAAGGCCGGTTAAGGCACAGGTCCCTGGACTTACCAGCCCAGGCGGAAGGTTGCCGCCGCGGCGTGCCGCGGCATGTTTTGCCGCCGTGCGGCTGCGCGCAATGCGCGTGCCATTTTGGAAATCAAAATGGCAGTTGTGATGCGTTTGTGCATGCGCAGGAGTACTGCGCATGCGCAAATGAGTCACGGCCACCATTTTGAAAATTAAACTCCTGCGCATGTGCAAACGTGTTGCGCCTGCCATTTTGATTTCCAAAATGGCGGCGGCGGTACGGGGGGCAATGGCTGCATGGCGGTGGTGGCTGTGGCGGCGGCAGCAGTGTGCACGCAAGTGCGCGCGCACCACCATTCCCCCCCCTGGCCCAGCGGCGGGAGGGACTTCGCGGGACCGGTCCCAAGGTAAAAAAGGTTGCCTATCCCTGGTCTAGAGCCTTGTAAACCACCCAAATCCAAATCCAACCACAATATATATTCTCTCCTGCTGTGGATGGGTGCTGTGTGGGGGCCTTTACAATGAAAAAAGGTTGAAATTGAGGATTGATCAGTTCAATATACCTTTCTATTCCAATAAATCTGAATTCGCAGAGCAGTCACTTTTAACAGAGATCTGTTTTTGATCCACAAGGGTAAAAATATATTGATTATGTATAGATATTTCACAATTGTGGGGATAAGCCACATGATAATTTTTTCAGTGTCTTCCTCCATGGGAGCAAACAATATCCGTATAACACTATTAATATATCTCTTTGTTTCATTTCCTTATTTAGATGGCAGGTTTGGAAGTTGGGAAAAAAATCTTTACCATTAATGGTGACCTTATTTTTCTGAGACCCTTCAGTGAAGTGGATAGCTTTCTGAAAGCATGTTTAAGCAGCAGAAAACCCCTCAGGGTACTTGTGAGCACAAAACCAAGGGAGTAAGTTGTTTCTTTGGTTTGGAAAATTGTAAAGTACATTACAAAACCATGGGCGTATGGCATTAAATTGGAAGGATGGAAAAGCTTGCCTTTTTAAAAGTGTTAAATGCCTGGAATTAAGGGATAAAGATTATTGGGTGAAGGCACTAATGGCTGAATGGGAATTTAAGTTCTTGGCATTGAACATGCAGTTTCTAATGTTGCTCTTGGATTATAATAATGGGCAAATAATAATTGGCAAATCAGGAAAATGCGATTACATTTTCTTTTAATCTGTAATGCCAGTTTGTCAACAATGAAGGAATGTTTAATTGGCTGAACCCATGAAGAAGGCATTTCCTGAAATATATAAACAGGTCTTTGTTACCTATATAAAATTGGATCAATAAAATAAACATACTGGCACTGGATCTTTCATCTTGAGGTTTCTCTTAGGACAGTGAAGATACCTGACTCTATAGATGGTCTTGGATTCCAGATACGAGGCTTTGGTCCTTCAGTTGTCCATGCTGTGGGAAGAGGTAAGAAGTGAGGCTTGATTAGTTGTGAATATCTTTTTCCAACCTAAAAATACAAAAAATACAAAATGTAGGCCGAGTTATCAACAGCTGATCTCTTGAACCATATATTAATTATTCATCCTTTACTGTATTTCCTTTGAATTTGATCTATTATGCTTGTGGATCAGATTTTCATTACAACAAAATGTTAAATAAATTAAAAATCTGAATAAATAGAAATGTCCTTGGACTTGAATCCTTTGCTTATTGTTTCAGATTTAAAACACCTCAAGTTTTAGTATTTCTGTCAGACTGACAGTTGACAGATACATCTGTTTTCCCTTTTCCAGTTTCTTGAGATACAGAAAAAGACATCATGGGAAATATGTGCATGTAACATGGTATTTCCATGTTTTAATGTTTTCTTTCTATCAGTATCAAATCTTTCTTTTCCTTTCTGTTTTGAATGCCTGTGAATACTTTTAAAATGCCTGGGATCTTATTAGCATTTTATTTAGAACCTACATAAAAGATTTAAGATAATGTATTTGCTAAGTTGCTGCTTGCTTTTTATAGTAACCCATTAAATGAACAAGTAATAAATCTGGCCTAAATGTAGCATTGCAAAGCCAGATCAATTGAATTTTCATAAGACCAGCACAGTAAAACAGTGTCTCCTTTATGTTCAGGGAGAGGATGCCTATCCAAGAGGCGCTCCTCTTTCCAACTGATTGTCAGGTTGAGTATACATGCCAGCACTGTCTTTTGGTCTTCTCTCAGTCCTATTGCCCTTAAGGGGCTCTTTTAGTGAGAATGCAAGAATGAGTCATTTCCAGGCTTTGGAACTTCTACTAAGAGATGTTAGTTTGGTTTGTCTCTGTTGCTTGTTAAGTAGCAGGCAAATATCTTTTCATTTGGGTATTTGTTAGACAACTGCTTTGCTGTGGAAGAGACTTTATGTTTTATTGTTGTGTTTTGCATTTATTTATTTATTTATTTATTTAATAGCCCATCTTTTTCTAGTATGGGATTCAAGGCAGCTTACAACATAAGTTTAAAACAGAATGAAATTAAAACAAAGCATAATACAATTAAAAAAACAATTAACAGTTATATTAAAAACATCAATATACAATCATTGAAAAAACAGTTAAATATAATAGTGACAAAAAATACAGCATACCCAAATGGTTTGTAACTTAAGCGGTCATGAGTACCATTTTTCCAAGAAAGACAGGATATAAATTCAGTAAATAAATAAATAAATAAATAAGTGGAAAAAACTGGTTGGGGGAACCTCATACAGAACACTTTGTGCACGACCTGCTAAAGCATTAAAGGCTCACTACAGTAAGTCTGTCATGTAGATGTGCCTTCAAGTTGTCATATGAATTTCATAGACAAGGAATACTTGCAGATGGTTTTGTCAGTTCCTTTCTCTGAACTATAGCTTGCAGCACTTTGTATTCATTGGTGGTCTTCCATGCAAGTACAAACACAGACTGATCCTGATTAGTTTCCAGAATCAGACAAGATATGGTGCCATTTGGATATTTAGGCAATGTTGACTTCAATATGTTTCTGAACTGATCAGCAAATCCAAGCATTTCAGGCTATCGTTTTTCTTCCCCTTTCTTTCCAAGAAGGAAACTTCTAACTTGGCAACTTTCCAAACTGTTTTTAAGGAACCGTGGCTGCTGCTGCTGGCCTTCACCCTGGACAGTGCATAATCAAAGTGAATGGAATTAATGTCAGCAAAGAAACCCATGCAAGTGTTATTGCCCATGTCACAGCCTGCAGAAAATACAGACGTCCAATGCATGTAAATATGCTATTTACTTTATTTTGAATACTGTTGTTTTACATTTTCATTTAATGGGTCACAGTTATCCCCTGAGAAATGAACACAAACAATATAATGAAAATAACACTTCACAGTTAAATGATTTCAAAAGCTGTTATTTGATGTAATTTGAAGCACACATTTTAATTAAGTTCTGCTGAAAGCAAAGGAACAAACTTGTAAATACAAGGTTCAAGTGTGGGGATATCATGCTGAATATTTCTGCAAAATTCTGTGCTGCTGAAACAAACAGAATCAGTCTCTAATGATGCAAATCCAATAGGGAAACTGACCTGAAAACGATGAGACATATATAAGAAAATATACTTGGTACTAAAAAAGTATAAAAACATGAGCAAGGCTGGGCAGAAAGTTGTAGAAAAAGGGCTTGAATTACTGTAAAAATTCATAATATGAAATGATTTGTGTTGGTGCAGAATGGCTGTGGAATCATTCTAGTTATCTTTAAAATCCTGAAAGGATGCTGCTTCAAAACTTTTCCTGATGTAAAGATGAATAGGAACAGCCATTCACTAATGCAGTGCATGGACCATAATATCCCCACATGTAAAATGAACAGTGTTAGAGAAAATGCAAGGAAAGTAGATCATTAAAATTGACCGCCTGTTCTTAACAGTTGTTGTTGTTAACTGCCCTTGAGTTGATCTCAACCCATGGTGGCCCTATAAGATGAGACATCTCCAAGACCCCTTGTCCTCCATTGCTCTGCTTAAATCCTGCAAACCCATACCCATGACATCCTTAATAGAGTCCATCCATCTGCCATGTGGCCTTCCTCTCTTCCTACTTCCCTCTACCTTTCCCAACACTATTGTCTTTTCTAATGAGCGTTCTTTTCTCATGATACC
>CM034706.1:45399381-45402164 GCA_020142125.1 Phrynosoma platyrhinos | reverse complement strand
CAACAACAACAATAATAATTTATATCCCGCCCCTCTGCAGAGCAATCGTTTGCAAAATATGTTTGCAATGTGGTCCCTAGTGCCTCTTCGTTTCCTGAACCCAACTTGGACCTTTGGGATTTCTCTCTCCATGTGTGATTGGAGTCTCTGTTGCAGAATTTTGAGCATAATTTTGATTTCATGGGAGATCAGTGTTATGGTCCTATAGTTGCTGCAGTCTCTTGTGTCTCCCTTTTTATGGATGGGGATGTATATTGATCACTTCTAATCTGTAGGCCATCATTTTGTTTTCCATATCTGTTGACATATGTTGGCCAGCACTAAAGTTGACTTTGTCAATGTGGATTGCAGCAGCTCAATTGAACTATCATCTGTTCTTGGTGATTAGTTTTTTGCTATTTCTCTTATTGCCGTTTCCACCTCATTTTTTAGAATTTGGGGTTCATCTTCAGATCGCTCTTCATTCCATGTGTCCTTCATTTTGTCATCTCTTTTGTATAATTCTTTTGTATATTGCATCCAATGTTGTATAATTCTTCTGTATATTGCATCTTGGTCTTGAATTATGTTATTTTTATTGTCATTGAGCATCCCAGTCCTTGGTTTGAATTTTCTTAACAGTTACACACAAATAATCAAGACCTCGTGATGACATTTTTGGCAGCAGAACCTTGTAATATCAAGAGATTAAAATACGCCCCTCACAATGACATGTTTCTGATATATAAAGATAGTTAACATCAAACTTGTGTCATCAATAAAAAGTATTTAAAATTATTCACTAATATTGAATATGATATTACAAGAGAAATAAAGTTAAAATCTATTTTGAAAGACCAAATGGAAGTATATATAAAAACTCCAATTCTTGGTCTTTTTGCTTAACTTCTATTTCATCCCACAAACTTTCCTTCATAAGCTTGTTTTCAATCCTGTCAGGACACAAGCTATTTTTGTTGGTCATCCAGCTGTATTTAAGTGTGGGGTGGTGGTGATAGAAATTCTGTAGTTCACTGTATGATTGATTTTTTTTACTTTATGAAGCAACTAAAAATATTTTTAGGACATATTTTGCTACCAGACTTTCTAGCAATGGTTCTACCTAAGGAGAACACATCTTGTTTTAGAACAGATGAAGACAAGTTATCTAGCCTTTTAAGAACATTTTATAGATGTTAGCTGCTGTGATAAACACTAAACTCAACTGATTTCTGTAGGCTTTGTGAAATTTTCTCTACAACATGGCTTGTTGAAATAATTTCTGGATGATACAGAGATATATAATATAGCTGACAATCACATTTTTCACTGGATGTACAGGCCTGTTTCCAAATATTTCAATCAAAACCTCATGTATTCTGCTTAAGGTGATATATATATATATATATATATATATATATATATATATATATATATATATATATTAGGAATATTTTAGAGTGTGAACTAAGACTCTGATTTTGAATTGTGACATTTAATTTTAATGAGTGGGATCTTATTGGTACTTAAAAAGTAGGACACAATTCAATGTTTCAATGTAGAGTATTCCCTTTCAGTGTGATTGTTAGCCAGTTAGTTATGCCCTCTTCTAGGCTATTTCATTTCTGTCCCACTTATCTATCCTATCCCAAATATTCTATGAGTATTGGGCATATTCACTCTTCATATAATTATTTTTCATCTGTGAGGTTCTTTTGTCCTTTCTTCAACCTTATGTATTATCGTTTCAACAATATTCCCCCTTATTTTTGTCTTGTTTTTCAATTACTATTATTACTATTTGACACTGACCAATCAGGAATTACATAAAGATCAGATTACATAATTGCATCACATAGGGTCCAAACAGACTGGCAGCTTGGAGCAACCTTTGGCCTCTCCAGCCCCGATTGGCTGGGGACTGCAGCGACTGCATGAAAAATTACCTTTTTATACTACAGCTCCAAGAACTCCCCATCCAACATGGCCAATGACCATGCTAGTTGCTATTGGCCAGTGACTATTGTATCAAGGTGATTCTGAAAATTATAGTTTACAAAGATTAATTCCCCCAGGCTCTTGTGCTGTATGACTCCAAGAATTTGCCAGGAAGCTTTGGCAATTTCAAGTGAAATTTCCTACACTGCTGCACTTTCTTGATGTGGCAATGTCACAGCTCATGTTTTACTTCACTGTACCATGCAGTAGCATTTATATTACCAGTCCTCAAAGCTAGCCTAGCTGTTGGCAGGAGGGAATAAGGCATTGCCCACCAAATAAGAATTCTCCCACCTTATAAATTTTCCTCTGGTCCCCAAATTTCTAATACTGCTGAGTGATATATTGAAAATTATTTGCATCTAGCACTCTTATATTTATTTTGTTTGCATAATCTCTTTTTGTAAATGTTTAAAAGTGGTTTTAAGTTACTGCATACCCACCAGCTGTTCCACTTTAGAGGGACAGTCCTGATTAATGCTCTGTCATCCCACTTTTTATAGTTTACTTCAGTTGCTGAAAATGGAGTTCAAAGTGCAATTAACTCAGTAGGGGGAGAGGAGAGGCAGGGCATAGTCTTACCCTTAGGCTCAGGCAAAAACAAACAGATACAGCCTCCCTAGCTTGTGAGTCCTACCTCATTAATCAATAATCCTGGTTTTCATATGTGAAATGTTGGAAGTTATGTTACTGCTTACACAGGCATAGTTCTTCTATGCCATATCCTGTAGAAGAGTGAAGGTTCTTTGCCTTAAACCTGTTTATAGTTTTTTTGTGTGTGTTTTTTCGGACTGTGTGGCCATGTT
>CM034706.1:45381881-45394381 GCA_020142125.1 Phrynosoma platyrhinos | reverse complement strand
CCTTTGGCAAGTCACATACACACAGCCCCAGAAAACCCCATGATAGGTTTGCCTTAGGATCACCAAAAGCTGCAAATGATTTGAAGACACACAGCAACAACAAAATGTCGTACACACTTGTCTCAAATTCCAGTCAATGACATTAAAAAACAATTCTCATAGAGAAATGAATGAGATGCCAAACAATCCCATTTTAGATTGGGCTTTCTGATATTTTATTTTGTATATCTTTCAGTTGTAGGATTTAAGTTAGTATACCAGATCCTCATGCAGTGCCTTTTGGATGCTTTTGAAAAAGATACAGGGCTTAGTGAAAGACAATAGATTTTTAAAAGTCTGTATTATGTTGGCCAGAGGCAAAAATAATTGGGTCCCTGTATCTTTAACAGCTGTGTAGAAGAGGGAATTTAGCCATAGATCCTACTGAAATTCTGTCTTCTTCATAATTAAGGGACAAGAGCCCCTGTACTATTTTGCATTTGTCCATGCTACTATGCATAAGATGTTTGTGTGTATGTGTGTGATTTAAACCCCCCACACCTTTTCATGGTGGTAGAATTCAGAGACTCAGGGCCTAAGCAGACGACTAAAACAGTCGTCTTGGAGGCCCGGAAGAGGAGGAACCACCGCACGCGCGGCGCTCCTTCCTCTTCCTGAGGTCGCCCTGAGCGCTTCCGGGCCACTGGACGGCCGGCGCGTTCAGAGCGACCTCCCTCCGCAGCGACCGGACGCGCTGCGCAGGATAAGTCAGAGAAAGTGCGCCCGCCGCTTTTAGGGCGCACTTTTTCTGACTTATGAAAGGAGCGCCAATTTGGCGCTCCTTTCAGGGTCGCTCCAGGAGCGCCGCGGTGTGGCTGCCATGGCCCCGCGGCGCTCCGGACCAGGGCGCTCCAAACGCCCTGGTCTGCATCCCCCCATAGCTGTGTAAGTCTGGAATATCAGCACACAAAGGGATATTGTCCCACATTTGGGACTAGCATGGTCTACTTCCTCTAGACTTCTGTTGATGCAGATCTACTCCATGCAAGTCTACAAAAGCTTATGCTAAAACATCTTTTGCTCAATTCTACAAGATTCCTCTGCATACTCACCATTCCTATGAAATTTATAAAATTTTATTTAAAAATGCAAACATACACTTGAGGAAAATGTAATGTAAGTTAAAAGCAGTTGATTTGTAGACAGGAATGTTGGCATAGCCTGGTGGTCTTGCTACGATGGATATCTAGGCATACACAGCACTATATAGATCAAATATCTAAATAAGTGTTTGTAAGCCAATACCTGTAATAAGTGGTATTAAGGTATGAGTGGTCAACAATAAGTCAGCGGCAGATGAAAGAAATATCTTCTGCACTAAAAGATAATTTTTTGTCCTGTGGTGTATGTATGAGTCACATTTATTTCTGAAGTTTAATGTATAAAGGCTCAGAACAGTCTACTGACTTTAACACCTTGTAACACTGAATCTACTATACTTAATTTACAGATTCTTGAAGCACTAGCAAAAAGTGATGAGCAGTTTGTGCAAAACTGTAACAGCCTAAATACTTTGAATGAAGTAATATCTCCTGACCTGCAAAGTAAATTCAGCACCATTTGTAACGAGAAAATGGAACACATTTGTAGGAGGATCACTAGTTACAAAAAGGTAAGGATAAAAAAGGTTTGCTTGAAATAAGCATGAGTGCCCTCTCCCTGTTTATCCTTGCTTCTATTTCCCTTTCCTTTCTTCTGTTGTCTCATCTAAGCCAGATTCTTGACTATAAAGACTCAATTTGAGGGACACGTCTTCTTATTTTCAGAATTACATTATGCACATCACTGATGCTAAGTAAAATATTAATCATCCATGTCTTTAAAATTGAAGTAGGAAAATGGTAGTGCACAACTTTTCTAGACACAGCTTTAAGGATCTATTTATTTGGCAAAGCCTCTGTGATGACACTAGTGCTTATGTCAAAGAACAATGTGAAGGATTTTCCAGAACAATCGTTCTACATATATTGGCAATGCATAAATAAAAGCTCATAGTGGAGCAGATAAAGTTGCAGAAATATGGCAGATGGTGTCATAACTCACTCTGGAACTGGAGGATTCAGATGAAGAGGAGGAGGCAGATTACCAGAAATCTGGAGCTCCTGATGCTGGTGGTGGTCTCTCTGAATCCAAGGAATTGTAGAATCATAGAATTGGAAGAGACCACAAGGGCCATCCAGTCCAACCCCCTGCCATGCAGGAACACGCAATCAAAGCACCCCCAGTTGATGGCCATCTAGCCTCTGTTTAAAAACCTCCAAAGGAGACTCCACTACATTCTGAAGGAGAGTGTTACACTGTTGAACTTCTTTTACTGTCTGGAGGTTTTTCCTAACGTTTAGGTGGAATCTCTTTTCCTGTAGTTTGAATCCATTGCGCTGCGTTCTGTTCTCTATAGCAGCAGAAAACAAGCTTGCCCCATCCTCAATATGACACCCCTTCAAATATTTAAACAGGGCTATCATATCACCTCTTGATCTTTTCTTCTCCAGGCTAAACATACCCAGCTCCCTAAGTCTCTCCTCATTGGGCATGGTTTCCTTCACCATTTTGGTCACCCTTCTCTGGACATACTCCAGCTTGCCAACATCCATTTTGAATCCTGGTGCCCAGAAGTGGGCACAGTATTCCAAGTGAGGCCTAACCAAAGCAGAATAGACTGGTCTGTTACTTCCCTTGATCTAGACTTCTGTTGATGCAGCCTAGAATCACATTGGCCTTTTTAGCTGCTGCATCACACTGTTTCATGTTCAACTTGTGGTCTGCTAGGAGTCCTAGATCCCTTTCACATGTAGTCTAGTTAAGTCAGGTGTCCCCCATCCTATAGCTGAATAGCTGCATATATCTATATCTGCATTTCATTTTTTTTCTACCTAAGTGCAGTACCTTGCAGTTCTCCCTGTTGAAATTCATTTTGTTAGATTTGGTTCAGCTTTCTAATCTATTAAGGTCATTTTGAATTTTGATCCTCTCCTCTTGGGTATTAGATACTCCTTCTAATTTGATGTAATCTGCAGATTTGATAAGCATGTCCTCTATTCTTCCATCCAAGTTGTTGATAAAGACGTTGAATAGAACTGGGCCCAGGACAGAACCCTATTGCACCCCACTGGTCACTTCTCTCCAAGATGAAGAGGAGCCATTGCTGAGCAATCGTTGGGCCCATTACCATTATTTCTAAAGAGAGATTGTTTGTTTCCAGTGAGTGTGAAGCATGAGATGCTGACCTAAGTATGCACCTGGTGTCTTGAAACAGCTGCCAATAAATTTCCCAGCCACTCCCTGGCAGCTTTGTTGATCTCAACCCTCTTTATTGACTACTAGCAGTATAGCAGTACTTTTCATGTTTTTCTGCCCTTGGACTGGCTATGATTTACAACTCTGTTTTATTTCTTGCTGGGTTTTTTTTATCTGGGGTACTGACTTGCCAAATGACTTCTGCACTGGCTGATAACCACTGTATTGTTTCCCCCTTTATCCTGCTGATTACCCTGTGACTTAGCTGGACTGAATTAACTACTCAACAGTTCTTACACTCCAACCACCTGGTTCCTGGGTCACTTGCTGACTGGAGCATAAGGCAGATGGATTCCACCTGCCCATTGTTTCTACAGTGCTGTACTATGTGGCTACAAAACATAAATAATGAAACATTACAGTGCCAATGAACACATTACAGCATCTCATCCAGAAAAAGGGGCAGATTGCTGCATATTGATTTCACAGGTCCTTGCTAAACATCTGGTAAAGGGAAATCCTATGACCTGGGTGGAATTAATATATCATTTATGGCACATTCTTCAGTAGGTAGAATAATGGAGTTGGAAGGGATCACAAGGGCAATCTAGTCCAACTCTCTTCCATGCAGGAATACACAACTAAAGCATGCTTGAAAAATGGCTATCCAATCAATTTTCAAACACTTTCAAAGAAGGAGAGTCCACAACTTTCTAAGGCAGTCTATCTACTGTCAAATAGGCCTTACTTACAAGATGTAATGTTTAGGTAAAATCTCTTGTATTTTCATTTAGGTAGAATTTCTTGTAATCTTAATCTATAGATTCATGTTCTAATCTCTGGAGCAATCAAAATCAAGCTTGTTACTGTGGCTGGAGCAGCAAAAACCAAGCTTGCTACTCTCAGTTTTCTCTTCTCTGAGCTAAATGTATCCAATTCTATAAGCTGTTTCTCATAGTCTTGTTTACAGACATTTTAATCAACTTGTCACTGTCCTCTGAACATGTTCCAGCTTGTCAATACCCTTCTTGAAATGTGGTGCCCAGAACTGGACATAGTATTCCATCTGAGGTCTGACCAAACCAGAACAAATTATTACGATGACGTCCCTTGATCTGGATACTATACTACTGTTGATGCAGTTTAGAATTACATTGGCTTTTTAGACTGCTGCATCACAGTGCTGATTTATGTTTAACCTGTGGTCTACTAAGACCCACAGCAACATACTAGTCATATGGATGCAGAAATGCTGAAAGTAGATTGCAATTCTCTCTTTTGCTATATGGTATAAATATTTCTGAACTAGGACCTAGCTGGCAAATGTTCAGATTTGGAACTGGGCAATGAAAGTAAGGCTGTAATGTTTTTCAACCAATATAAAATATTGGTGGCAGTCTAGGCATTAAAGTATCTGTCTTATGTTGTCTTGTTTACCTTCCTCTCTGTCTTTTATCTCAGTTCAATTTGACTGCCATTGTTAGTTTAAATGAATTTTTTAACTGCTCATTCAGAAATTCTATGTACACAACTGTGTTGTGTTTTTCCTGTAGTTCCTGTTTACTGTAGAATAATTCATTGTGATCTACAATGTCCAGGATAAGAATAATAACTTCATATTGGGTCAGGAGGAAGCACATTGGCACAACTATGTGAGGAATTACTATATCTGACATTACCTTAATATAAACTCATACAATCATTTACTGCTCAGAAAAGACCATTCCAAAATCCATTAACATGATGCATGTTGTTTCAAAAATATTTACAGTTCTTGATAGCTATTAGTAATGTGCTTTATGCCAAGAACAGCTATGCTTTTCTTTTAGAGAGCTAAATGTAACCATAGTAACAAAAGCGTCTGAGAATTCTTTAGCTATGCTGTTAGTTTCACTGTGGAAGTTTGAAATCTATAAATAGAAAGCTGGTGGCTTCCTGTGGTTCTTATTGTTATCCCATTATTTGTAACAGAAGTTTCAGTCCAGCATAATACTCTCCAGATTTTTGCAACATATGCATGGAAAGTAATGCAGATATTACTTATTACTTCATTGATTTATAGCCAGGCCTTTGGCTTCTGTGGGAGATAATGTGTGGGAGGTTTGAATGTGAATATGTACTGTTGCTGTTCCTATTTAAGTGTCCTTATTGCCTTTGTTGCATTAGTAGCACATTACTGAGGTAAAAAATGTAAGAATACTTGGACAGAAATATTATCAGCACCACTTAATACATGTGCCATAAAAGTTATTGTACAAATCCCACAGGAACTTGGCAAAATCATGTTCAAAACATGCGTTGTTTTTGTTTATCTGTGAATTTAGGAACCCACTATGGGTACTTATATATGTAACAGAAAGTATCCACTGTTATTATGATTGCCACTAAGATCTGTCATATTACCAACTTAAGCAGCTTTAAAAAAATCTGTTAAGATGGATCTCTTCAGGCAGGCCTTTCCTGAGTAGTTATCCCGGCCACAAGAGTCAGCTCCACAATTTTTGCCACTGCGAGTGTTATTGTTGTTTGTGTCATTGTAGTATTTTTTAGTATTTTTTAACAATTTTTTATTGTTTAATACTATTTTATGGACTGGGTGGGTTATGGGATTTAAATTTTATTTTTACTGTATTTTAATTTTGTACGCCCCGATTGCATTTTCAGAGGGGCGGGATCATCATCATCATCAATTTGAATATCTCTGTTTCTATGATATGGTTATCTAAAACATATAACTTTTTCTCTTAGATTTGACAAAGTAAGGGCCTATACAGACCAGCCAAAAGCAGGTGTCACCCCTCCTCTGGGGTGTCATCCAGTGTGGTTTGTACTCCCTGTACCTCCTAGTGACACCACTGGCATTTAGGACACTAGGAGATCAGGGTTTAAATCATGTTTAGCCATGAAAACATATAGGATGAGTGTGGGCAAGTCACACATTCTCAACCTTAGAGTAAGGCAAAGGCAAACCTCCTCAGAATATATCTTGTCAAGAAAACTCTATGATAGGGTCACCATAAGGTAGAGTTGATTTGAAAGCGCATAACAACAAAAACAAATTTCTGTAAGTATAACTTCTATATCATTCCCTTATGATGTGGATAAGGGTCATGCTTATTAGTACAGGGAATATAGACCAGTTCTTCCTGCAGGAGAAAAGTTGTCTGCGTATTCGCATTTGTAACTTTATTTTGGTAACAGTTGATGTTATCTTGCATATCTCAATAGGATGCAATAATATGTTACAAAAGGTTGGTCCTAGAGCTTTTCCTTCATGAGAAAGTCATGTGTACAGTATAATAATCAGTAAAATGAGAATGCAAGTCTTTGAACAAAAAGGAATAAGTGTTTTTGTTATTTTAATTTGTTGTTGTGTGTCTTCAAGCTGTTTCCAACTTATGATGACCCTAAGGTCGTGTTGATGAATGTGTTGCACGTGTGCCTGCTCTGGCACGCAAAGCCAGCTGAGCAGGCACGCAGCCAGGGAGGCCTGAGGTGGGCAGCTGGAGGGGGGGATGTGCGTTTGACCAGTCCAGCTCTTTGTTGCGGCTCAGAGGAGTGGAGTGTGGTCCTTCTAGGTGGAAGCCCACACTTTTACAAGGAACCCTGCCCTCTTCCTGGCCAAACAGTCCTCCCAGCTCCCAGGAAGGTGGTTAAGCAGGATGGAAGGGAAATGAAAGGAGGGAGCAAAGGAGACCTCCCCCCCCCCGGGTGGAAGGAGGGCAAACACCCTCGTCCTTTCCTTTTCCCTCCCCTCTTTGGCTGTCTTCACAAAACACCAGAGGGTCTCCGGGGGCCCTGTCTCCCAATACTGGCCACGACCACGCGGGCACTGTCCTCCCCGGGCCCTGGTGGCAGCAGCCCTGAGAGCTGGGAGAGGCCGCCTCCTCTGTCTCCTCTTCTTCAGGGCCTCTGAGGTGAAGAGTCACTGGCCACCAGGGCAGGAGAAGGGCTGGGCCACAGGGCCTCGCAGCTGCCCTTTACCTAGTCAGAGGCTGAGTACGAGCTGCGCTTTCTTCTGCTCCAGGTGCCCTCCATCTTTCCCTTCCCCATTGTGTGGGGAGGGGTAAAGGAGGAGGAGGAGGGTCTCTGTCATGAAGGCATCCCCAAAACCTGGGCCATGGTAAGGAGGGGTAGGGAGGCATACGCTACTGGCCAGCTTCTTGACTTCCCACCCACTGGTCAAGAGCGCACACATTTTGTTTTGCATTGTTTGCCCATCAGGAACAAAGAGGAGGTGAATGGAGAGGAAAACAGCGAGGGAAGGAAGGTGTCCTCCTACTCCTCTTTCTCCTCTTCTCATCCTTCAGGAACAACAGGGAACTTTTTTGGGATGGGTCTGTCCTGTTTACCTCCTTTGAGGGCTGGACACAGGATGCAAATCCCGACAGCACAGCAAAGGAGTAAACAAAGGCATAGTCAGAATTCCATTCCAAAGGTCAACTAGCAAGAATCCATTACTGCACAACAAAGGGGTAAGCACAGGCATTGTCAAAAGTCTGTTCCAAAGATCAAGCAACAAGAGTCTGGTATCAGGTATTAGAAGTTACAGCAATGATGAAGCCATGAGGATGAGTTGTTGGTTATGAGGGAGTGAAACAGCTGGCTCCTTTTAAGGAGCCTCGATGTGCCTCAGCTGTTCCTGATTAATTTTCCCATTTGACCTCCAGCTGGGACAAGCACCTCAATGATTCCTTGGCACGTCTTCGCTCCAAGGGTCCTGGTACCAGCAGGACAGAGTCTGTCTCTTCCTCTCCAGTGTCCTGCATATACTTGGAGACTACAGAGGGTTCCTCTGACCCAAGGTCCCCTCTGAACCTCCAGGCAGCCCCAGATCTGTGTCTGCCTCAGGCTCAGAGTCAGACTGCATCAGACCCAGGGCAGTTCATGACAGGATCCCCTTTTGGAGAGAGGGAACCACTGCCACTTCTCAGGAGGGACTCTCCTCCATCTGGTTGTTGGTGCCTTCACTGAGGAGCAATACAAGAGGAACCCCCTCCTTGCCTCTGAGGGGCTGAGGAAGATGGAGAAGGGAGAGAGGTGTCAGTTTTCCTAGCTCCCCCAATCCTAAGGGATGCTTTAAGGGTGCCCCTTTAGCCCTTGAGGGTCGCCTGTCATGGGCCCTGATGGGAGGAGAAGAAGAGCCCAATTTTCCTAACCCTCCCCTGAAAGGAGGGACTTTGAAACCCAAGGGTTGTGCTTGTATCCGGCTCTGCTTAGGGCAAATGCAAGCTGGGGCTTTGGTGGCTGGCTTCTCCATGCTCAGCCTTCTCAGGTCCAGCTACCTGGCATTGGACGTGCTCGGGGGAGACTGGCAGCAAAAAGCCAAGTTGGGCATCCTGATCTTAGAGCCATGGTAGTCCATGCCTTGGATGCCCTGGTTATTGGCCAGGATGAAGATGACATGGGGCTAGGAGGGGGTGGAGGTTGCTCTGGTCCTCCTCCTTCTCTTGCAAGCTAGAAGGCCACCATCGCACCATCTGCATGATGTCACTTCCCATGACACAGCATGAGTCAGCTGCAATCAAATGCTGTGTCATCATGACTGCTGCTATTCCCCACATTGTACATTTTCCACTGGGACTCCTTCCTAACAGGTTTGCCATTGCTTTCCTCTGAGGCTGAAAGAGTGTGATTTGCCCAAGTGGGTTTCATGGCCAGGCTGGGAATCGAACCCAGATTTCCAGAGTCATAGTCCAACACTCAAACTATTAAACCATGCTGGTTCTCACTTTATTATGTACTCAGCTGTATTTTTCTGATGAACGTTAAAATGGCTTGTTGGCTTGCAATATACTTGTAGAACGGAGCCAGTCACAGGAGTTTATCATGCAGGAGGCAAGCATCCTCTTCCTATGATTAAATCGCCCTTAAAATCCGTGAATATCCCACAATAATGGGATGCTTTTCAGACAACGTTGCTGCGACTGCCATTATCCCAGCATTAAAGTTCATTATCCTGGCATTATTCCGGCATTATCCTGTCAATAACATGGCAAAGTCATGGCACTTTTTATTCATGGAAAAATCCCATTAATAAAAAGCAGTGCAATTTTGCCGCTTTATTGACTGTATAATGCTAGGATAATGCCAGTATTGTAATGCTGGGATAATGGCATTCGCGGTCATGCTGTCTGAAAAGCATCCCATTATTGCGGGATATTCATGAGCTTTAAGGGTGATTTAATCATGGGAGGAGGATGCTTGCCTCCCATGTAATAAACTCCACAGATTTAAAATTGTACTTTACTAGCCACAAATCCTTGGCTGAGTTTACATTTAAATTATTCCTTTCATTTGTCCATTGAGCTGAAATTAAGGGAAAAAACCCATTCAACATATGCGTTGTGTCTTAATGCAGCCCACTGCCTAACACGGTTGCTGTCTTTCTCCCCTCTCAGAAACAAACACATCCTGAGCTCTGGGTGTGAGGCTTATCTGCTGCTACTGCTCTAAGGAAAGCAGGAACTGTCCAGGAGAGATTCCAAAAGGTTCCCCATGTTGAGCATGGCTGAGAAGCATGGATTTATATCTGTATGGGTTTTTTTTAGCTCTGAGTGACCAGGCTTGGTCCTCCTCCTTTTCAGAACCTGTCTTTCATTTCAACCTCCTGTCCAGGAGGGATTCCAAAAGGTCATCCATTTTGAGCAAGGAAGAGAAGGATGGAGTTAATATTCATATGAGTGGTTTTTTTTGTTTTGTTTTGTTTTGAACTTTTATTTGGTCAGGTCCCCCATTTTGTTCTTGCATGTTTTCCCCTGGAAGTCCCACCCCCAGTAGTCCTGCTCCTGCCAGCCTGGCCCCTGGCACCTGGTGACACCAAGTGCAGGAACGCCACTGAGTTTGGGCACTTGGTCTCTAAAAGGTTTGCCATCACTGCCTTAGTGGTGCTTTCCTGGCAAGACTTGTTCAGATGAGGTTTGCCTTTGCTTTTCTCTCAGGCTAAGAGAGTGTGACTTTCTATGCATGAGTGAGTTTCCATGCCTGAGTGGAGATTTGAACCCTGGTCTCCAGTGTCATAGTCAAACCATTATACCTTGATCGTTAATTTCAAGGGCATTATGAGGAGAGTGCATTATGAACAGGTGATACCCTAAGGCAGACCTGCACAACGTGGCAGGAGGTAGGGGCCAAAATTAAAATAGGTTAAACTTCTATGGGCCACGGATAGGTTTTAATTAAATATTAATAAATTTATAATATTAATTAATTTTATTTATTTATTTATTTATTTATTTATTAATAATCATATTAATTAGAATTAACATTAATTCCATCCTTATCCTCCTCTGCTCCACCATCTCCTCAGGAGGAAGCCAAGCGGCTGAGAAGTCTTGCCTGTCCTCCTTCTCTATCTGGACTTCTCCTTGGGAGAAGGCCAAAGTGACAGAGGAGCCTTGAGAGTTGAGCATTTGCCCCTCTTCCTCCTCTGCTGCCCAGCCTTCTCAGAACAAAGCCAGGCAAAGGGGGAGCCTTGCAGGGGGAACATTTCTTCATCCTCCTTCCCCTCCACTTGGACTTCTCCTTGGGAGAAAGCCAAGCAGTGTAGGAGCCTTGCAGGGTGAGTGTTCGCCCATCCTCTTCCTCTGACACCTGGCCTTCTCCTCAGGAGAAAGCCAGGCAGTGGAAAAACCTTGAGGGGCAAGAGTTTGTCCATCCTCCTCTGCCCATCCTTCTCCTCAAGAGAAAGCCTAGCAGTGGAGGAGGCTTGCAGGGTGTGTGTTTGCCTGTCTTCCTCCTCCTCCTCTGCTCGTCCTTCTCCTCAGGAGAAAAACAGGTGGTGGAGGAGCCTTGCATTCGCCCTTCCTCCTCCTCCTCCTCCTCCTCCTCATGGCACTTTCCTCAGGATGAGGAGGAGCAGTGGAGGAGCTTTAAAGTTGTTCCACATCCTTTGGTGGGCTGCATGTGGCCCCTGGGCTGTATGTTGTGCAGGCCTGCCCTAAGGGGAGGTGACACCATTGCTCCCCAAACATCTGCCTTTGGGCAGAAATGGACTGCGGTGTTAACCTTTGTTCCTTTAAAACACTGGAGCTCAGTGGAAGAGATAGTGTAAGTGGGGTGAGGCTCAGTGGAAGAGAAGGGAGAGGCCTCAGGTTTTTAAATTTAAAAAAAAATTTAAATTTTAAATTTAGGGTTTGTATTCTTTTAAAAAATTCTTTAAAACATCACATCTTATAAAATTTCACTTTAACCACATAAGTCTATTCAAAGACATAGCCATGTTAGTCTGGAAAATCAGTACGTAGAGGGATCTTGTAACACCTTTGAGACTAAGGTCCAAATCACATTGCAGAAATAATACAGATTGAGACCAATTTAACTGCCCTGGCTCAGTGCTAGGGAATTCTGGGAACTGAGTTCTGTGAGACATTTAGCCTTCTCTGTTGGAGAGCTCTGGTGCCAC
Source organism: Phrynosoma platyrhinos (assembly GCA_020142125.1). Taxonomy (NCBI): domain Eukaryota; kingdom Metazoa; phylum Chordata; class Lepidosauria; order Squamata; family Phrynosomatidae; genus Phrynosoma; species Phrynosoma platyrhinos. Next base: position 45,382,701 of record CM034706.1, on the reverse strand, counting down.
AATAAACTACAATTCCCTGGATTCCCTAGCACTGAGCCAGAGTAGTTAAAGCAGCCTCAAACTGGATTTGTTTCTACAGTGTATTTTGGACTATACTGAAAGAAAGAAACTGGTAGCATGAGCTTTTGTAGACTTGAGTCTACTACCTCCGATTTCATGAAATTACATACATTTAAATACATTTAAGCTGTGTGTATGATATTGTAATTTAAATAATTTAAATTTTACTAGTTGTTTATGTCACAGCTATTGCCATTATATTCAGGGATATATGGGAATTACGATTTATAAGAAACATTACTAAAGATTCTGTATGATGTGGTATGGGAGGAGGTCAGTGGGGGTTACATCATGAGTTACTGCACTAGGTGACACCAACCCTAGTGATGCCACAGTTTCATTTTACACTAAGTACAAATAAGCTAATAAATTTTCTCAAACTTTTGAAAAATAAATAGGTGAAGCTAATTTATTCAAATTCAAATTAAAATCTTTTAAAATATAATAATTTTAATATTAGTTTTGATACTAATATAAGCTTAATGTTATCAATTTTTCACTTGCAGTTTTCACGGGTTTTAAAAAATCGAGCTTGGCCTACCTTCAAGCAAGCCAAGTCAAAGATTTCACCACTACACAGCAGTGATTTCTGTCCAACTAACTGCCACATCAATGTGATGGAAGTGTCATATCCTAAAACTTCAACATCAGTTGGCAGTGCCTTTGGTGTTCAGTTGGATAGCAGAAAACATCTTTCACATGAAAAAGAGAACAAATACACTGACCAAGGTAAGGGTCAATGTCTGCTGTCTCTCTCTCC
>CM034706.1:45347470-45367227 GCA_020142125.1 Phrynosoma platyrhinos | reverse complement strand
GATGGCCCTTGTGGTCTCTTCCAAATCTGTGATTCTATGATTCTATGAGTAATATAAATTCTCAAAGAGCTACATAATCCTTGTGGCCTGACTAACTGGCTGGCTGGTTCCATCCCTGCTATCCTTCCAGTGGCAAGTAAAGTAAAGTAAATTGTGTTGGCAGGCCTTTGCAAATTGGTAATTGCTGGGAATATTGTGCTATTTATAATTTTAAGGTTTGTATTGTAATATTCGATTTTAGCTCATAATTGTTTTAACTTTTTAAATGGCTTAATTGTTTTTTTAATTTTATATTTATATATTTTAATGTTGGACTGTTTTTAAATTGTATTGTTTTAAATCTGCTGTTCACCGCCTTGAGTCCTTATATTGGGAGAAAGGCGGGATATAATAATAATAATAATAATAATAATAATAATAATAATAATAATAGTAACTGTGGTCCGGAACACAAAGGCAAAATGATGCAGCTTAAGGTGGCATTGGGAGCATGGCATTTACATGACATGCACCCCAAACATGGCTGGAAGCTGTGCTGAGACTGCACCAAGGTCAAAGAACTCTGCTGAAAAGGAGTGTATATAATCCACTCCTTCTGGTGGACTGGTTCAGGACCACAGTAGGTGCACAGATCAGAAATGGGCCTGTGCGGTCATTGCAGTCCTGGTGTGAATTGTGTCTTCATAGTCCTTTTGGTCCATCTGCTTTGGGCATGAGTCAATGAAATATAATTTGTTAAAGGGAGACCCCTGGCCTGTGTTCAGAAATGGTAGTCGTCACTGCCATTTTAATAGAAAAGGATCAGAGCACTAGATCCCTGCAGTGCTGTGTTCATGGAACTCCCCATTGAAATCTGTTAATGTAATTTCATTTCTACTAAAGAACAAGAAAAAGGGAAACAATAATAGGCCAGTAGTAAAGTGAAATAATAAAGACATTCATTTAAACGGGTATATCAGTGTGGGAATTAAAAGCTAGTTCAAATTGGCTTTTGTCCATATTTTTTTAAAAAAATTGCTGCTGTTTTGACCAGATCTGTTTTACTGATTTATTTACATGATGTTCTAGGATTGATTTGCTGAGTTTCTCATAACTGCAAAAGAACATGTGCTGTTTTTATTTTTTTAAAAAAACTACTTTGAGTTCCCATGGAATTTTAAAGTTTTCATTATGAAATATTGCCAGAGGAGGAAACTTGTGGTCTAATTTTTTATAAAGCTAATTATTATGAAATAAAGTATGTTTCTCTGAAAAAAAACACAACCATCTTCCCCACAGATGCCTTGTGCAAAGTTTTTGTAAATATATTTCCTTCATATTGCATGGGAGTATTTCTGTCAGTAGAGGCCACATCCAAGTGGTACTCTGGGTTTGTTGTGCTGAAGTAATTAGCAGCTTACTTCCCACCTGCCAAACAGAAAAATGGTGTTCATATTTTTTCTGTGTAAGCAAAAGACATCTCAGAGAGATAATCAGTGTCATCCCTGATGGTTCAAGGGATCTCATGGACAATAGGACCCTGAAGAAAATAGCATTATGCCATTTGTGGACTGTCTCTGTAGTGCCATCTTGCTCCCTAGTTCCCACCTGCCCTTTTTGCTTTCATTAGGGTAAAAGGGCAGGCTGGATATTTGTTTGGTTAAACTAATATATGTGGGAGTAATAAAAGTTATTATTACTTTTATAAAAGTATTATTATAAAAACTATATAATAATAAAAGTTGTGTGTTTCTATACACTGTAAGCAGAACACTCCCCAGTCTCTCAGAAGCTGTCCAAATTTTTGTCATACATCTTTTCCATTGTGTATGCTCAATACAAAATTAAATTATAATAACAGATGATTAAAATGGAAGTAAATTACACAATCTCCTGTTTTTGATTTCTTTGTATAGTAAATCATGAGGAGAAAAATAGAAAATTCATGCCATCATTTTCTTAAGATGGCACTTGATCTGTTCTCATAAATAGAAAGGAGATTATTGGATGTGCATAGCAAAAGCTCTTCTTTTACAAAGGAACATGAATCCCAGTTTCTTTAGCAAAGTGGTAAATATCTTTAACTGAACATAAAATATCTTTGAAGCCTTCAGATTAATTTATGTGAGACTTGTAATGTGGCCAGAAACAGATGAGGAAGATTAATGAATCTGCATGATGTGCATTTCAGTATAGATATTAACTGTGCAGCAGGTGTGTTGGCTGACTGGAACTAGGTGAATGTGAGTCTTGCTCATTATAATGAGTTTGGCTGATTGTGATGGTAGATAGATGGGATCTTGGAACATAACATGGATTAGTAGGTGAAAAGTGGAAGGCAAATATAGAATTAGGGAAAGAAAACCAACAGGAAGGGGAGTAAGACATTGAGAAATACAGAATGAGGGCATATATGGAAAACCAATTTGGATATAAAATAATCTCCACCGCAAAGGGCATTATAAAAAAGAAGCTCTTCCCGGCTAAGTGCATACTAGAGCAAAATCTCAACTTCAGTGGTAGTCCTTCATAGATTTTGAATAACAAAAAAGTCCAGCATTGTCTACCCTTTTAGTAGAACTTTGAGAGCAATAACAAAGAAAAAACCAAATCAAATAAAAAAAAACTTTTGTGATACTTGAAAGACTGATAGAATTTATTTCACAAGGTTTTCATGGACACATGCTTACTTTATCCACTGAACAGATGCTGTAAAGGATAACAAAAATTTTATTGTATGATACACATGCTTTAAAAATAAAATCTTAGAAGTTCTAATAAAATTTACACTTTTAAAAATACAAGTTGTAAAAGTTTCTAACTGTAACAAAATTATCTTCAAATGCTAATCAAGCTCAATATTGACAACAATGCTTTCCCTACAAATGGGTCCTGTTTGTTGGTCATGGGCTCTGCTTTGGCTGTAGCTTCAGGTTACATCAGTGTGCTGAAAAAGTGTTATAGACAGTTCAGAATTTGTTGTTAGGAGGTTGTTTGAGATGCTAAATTTAGCCTTTCATTTTACACAGTAAAAATGTGATTGTCTTTGTAGCCAATGGATGCTGGATGTTTGGATATGATTTCCCATATCCAAGGTTTACTGGAATTGGAATGGTGATTTAGCCCCCAGGATGGCTAATGACTGGTATTGAGATCAGTACAAATAAACCTAATTAAAAATAAAATCTAGTCCAATCTAGGATTTTGTCTTCTCAAGTTCTGTTTTTTCCCCTCAGAGGTGAAAGCAAGGATCCTTTTGGCACTTCTTGAATATACAGGTAATTTTAATTTTAAAATGTCAATATTTTTACTCAAAACAACTAGTGGAGTCTTCTCCAAAATCCTCCTCTTATACTATTATGAACTCAGAGATACTTATTAAATGTAGAAGAAAATGAAGCATAGGAATAGAATGGGCCAATTCCAATAATACTGAATTTACATAATTCATATAAATTCAAATGAAATCACATTCATGTGATTTCAAAATAGGATGTTGGACTAGAAATAGAAGTAACATGAATGATTTTGTGTATGTGATTTCATGAGACACGTATTTAGCTGCTATAAAACAGTGCAAACAGTTATTATAGAACATATGTTTAGAAGTGGGAGAGCTATTCCTAAATAAAACAGGAGAAATGATAAGGAAAAGCAAGAATACCTGATATAACATAACATTAAATGGGGGGCGGATGGGGGGGAGATATATAAGCCAGAAGAGGATTTTACAGAAAAGTTAAGTATCCTTGCAAAGAAAAATCCTTGCAAATACGAGTGCATGACATGCATTATGAATAAATTCTATTTCCCATACTTATTATACACAAAGGGAATCCTTCCTGAATAGACATATAATTAGATCCAACTGCAAATTATATCAAGATGGTAATACAGAAAACTCTTTTAATCCAAGCAAGCCACATTTGGTCCTATATTAGGTGAAAAAGCAAGACTGAAGTATATTGTACAGATGTAAATAAATGTAAATAAGATTTTCACATAATTCCTTAATGCATGGATATAAATAAGTCTACAAATATGCTGACTGTCAACAGTAGCTATCATAATCTTTCCTGTCCATACAATCAGGAGGAACTACATGCACCTTATTACCTAAAGCCTGACAGCAATCTTTTTATAAAACAAGCTAAAGTTGTACTGGTTATGCCTAGATCTATACTAATATTAATACTTTCTCATCCTTTTTAAACATTGGGAATATTATTATTCTTGTTTATATGTTTATATATATTCCTATTTCCTGGCACTACCTTTGCCCTCTTTTGTTTTCTCACCCCCGTTCCTTCAGGAGACTTAATAGAGAGCTCCACTGATCCCCTTTTCAGTTTTCTAACTCTTTAAAAACCCCGAAGAGTTCCAGCAGTCCTTCTTTATGAGGAGGCTTCTAGGAAGCCCTTCGTTTGGAATTTCAACTTAAAACTGTTCACTACAAATTGGGTAACAACCAAAGCTCTATAGAATATGAATAATATAACAGGATGTCCTGATGAATTAAGGCAGGCCCTTTTCCCCTTCTAGTAAGCCCCTATATTTGGAATCTTGACTCAGTACTACTGCATGTGAGACTTGGTCAGCAGCCAAAAACATTGTGAAATTTTGATGGTTTTTACACAGTTTCCTAATGCATTATAGCAAACCTCTCTTTTTGCTATTAGGAAGCCCCTTCCAATTTGGAATTTCTACTTTTTGACTTGAAAATGGGCATGCAAATTGGACTACAGCTAATGTGTACTATAACTTATCAATGAGTCATGGCTGTCCCTGTTTCAATCTTAAGTGAACCTGCCATTGGAATTTTGATTTGAAAGTGCCCTCTGCAACTTGGATGTCAGCCAATAACATTCTTTCAAATTTTGAGGCATCTCCAGCAATTTGCTGATGAGTTGTGGCAGACAGGCAAATGTTCTCTGTGGATGTGGAAACAGTGCCTTTGAACGCAGTGCTTTTCAGTGTAAAGCTGCATATGTCTATACATTTACTTCATAGTAAATTTATTCATCCTCATCTACCTTTTTTTCTTTGTTGTTCCCTTCTCAGATAGTGAGATACAGCCCAGGCGAGACATGGTTTTCTGCCAGAGTTTAGTGGCCACAGTTTGTGCTTTTTCAGAGCAACTAATGGCTGCCTTAAATCAAATGTTTGACAATACCAAGGACTGTGAAATGGAGACCCAGGAGGCCAGCAGAAGATGGTTAGAACAGATATCCACTGCAGGTGTCCTCATTTACTTCCAGTCACTGTTGTCACCAAACATGGTGAGAATTCTTGTGCATGTCTACATAATTCATTGTAATTCTATTATTGTTCTGACCAATATATTATTTATTCATAGCCTTTCCCCCAAGATTACAGTTGAAAATATACAGAGTCAACATTAAAACCAAAATTAAACCATAACAATATTAGAAACATATGCTGTAGAAAGATACAACACAGCTCTTTGTCAAAAAACTTGTCTGAATAAAAAAAATCCTTGCTTGCTGTCAGAAGTACAACATTCTAGCTCCCCTGGGGAAGAACATTCTAGCCCCCTGGGGAGGAAGTTTTAAAGTGTAGGGGCAGCCAGTGAGAAGATCTTCTCTCATATTCCCACCAATCATAATTAAATTCAGAGGAATTAACCTCTGTCAAGAAAAAGGAGAGCTTTCTAATTTTAAAAAGTCTGATAGTTGCTGAATTTAATTCAGATTGCTCTGGAAAGCTCACAGATTAAATAGTTGCCAAACTGTGTCAAATAGAAAGCAGCCCTTTCTGCTTTGAATTAATAACAATTCATTTATACTGGAGGCCAAATTTCATAGGTTTATCCCCATCATCAGCTCCTAGACAAGGAAGGAACTTCTCCTAACTCATTCACCACAGCAGTGCTTTCCCTTTGGTCACAAGTTCTCATCAGCAGGTATAATAAAGAAGAGACTTGTGCAAATAATGTGAAACACCACCTCCTATCCTTTCCCATCCAGTTTTGGCTGTTTTTGCCTTGCTAGGCTTGCCAGATCACAATTCTGGGATAACAGTGGCACTAATAACCAAACAGATTTCAAAGCACATAAACATAGTATCCTTCATTCCTTGTGAGCATACCTCAGAATTTCCCCTGGCTATCTGTAGCATGCTTGCAAAATGACTGTCAATCTACATAGTACCGCACATTTTAAATTTCCATTCCTGAATTTTCTAGAGCTTTTTCAATCTGATCAACCATCATTGTATGCATTGGAAACAAATCCCCACTGCCCTCCTCAGTCTGTTGTTTTTTACATTTATTTAATACTTTGGGTTCTGGATAGATGCTAAATTTATTTCCAAAGATGACATAGCTTAAAAGTAAACAGAAATTGTTATGACATAAACTTTGGTTGCCCAGAGCTTACTCCATTGCAGGTTTCAAGATGCCACAAGATTCTTTGTTGCAGTTGAAAACTTAAATGGTCAGTTGCTTTTCCCTTAGGAAAGTGAAACTAAAAGTGATAACCATATGAATGAGTATTGGGATGTAGTGTGGAAACCAAAAAGAAAATATGATGAACTGGCCAGGAGAGTCCCATATAGGCAGGTGTTACAATGTCAGTAGTGTGCTAGAAACCATTATCTCTGTTCAGTGCACTGTTGATGGACAGCAGTTTGTTGATATTTTCCAATTCTGTTGTTTCTCTTTCCAATCTTCCTTTGTAGTTTTTTTTTGTTGTTGTTGTTCAAGGACTAATGTTCTGAGGTCTGAGATGAAATGCCCAGGAAGACTGAAGTGTTCTGCAACCAGTTTTGTGTATTTGCATTCCTAATGTCTGATTTATGTTCATTTATCGTCTGATGTATGGGCTGGCATGTCTGCCCAATGCAAAACATTGAGGGGTATTGCTGACATACTATGGCATAAGTCTCATCGGAGGATGACCGAGTGAAAGTCCCTCCAATATTGTGGATAATGTCTTTAGGCTCTGTGATGACATTTCCTGAATAGATGTGTGGGTAGAGTTGGCATCTTAGTTTGTGGCTTTGTACCCATGTGCACATTTGAGTTGTGTGTCCTCCTGTAAGTAAGTACCTAAATAACTGTTTGAGGTCTGGAGGCTGTCTGTAGGTGAGTAAAGGCCTGTCACCGAGAGTCCATGGAAGGGTAGCATTATTTCCAGAATAGGTTGTAGTTCTTTGGCACAGTGGTGTCACTAGAGTTGGTGTCATCTGGTGCAGTAAATCATAGTGTCACCTCTCCCCATTGACCTCCTCCTACACCACACCATACAGAATCCTTTGTAATGCTTTTTGTGCTAATGTTATTCATAAATTATAATTCCCATATATCACGGAATGTAATGGTAATGGTTGTGACATAAACAACTAGCAAAATTAAAATTATGCCTTTAAAATACAATATATGCACAGCCTAAATATATTTACATGTATATAGTATGTGTACATTGTGGATAAAGTGAAAATTTAGTAAGATGTGATGTTTTTAAAGAAAATTTTAAAAGAATTAAAAAAATATAGCTCTTCTTGAAGAAATGTTGAATCCGCTCACAGGAGAATAAAAAATTCAAGATGAACTAAAATAGGACACTGATAGTATGATGACAGAGCTTAAATGAGTTGGTGGTAGAAGTGGGGGAGGCACAGAATTACAAGGATTGTATATCACATGAAAGACTTATGTGACAACTGCAATTTATGAAATAGTGGAAAGTGAGTCCACATGATCTTCAGGAGTGAGACAGGTCTCAGTCTTGATAGTTATACCTCTGGAATGGAAAACTAGGAGATTTTATGAAGAAACAAGCTGCTGTCAAGAGTTTCAGAGAAAATATGGAGTCTTTATACTTCAGAGAAGCAGATTTAACAATAATATATTGAAAACTTTCTGGGTAGTCAGAAGCCAGTGCAGGACTGGGATATCCAATATCTGAAACAAATTATAATGTTGCAGTGAAGGTTCTGAATGATTTTGGAGAAAGTGCTTAGTAAATCATGAATGAACTGCCAAGTTTGGGCATGTTCAAAAGATTAACTAGCATCACCACACTGCACCAGTTGTGTGATACCTATGAAATTGAGGTATACATCTGGAGTCTCTGGAAGTTTTATCTGATACTTATGGCAGTCTTTTCTATTCAATATTGGTGAAGATTATCCTTGACTAACGAATTGTAAAATAAAACCAATGTTATAATAGAACAGAAAGGATGGGTTATTACACTTCTGTAACAGTACCAAGTGCAGTAATTACAGAAACAGCTTGTATATACTGTGAAGACTCTAAGCATAAGGCACTGCCTAATAATGGCTTTTTCAGACAGAAAGTAAAAGCTGAAGAAGCAAGGCAGATGTTTCCAATGTTTCGGAGTAATGCATACCTCCAAATTCTACACAAGGGAAATAGTACTCATACATCAAGGTCCTAGAAAACATCGTCAGAGATCAGTTTGCTCTTAAGTACCAAACTAGTATCCTTAGAAAACTAGAGCGGGTAAATACTATTATGTTTTCTTTGAAAACATTGGGGCCCTCAGAATATATTTTATGTTAAACGATATCTCAAAGGCATTGAAGCTTTCTGTAGCTGGAAAGGACATATTGTCCTGTACTTTGAAACTGCATCTCCACTGATTGCCAAAAAGAAGGAGGGGCCCAAGATCTTCATAGCAGACTGCTAGAAATAGTGCAAATTGAGTCCACTTTAAAGGTTAGGGTTAGGGAATCTTGGGAACTGTATTTTATTGTGGCACCAGAGCTCTCTGACAGTGAAAGCTCGATGTCTCAGAAAAACTACAGTTTCCATGATTCCTTAGCACTAACCCTAACCCTTAAAGTGGACTCAATTTGCACTATTTCTGGCAGTCTGCAAAGGCCCCTAGTCTCTGGGAAGAGAAGAATGACAGTGAGCTGCAGGTACAGGAAGCAACGCAAGTGCGTAACTATAAAAGATCTTCAGAGTTGATGGGTTAAGAGCAGGGGTAGGCAACCTTTCCCCTTTAAGGGCCGAGGGACTTCAGCTCCCAGAAGCCTCAGCCATGTTGGCCAATAGTCCCATGTTGGCCAATAGCTCCTGGGATTCTGGGAGCTGAAGTCCCTCGGCCCTTAAAGGGGAAAGGTTGCCTACCCCTGGTTAAGAGAGTTCGAAACAAGAGGTCTTCAACTTAAGTAGAGGAGATGATTTGCAGAAAATGATATCAAGCCAAGTGTAATGTTCTCAGGAGATGAATTAGTAGTGCTTGAGACTATTCTTAGATGGTCTGTGAATGGTTCAACAGCAACTTTTAGCATAACTATCCTTTTTAATGAGGTTGAGATACTGAAAAATCTTAAAGTGAAGAACCCTCATTTTGGAACAGTCATGAGATTTCTGGGGATTTGAATCCATTGTGATAGTGAGAAAACATAGAAAAATCAAGGTGTGAAGAAGAGATGCTACAGTCAGTTCAAAATATAAAGATATTGCCATGGAAACTATATCATTCTGACTTACATAATTGTTCAATAGCCAAAAAAAATTTAACCAACTAGTTGGGATGCTTAATGGATACAACAGAGGTAATGTAGAATCAGAGTGTGTCCGTCCTAAACTTAAAAACTTACAGAGGGATTCATAGTGTGAAGACTTTCCTTTAGATAGCATAATAGAAGAAGAATACATTATAGTTTTGTATTCACCAAATTTTAATTAGGAATCGAAACTAAAAAATCTGGAGGATGACTTGAGCATGACTTGATGTTTCTCCGAGCCCTTTAATATTTTCAGCTGCTATAAGATATCATCTAAAAAGTACAACCAGAAGTGTCCTGTTCACATACAGGATGCTAAATGAATGTGTTCATATTTATTTTGTCATATCAAGACCAGACAATGTAAAGGAAACCTACAATATTTATTGTGAAAAATAGAAAGCTATTGCTAACAGAAGAAATGCATCTGTGGAAATGGGAATCAGATTATAAAGAACAGCAATAATGTTGGTAGGTTGAAAAATCTCATGTGAGAATGCTCAATCAGACCCCAGAACCATCACTTAAAGGCAATACAATGCTTTTTTTGTTAATTGTAATTAGGTTTTCTATAAGTTGTAGTTAGGTCTTGTAGTTAGGTCTTGTATAAGTTAGATATATCAGCAGAAAATCTGTTTGTTTAAATTACTATAAATATTGGTGTGGAAATTTCCAGAGTTCTCATTTTCAAGGAAGAAGTTCTTCTGGGATCTGGTATAGTATGGTTATCACAGTAACTCCAAACTCCATTTGATATTCCAGTAAAACAGAGAAGGATGTTTTGGCTGCCGTAAGTCTACTTCTAGCCAGAACATTCCAAACCAGTTCATGAAAGATTCACAGGGTGTCTCTCATAAAGCTTGCCTCATTGGGAATCTCTCCATCCCATTTGCCCTCCCAATTGGGATGGTAATAGGGAGAAGGGGAGCCACACTGGCATCTCAGATTGAAGATACCAGCAGGGATTTCACACAAAGCCATGCTACATGTTCACCCAAGTCCAAAACATACTGCAGAAATACAGTATGTAGAGAGATCTTGTAGCACCTTTGAGACTAACTGAAAGAAAGAAATTGGCAGCATGAGCTTTCCCAGGCTTCAGTCTACTTCCTCAGATGCATTCCTCAGATGCAGTCTACTTCCCCAAATGCATCTGAGGAATAGACTGATGTCTATGAAAGCTCATGCTGCCAATTTCTTTCTTTCAGTTAGTCTCAAAGGTGCTACAAGATCTCTCTACATACTGATTCTACAGAGTAACGTGACTATATCTTTGAATTCTACCAATGAAGAAATACAGTAATCCAATTGGAGACCGCTTTAACTACCCTGGCTCAATGCTAGGAAATCCTGGGAATTGTAGTTTATTGTGGCACCAGAGCTCTCAGACAGAGAAGGCTAAATGTCTCACAAAACTGCAGCTCCCAGAATTCCCTAGCATGGAGCCAGGGCAGTAAAAGCAGTCTCAAACTGGTTTATTTCTGCAGTGTGTTTTGGACCCCAGTTGGGAAGATGTGGACAATCCTTGTTGTTATCTCTATGTTAGACTGAGAAGCTTTGTCCATATTAGACTGGGTAGCTTTGCCCATTCTTTTCCGTAGGGGAAAGTGCAAGATGGGTAAAGTTCTCCATCTTCAGGTGCCAGCTATGGAAACATGTTTGCAACTGGTGCTTGGAGCTTAAAGCCCAAAATAAGAATCCAGGTATACGTTGTCAAAGTTTGAAATATTGCAATATTAAGAGCTGTTTTTAGTAAGCATTTCTAACTATACTTATTCCCATGAACAATAACTAAATTTGCAGATGATTAAATGTTGCAACCGTTCCAGAAAATAGTTAATTAACTGTTCAGTGAACAGTATTTCATCATTTCTAATCATTTTCTCTTGCCAGAAGACAGAGTGGAAATTCAATAGAAACAAATCAATTTTGGTTACTGAAAAGTTAATTGATTTAACTACTACTTCAGTGAAACAAGATGTGACCATCTGCAGTTTATGTTAATAATCATATACTTCAGTCTAGAGTAATTACTGGACTCAAGATATATACGTGTGTGTGTATATATATTTTTTTCCAGACAGATGAACAGGCCATGCTAGAAGACACATTGGTGGCGCTGTTTGACTTGGAGAAAGTTACATTTTATTTTAAACAATCTGAACAAGAGGCTCTAGTTGCAAGTAAGTATTGTAATGTAGATTTCAGTCTTTCACTGTTATTTCAAAATGTTTTGATTGAAATGCTTTGTAGCACTGCATTTTTCTCATTTGTAACCTAGCATATGAATATGTAACCTGAGAAATTTCATGTAGTTCTGGAATAGATATCTTTGCAGTCTCATACAGGTGCAACATTCCTAGCTTCCTGACCATGGACAAAAGTTCAAACACATGCTGTGGCTTTAATATCACCGTATCCCTTTCTCTCATGAGTTCTATTTCTTCTATCCCTCCACAGTAGTGTGTGAGGCAGCAATAATGCTACCTGTGATAAGTGTAGGCCTTCTAATAAGTTAGAAGGTTGGGATGCAGGAGGTGCAAAGTCCTTGGCATCAAAACCTGAGGGGAATCCAACCAGCAGGATAGTGACAGCTAGTTCTAGCAGCCTGATAGAGAAGGTAGTGCAAATCATGTGCCATTGCTCAGTGACAGTGCAAATGTTTTGTATGCAGGTCGTATTTTAGTTTTCATTTTCTTCAGTTTAATGATACCTTCCCACATTCTGTCTTATAACAAGCTATGTTAGCTTTAACATCAATACAAATGTAATGCTCAACTGCTTCAGTCAACTGAAAAAGAGGGCAAGAGAGAGAAACCCAAGGACCTTTCCTCACATGTAATATACTTTCACTGAATCTGAGTAAAATATTCATGAAGATACAGAAAATTTAAAACAGTCTGAACAAGGACTTCCAGCTGCAAGACTGTAGGTATGGGCATAGTAATATGGATCAGAATTTTAGGCAGACAAAAATACAGAGAACCTGATTAGCTGTGTTTGCTTCTAATTGTTTAAAGTCGTGATTAGAGTAGCTCTAAAGTCATGATTAGAGTAGCTTTAAAACTTAATGCTTGCTGTGCCAATACTACCTAAAACAGCACTGCATGGGGAATTCTCCCCTCCTCTTCCGTAACATAAGAATGGTTGCTTCAAGACATGTCAGCACATGAACTTCCATGTCCCTACTTAGCAGTAACCAATGAAGTTGAATGGAGCTGAAAAAACTGAATACATGGTAATATCCTGACACAAAGTTACTATTCTTGAATCTTATAGATGACAAATGGAAATTGTGACAGCACTGCATGGCACTCCTATGGAAAATATAAGTGATACTTAAGTCTAAATTACACCTGTTGTGATATCACAGAACAGGAGAGGAAGCACTATTATTATTGCTCTTCCATTTCTTTACTTTTAATACATTTGTATCCAAGGAGGAAAGCACACATGGCTTTCCCCCATTTAAACATTGAAAGGATCTTGTTAAGTAGGTTAAAATGACAGAAAAGAGATTTAAATAGGGGTCTATCTAGTCCGCAAATTCTAATTCGAGTTTGGTAACTTTCCAGGGTTGTGGCCCACATTGGAAGACACCTCATCTGAGGAAGCACCACAGCTTCAAGCACCACAATTCAAATTGAATTTGTCTCTACAGTTTTTATTAAAATTCAGCATCTTTTGCGAAAGCATCGTCTAACAACATATTGTCGATTGATTCTCTAAAAGTTTTTACACTAGTTTTCCTTTCTTACTCAATGATCCTTTCTCACCTTTCCTTTCCTTTCAAATTGTATTTTTACTATTTTTTTTACTCTAGTTAAAACATGGATAAAATTGTAATATGATTTTTTTAAAGATATGCCAATCACATATCAAGCAGAAGGAAGTCGGCAAGCCTTGAAAGTTTACTTTTATCTTGATCGTTATAATTTTGAACAGCTTCCTCAAAGACTGCAGAATGGTGGAGGTTTTAAAATTTATCCAGTCCTGTTTGCACAAGGTAATTTTAAAAAATCACAATGTATATTTAAGGAGAATGAAATATACTTTTCAGTATTTTCAACTATGTTCATGAACGCAACAGAAATTTCTAGAAAATAACTTTCTTTTACTGTGAAGACCAGTTACTGATTGGGTAAATATACTTTGAACAGTCTGCCCAACTACAGCCTAATGTGACTTTTAATATGTTAATCTAGTTGTTGCTTTCATCTGTTGATATACTTTCTTGTACATTTAAACTTGTTGTATGAACAGTCTGTACTTCCAAACAAAAATATAAAGCAAACTACACCTAATATGGAAGTATGGATGAGTACGGACAAGCACTGAAAACACTGCATTTTAAATTTACACTATGATACAAGTTGCAGTGATTATGTGAATTTAGTTTGTGTGAGGATATGGATTCCTTTCTAGAGTTGAATGTTATTAAAGTTAGATTTGAAGCTATTATTTGTAGTGATTGTTATAACTTTTTATTTTAATATAAAGACCCTTTAAAAAGACCTTTGTCCCAAGATAAAGAGATAGAAACCTGTTTCTTACAGGTTATAATACCATTATCTCTGTAAATCATTGGCCTCAGTCCCACATTCCTTCAGCATAGCATAAATAGAGTGAGTCCTTGGTACCTGCTGGTGTTTTGTTTCAGGAACCCCCCGTGGATCCCAAAATCAGTGGATGCTTATGTCCTGTTTTGTACAGTGGGGTGGTAAAATGGTGCCCCTTCTATAAAATGGCAGAAATCAAGGTTTGCTTTTTGTAATTTTAAAAAAATATATATTTTCAAGCCATGGATGGATGCAGAATCTGTAGATATGGTGGGCCGAGTGTATTCATATGTGGACCATGGCATGTTGAAGCATACACTACTTGCGACTTACTGTAAAGTCCGTGAAGCAACCCCAAACAATCATTCAGTGCTTGAAGGTGAGCAGGCAGTATTGGAGAAGTTCTGGCTACCACTGATATCTAAACATACAATTATGGTTCAAAACTCACTGCAGAAATAATCCAGTTTGAGATTGCTTTAACTGCCCTAGTTCAGTGCTAGGGAATCCTGGATATTGTAGTCTGACAGAGAAGGCTAAATATTTCACAAAACTACAGTTCCCAGAATTCCCTAGCACTGATTGAGGACAGTTAAAGTGGATTCAACCTGGATTATTTTGCAGTGTGTTTTGGACCTATGACATCAGCACTGAGATCTGCAGAGGGTCATCTTCAGGACTTAGCACTTCTATAATCATTGTGTGTCTGCCTGCTCACCTTGAAGCATGGAATGTCCACATGAAGTAGCTTTGGGGTGTTGTGGGGAGGAGAGCTTTAGGCTCTCTGCAAAGTGGAAAAGAATGCCATTCCCTGCAGCACCTGAGAAAACACATCTGCATTGCATAAATGTGCAGACTACCTGAATACCCGAATTCTAACCATAGAGTCCTATACAACAATTGATTTAATGCAAGGATCTGTACATATAATTTGATCCCTGAATTATCTTTATACAGAAATGAAAGAAAAGATTTTGGAAAGGCTGAAGTGGGTTCTGCAGTGAATACATTATTCATTAACTGGTTATCTGATGAACTTTTAACATAATTAATATTCAGCATACAATTAGGGTTATGAACCCACAAGCTGTTTTCAACAAAATCTTGCTTATTGGGGACATTTTAATTGTTTCCTAAGGGGATAAAACTTGATAATTTATATTTATTATCAAAGTGGCACTGTTCCTAATTGAAATATCTTTTATTAATATGCTTCTTTCCTTAAATGTCAGCTATTGCGTTTCCATTTCAATGTAATACTGAGATTATCATTTATTAATTTCTAATTGTATCAGCTCCAGATTTGCATACATTCCTGTTAGGTAGGTTAAGGCTCACTGATGAATAAAAATTAAAGTTGCAATCCTGTGCACACTGATACGACAACCTCATTCTCCTGACTCAGGGGGACAGGGCTTTTTGTAGTTTGTCCTCTACTGGCAGAGAGGAATGTTTCTGAAATACTGTATAACAGAGATCCCTGTTGTGGTGTATGTGTGTGTGTGTTTGTGTGTGAAACTAAGTGTGGTGGAAACCCAAAAGTAGGGTTCTGGGTGAAGGTAGGGAGAATCGGCTCTGAAACCAAATATTCTCCATACCTGTAGAATCCAAATATTCTCCATACATGTAGAAGGGCCTGACCCATTCTCAATAGCTATGCTGGCCATGGAGCTGACATTTTATTTTCAACCCAATCCTGGAAAGGACTGTGAATGTTTAAAATGCGTAGCAAAGCCACCTCCTACATATGCTTATGTTGCCTTAGCTAGTGTGATATAACACAGTTTGGGGTCCTGCTACAGAGCCACCTGTCTGCTCTTCTCCAACCCCTTTTAGTATTGCTGTGTCCACTGCAAGTATAATACATGATGTATCTACAAATAATAATCTGGGATATTATTTCTCCAGTGCAGAACTGAAATTACACTGCAGTGTTAGTCAAATAGGGATGTAAAGAATACTCACACATTTTCTCATTCTTGTCAGCAAAAGATATCTCAATATGTTCAGACACCTCTTAAAATAAGAGTCAGTTGCTGTGTGTACTTATTGTACCTTAATATATATTTGTGAAAAAAATGTTTCCATACAAAAACTTGTGGTATTTTGTGCAAAAAACAACAACACCTTCTTGGCTTTTCTGAAAAACCTCACATATTTGCTCAGAAAACTGTATTTTGTGCAAATAAACTATTTCAAAAAAGTTGGGGCTTTTTTTTTTGTATGAACAAGGTTCATTTCTGCAAAATGCAAACTTTTTGTCCAAGTTATTTGCCATTTTTCCATTTTTATTTGCCATAAAGGAGCCCTGATGGTGCAGTGGTTAAATGCTGGTACACCAGCCACAACATTGTAAGTTCAATCCTAGAGGAGGGCTCCAAGGTCCACTCAGTGTTCCATCCTTTTGTAGGTTGGTAAAATGAGTACCCAGCTTGTTGGGGGCAATTGACTTACACATTGTAAACCACTTAGGGAGTGCTAGTTCACTGATAAAGGGTATAGAAATATACTTGCTATTGCTATTGCTACAAAGATTTTCCATTTTCCTTTCTTTTTGGTTTCCTTTTCTATTCTCTTTTAGCACTGGAAAGCATGGAAGGCTATTATTATAGAGACAATGTATCTGTAGAAGAATTTCAAGCCCAGATTAATGCAGCTTCATTGGAAAAAGTAAAACAGTATAACCAGAAACTCAGGTAAGTTATCAGCTATCTTTAATCTGTTGTATCGAAGATCTTAGTTTTGGGTTATAATCCTATAACAATATCTCAAAGAACAGACACTCTTGGGATTTAAATTAATATTAAATTAAAATAAATATGTTTATCACCATGAATAACCTGATCTACAAATTAGATAGGTGAGTTGTTTAATGTAAATCAATAAGATGTTGTGCTGTAACTCATCCTGTAACTAAGCCTGAGCACAGATGCATGTTCCTTGAATCCTTACTGATTTAACATTATTTATACTGCCCCTCTTCTTTTCTTCCTTTTTCGGTGTTGAATTATAGATCGTCACCAAATGCAAAAGGGGCATGTCCTTGGTAAAGCAGTAAACATACACTGGTGGCACTAAATAATAAGTAATAACATATCATCTTAAATATAACTATTCTACTTAATTTGTTAATTAAAAGATGACACTTATTTTATAGCTCTTTTTTAGGTGTTCATAAATCTTCACCTAAAGTCCCCTGTTTCATATCTTACATTCCAAACATCATAAATTATATTTTATAAAGTTAGGAATGTCTCATGCTCATCCTTCATGTTCCTCCTTAGAGCTAATTAGGTGGCACTCTTAAGTTGATAAGACAGGCCACCTACTGACCTAATTCCTTTTCAGTATGATAGCATTCAGTATGATAGTCTGCTAAGCAGCCAGTCAAAGTCAGTCTACCATGAAATCTTTCCATTTTGTTTTGTCCCAAATTCTAGCATGTACACTGTGGCCTGAAAGAAATGGATAGCACAACAGGTGAAATACCATGGTATTAGAAAGAGCTAAGGAAACCTCTTACCTTGAGAAATTGTTTTAGGTATAGATAAATCTTTACCCTCTTCCTCAGTCTCATTTTAATGGTTCAATACTTTCTCATCATATTTTCTACCACACTGCAGCTGTGTTTTGTAATTAACATCTTCACTAGTTCTGCTTTATCAGCTCTTCCAAGAAAAGTGATATGCTAGCTTTCTATTTTCAACCTGTGGGAAGGCTGTAAATTTACTGTGACCTTATGTTTTGCTAATAGGAAGATGTAGCTTTAAAAAGGAGAAAGTAATTAACACAGCAGTCTTGATTAGAGCTAGCAGGGAATGATGTGGCAGATCTCCTCTCATTGACAGCCTAGCCTAATGTCTTATGCCAGCAAGGATGGAAGGTAGAGGAGGTTTCCCCAGCTGTACAGCCTGATGGATACATATATGTAGACACACACACCCCATTGACAATAAAGTAGGAAGAACAATTAGCTGTGTCAGCTCAAAGACCTTGCATGTCTTCTCCATAATATTTTAGAATTTACCCCACCAGTAGTTTTGCTCTGTCTGTTAGCAAATATTCTTTAAACACCTTCATTACTATGTATCTAAAGGCTCAGCAGTTTGGAAGAGCTTAAGAGACCTTAGTTGTACATTAACAAAAATATAGGCATTCCGTAAACAGAGTGTAATTACAGGACCTTCTTATTAACTCAATTAATCTCTCTGTAATCTTGGGAAAGTGGGTAAAGGGAACAAATGAGATAAAGTTGTCATGTAGTACTATCAATCAATTTGAAAACCACATGTCTTTCTTTTTTCACTGTTATGTTAGACACTGCTTGCTATTTTAATATTCTGCTTTCTATTATGGGGATGAGAAGATTAGTGCAGTATTAGTTGGAAGTTTTCCATTGCTTTCAATTCACATGCAACCACACTCCAAATTATGTGTTCTGAAATGGTGTTGTGTTTGTTTGTTTTTTAAATAATGAAAAATGTCTCTCCACTGTTGTTGCTACTCTGTCAGTTTGGGGCATCTTTTTTGGTAAATTGGTGGAAAGCATTATTAAATATAAAAGAAAATCAAGTATGTAGAAGGACAAGTCTTGCTGTAAAGAAAACCAACATGGTTTCTGCAAAGTTGTGTATTTCTTTGAGTTCTTTGACTGTTAGTAAACACATATGCAAGGATGAACTGATTATAAAAGCCCTTCACTACAAGCTTCTGAGGAATGGCAGTAATGGGACAAAGAGTAAGGGAGCCCTTTTATAGATTGTTAACTGGTTAAAAACAAACAAACATCAGACAGTATGAATAAATGGACATATATTGCAATAAAGGATTGTAAAGTGTTACCAAAGGTCTTATACTGGGAATGGTGCTGTTATGCCCTGCTTGGATGGGGACTCAGAGGATGACTCGGAGGATGAGTCAGAACTTCCTCTGACTCATGAGCCTACAGCGGAGGAGCCCCAGCCTGGTCCTAGCAGCCCTGCTTTGCCAACTCCCATAGAGTCTCCAGCAGAATCTGTGGTGTCTCAGGAGGTCGCGTCACAGCCAAGCCTTCCATCAACAGAGCCGTTGGACATGGAGGAGGATCAGGGGACTGTGCCTAACTTTAGTTAGCATCGAACTGAAATGGTGGGCCTCAGGCGCTCAAGGAGGCTTTATGAAAATCACCGAGATAATCAAGGTGATCAGCCTAAGCTGAGCTCTGGCAGCTCAGAGATTTAAGCAAGTGTGGAAACAAGTGTGGAAACAAAGCCTCCGTTATCTGAGCTTCCTGGATAATGCCTCTGTCTCTGTCCCTCCTTGTTCCTTGCCTTGAACACTTGACTCTTGACTATCTTGGACTCCTGGTATCCATGACCTTCAGACCTCTGACTACTCTTGGACCTCTGAATCCTTGGACCTCAAACTGCCTTGTTTCTCGGCTTCTCTACAATCCTCAACCTACAGACTGTGTTTGACTCTTTGCTTGCTGATCCCTTGGATTGGTAATTAGGACTTTGTTGGGACCTTCCCTCACTTTGGCTATCAGCCCTGCTGCCTTCTTTCTGCACAGTTAGGCTGATAGTGACGTAATGGCTGGGGAACATGCTTTTGAGGAGTTACTGCAGATGAACTTGCAGCTTTCCAGCCAGGTGCAGAATGTAACTCAGAGTGTGGCTGCACTCCAGGGTCAGGGCCAGCTCCTGAGTGACGCCGGAAATGTTTTGCCTCCCTTCC
>CM034706.1:45306372-45330875 GCA_020142125.1 Phrynosoma platyrhinos | reverse complement strand
ACACACACCCTCCTAATGATGCCACTGCTACCTGTTCAATTTGTACATAGGAAACATCCTACCAAGAGTAGGATTAGACTTACAAGGAGGAGACATAAAGACAGAAGGAAGGAATATTAACAATCTACGATATGTGAATGACACAATATTACTAGCAAATAACTACATGGATTGGAACAAAGGTTGAGGAAGGTTGAGGAAGAAAGTGAAAAAGTAGGCTTGCTGCTGAAATAAAGAAAACAAAAATAATGACCATGAGGACCTACATAAATTCAGTATTCCATGAGATGATTTTTTTTCTATGGCCAGTGTTTTTATCTTCAGCTTTTGGAGCTGAATGAAGGTTTTGGCAGCTCACATAATTTGCTTTGAGCTTGTTTGCATATCATCATCATCATCCCATATTTTCCCCACTTTGCGAAGTGTTTGCTTACACAGACGCTTCCACATTTAGCCCTTCATCTATATAATTGTGGATTGGCTCCTACCATCTGCCATTGGGAAGACACTTTGTGGATATATTTGGCAAACTCATCCATGTGGAACAATAATCACATACAGTTTAGTAAAAGGCAACTCATCTGAACTCATTTAAGGTCATCTTAAAATATTACAAGATAGTGAGCAAGCAATCTAGTTCAGTCATGAAGTCAAAAGAAGTAGAGTTCTGGAGAATGCAAAAGCTTGTTCACTACTCTATGACATTTTATTTGGTCCATATAAAGATATTAAGATAGAAGTTATTAAAATATATAATTAAGATATATTTTAAGGCCAGCATAGCATAGTGTTTTGAGTAATAGACTACAGATCTGGAGACCAGGGTTTGAATCCCACCTCAACCATGTAAACCCATTGGGTGACCTTGGACATGTCACACTCTCTCATCCCTGGGGGGGTCACAACCCCCCCTGAACAAATTCTGCCAAGAAAATCCCATGATAGGCTTTAGGGTCACCATAAGTCAGAAATTACTTGAAGACACACAATAACAACAATACATTGTGGCTACTTACATTTTTTTTCAGTTGGGCTAATAGAGTTACATGGTTGGGAGAGTTTTTTGGTTTGTTTGTTTCATTTTTTTTTACACATTTTAGTTATACTCCAAGGAATAAATTGGTTCTTTTTATTTAATGTATTTATTTTGTATTGCAGTTGTACTCTGAGTGTTACTCTGGAGCAGGCTATAATTCTTGCTCGGAGTCATGGCCTACCTCCTCGTTATATCCTGCAAGCTACAGATGTGATGCGCAAACAGGTAAGCCACCATTATTTTAATGATATATTACACTTTTCCCATTGTATATTTCATTTGCTCCTCAAATGATTAATTGATCTTGCAAAACAAATCAGTATTTTGAAAATAACAAGAAGCTATGGTGTGTGTAGTCTGGAAAGGCCTGGTCCCAAGTATCCTGGATTTGTCAGTTAAAGCAGAAAGTTAGAGGGTATATGTAATAGAACTATAGTCGTTGCTGGGAGTCATAATGGTCCATCATCCCGGCAAGGCTACCTTCCTGCTTTAGGGGAACCTAGTTTCTTCTTTTCCTCTTCCTCCTTTTTTGAGATCTCTTCCTCCTCCTCCTCCTCCCCTTAAAGGCTGCTGATCTGGAAGGCTCTACTGGAGCACAGGTACGAGTGGGTGAGGGAGCAAGTGGGCAAGTGGGAAGACAGATCTCCCTCTGCCTGAGCACAGTCAAACTGAAAAAGGGGGAGAGGAGGAAAGGACCAGGTGGCCCAGTCTCCCGATGGGCTTCATTGGTGGAGCGGAATTGCTCAAAGTTCATTTTGGAGGGCCATTGGGACCCTCCATTGAACTTCTCCAGTGTTAATCCCAACTTCCCGACATTCTTATAGGTCGATTTGAGAGAGGCTTCTCCCTCCCTGACCCACTTTCCTCCCCCCTTCAACACACGTGCGATGTCGAGATGTCGGCTCCTCCAGAAGAGCAAAATGATCACCTCCCTTCAGCTACAGGGAAGGAGGGTGTGTGTGCCATCGGTTTGCCACCACTGTGCTATGTGATGGTACAAAAACTTTTATTGCTTAAGAAGCCCAACACATTTCAGCCTTCTTTAGGGGCTATTATAAAATAAACAAAAACACATCTACTATAAATTGTAGTATTGAGTCAACACATTAGTCCTTTCCTTTCTCCTGTCTCATTTCATTCTTCTACTGTGAATACATGCTTACCAGTGGTAAAAAGCATACAATGAAAATGTCACCATAAATGTGTGTTTATGGATATGTATGTACAGCTACACATGGGGCCGACAAACCTTATGGAAAAATGTGCCTATCATGTATCATGCCTATGCAAAGCCCTGACTGATGGCTCTGTAAACAAAATAATTTCAGAAGATGTTATTTTTGCTTATACACTCGGGGTACACAATCTGTTTTTCAGACTACAAATCCCATAATCCCTGACTGAAGTCCCTTCCTCTGCCTACTCTCCCATCCCCACACCAGGAAGCTGATCTGGTTTTTAAAAACCACCCATTGGAGCTTTGTCACATATTTTTGCCTTGAAAATGCAATTTTGATACAGTTGAGATTCCCTTTTAAAACTTGTGCTTTCCGTGTTCTGAGATTGAAATTGATGCACAGATATCTGGGAATAAGTCCCATTGATCTCAGTGAGATTTACTTCTGAGTAGACATGCCTCAGATTTCACAATGCATTCAAAAGCAAGATGAGAATTGATTGGGCCAACATACTAATGTCCAGATTTTCTTTTGTCTTGGCTTTTCTTGTCAGAGAATTTTTGTCATTTACCAAAAATAGCTAGTCATCCTGTAGCTGAGACTGTCAATCCACCTACACTGATCAGATGTATCACTTGCTAAATAATCAACCTGTCAAGATTTTTTAGGAATTTTTTTTTAAAATTATAGTTCATAATACCATTTTGATAGTATGTCAGTTTCTCTTTTATTGTCTGTTTGCAATCATTTTACGGCTTAGAACACTAAGTCAAATGAATGTTTTTACACCTGGATTTAAGCCTAATAGACAGATAGATAGGCTGGAAGGCAACAGACAGACAGACACACATACTGTAATATTTAAGTTACTGTTTCTTGGGATGAATTCTGAGAAATGGTTTGTACATAATTTTGTCTTTTCCTTCTGTGCTAATCTATATACTTGTATTAATTTTTCCACATTCATATTTCCTATGCCTTCAAAGGTAGTCACTCACATACTGTGAAGAGTTCCCCCTGCCCAAACTAATATTTAGAATAAGAGGGTAGGAAATCTTGCAGTTCCCTCACTCAAAGAATAAATGCAAATTCTTCTAAAATAATTTTTTTAGCTTCCAAATTTAGGTTCCTCTTTGGATACAATTTTATACAATAGTTTATAGTACCTCCTCCAATATATATAAGCTCTATTTAAGTGTTAATATTCTGCAGGTAATTAGAACCATATGAGAAAAAAATGGGGATGAGCATGCTAACCCCAGTGTCTTCTGCTAGTATCTCCCTCACCCTTAAGGTGGAAAGCAGGTGTCCACAGGAGAGAGTCTGCTCTATTCATATATGGGTTCTGACTCAATTAGTGCAGTCTCCTTTCATCTTGGAGAGCAGCAGGATTAGCAGTGGTTCCCCAGAGCTAGCACTCCCACCCATCACATAGGTAATCATCTATAATACCTGTAGAGATATATAGACTTTGGTTCTCTCTTGTCCCTCCAAGTTTTTCAATTATGCTGAACTGTCTTTGAACCAATTGTGCACACTCTCATTAACATTATAGTATCCCATATCCATTCTTTTTGTTACCAAGGCTGAAAACAGAGAGGTGACACCCACCATTGTGGCAGCATAGTTAACCACTCTTTTGAATCTATTATTAATTTTTATTTAATTTTTATTCAGTCTACCATTTCCCTAATATTGGGACCTATGATTCCTTACATCATGATTAAACAGCAGAAAACATAATAAATTATGATATTAAAACAGTCCAACTCATTATCATATTAAAGCAACCACTGAATTTTTTTAAAAACGAAACCCATTTAAAAGCACATGAGAGGTAAAAAGGAAAAAAAGTACCATTCTGCCATTTAAAGCTCCTTAGCAGCAAATCAATTCCCAAAATACTGCATGAATGAAAAGGTCTTCAGTTGCTTGTGGAAGGACAACATGGAGGGAGCATCTGCTGTGAAGGCCTCTCTTGTGTACTCACTAAACAAGCCTTTCTGTGCCTTAAAACAATTAATCAGAATTCTATGTTTGGAAACTAAATTTGTAGAGAATGAAGAAACTTGTTCTTTGATAGTATGATATGGCTGTACAGTCGGCCCTCCATGTCCATGGATTCCTTATCCACGGATTCAAGCATCCACAACTTGAAAATATTCCCAAAATATGTAAATTCCATAAAGCAAACCTTGATTTTTCCATTTTATGTAAGGGACACCATTTTACTATGCCATTGTATTTAATGAGACTTGAGCATCCACAGATTTTGATATCCATGGAGGATCCTGGACCCAAACCCCAGTGGATATCAAGAGACCACTGTATTTCCTGAAATTATGAATATATGTTCACTATTTTTAATGTTATTTTTTAGTATGATGTATTACTTGTACTGTAAGTAAAAATTATTATTTATGTATTCTGCCTTTGAGAATTTTTCTGAATGTGTATGCCTAGGCCTGCAACAGGAGAAGGTTTAAAAAAGATTTAGCTATATGGGAAACAACCCATTTTTCTGTCTTACAGGGAGCAAGAGTGCAGAACACGGCCAAGAATTTAGGAGTTAGGGACCGAACACCACCATCTGCTCCAAGGTAATTAAACATTGCAGTCAGTTGCCTGTGACCAAGACCATTATTTCTCCAGTCTCTGTCAAATACTTCATCCAGATTCACACTGCAATTTTTACTGATATTCATGGGTAGGGTTCATTTTGCTTTAGGTTTGAAATTTCTACAATATTATTTTGCTCTTTAGTTTTGGAGTTTGCCTTTCAGAAAATACTGAGAAAGTTTTTTTTAAAACAAATACTGAAGAAAACCTAATTCTTTCTGTGACTGCATACCAAAAATACCCAAGACAGAGTAAGTGCATGGGAGCTTCAGCGAGAGGAATTCCAGTTGTCTAGGGACACTCCACTTATTATACAGGATGCTGCTTTAGATATGTCATTATAGGTTTGTTGTTGTTAACTGCCTTCAAGTCATCCTCGACTCATGGTGACCCTGTGAATGAAACATCTTCAAGCCCCCTTATCTTCCACTCCTTTGCTTAGGTTCTGTAGATTCAGGCCTATAACCTCTCTGATTGAGTTGATCCATCTGGCATGTAATCTTCCTCTCTTTCTACTGCCTTCCACTTTCCCTAGCATTATCACCATTTCTAGCAAGTCATGCCTTCTCATGATGTGACCAAAGTATGACAGCTTTAAATTCATTACCTTGGCTTCCAAGCAGAGTTCAGGTTTAATATGTTCAAGAACCCATTAATTTGTCTTTTAGGCTGTCTGTTGAATCCTTAGCACTCTTCTCCAGCACCATATCTCAAATTAGTTGATTTTCTTTCTGTCAGATCTCTTCACTGACCAGCTCTCACATCCATACATGGTGATGGGAAATATAATAGCTTGGACAATTCTAACTTTTGTGCTCAATAGTATATCTTTATGCTTTGATCTTATCTAGTTCTTTCATGGCTGCCCTTCCACTCCTAGTCTCCTTCTGATTATAAGTAAAGGAGCTTATTTTTTAAATGAAAATATTTATATTCCATCTTATATTGATGATCTGAAGGCAGCTTACAATAAAATCAATCTAAAACAAATACCATATTTTCCGGCATATAAGACGACCCGGTGTATAAGACGACCCCCCATTTTCCCAGTCAAAATATAGAGTTTTAGCACCTCTATCCTCCTTATACCCGGCGTATAAGACGACCCCTCCACTTTAACCATAGATTTTGCAGGTTAAAAAGTAGTCTTATACGCAGGAAAATAAGTTAAAGTTATTAAAATATATATTAACTAGTTTATCAATTTAAACCAGGCAATTTTAAACCTGTTAAAACAATTTAAAATAGTGTAATCATAGGATATGAACAGATAAATTAGTTGTGCCTGAAGGCTTTAAGAAAAAAGCAGTTTTTTACTTGGTGCCAAAATTATCCCAATTTTGTTACCATTCAGACCTCCAAAGGGAGGGAAATCCGCAATTGTCCTCCCATGTCCTACCACAGTGTGCATCTCTTACTATGGGAAGTGCCCCTCCAACAGGGCTCAGTTCTTGGGCAGGCATCTATAGAGAGAGGTGCTCCCTCAAGTATCAAAGTCCCAAGCCATTTAGGACTTCAAATGTTATCACCAGTACCTTGAACTCAGACTGGAGGTGTATTGGCAGTTAGGGAAATTCCTTCAGAAATGGTGTTCTATGCTATCTGAATGGAATCTTAGCTAACAATGTAGATGCTGCATTTACTAACAGCGATTTTGTGTCACCTTCAAGGGCAACCCCATGTAAGATTGCATTGCAGTAGTCTAATTGGGAAGGTAGCAGTAGACTACTGAGGCTACATTATTCCTATCCAGGAAAGGTTATAGCTGGTGGGCCAGTCGACACTGGCCCCAAGCCCTCCAAGCCACTGAATCTGTCTGCACTTTCAAGGGCAAGGATGGATCTAGGCTCTCCAGTGAAGTTCCTTAAAGCTAGATTTGAAAATACTGCAAATACATTTTAAAACCACCTCATTTGAGAGGTGACTATTACAAGCTCTGAAATATTTTTCTATTGATCAACACTGGAGTCAGAAAGGAAAGTCAGTTCCCACTCTTTCCATTCCCATTACCTTCCACAAGTTCTGCAAACACATGCCCTTACCCCGTTTTGCTGGTGGTAGAGTTGAGAACAGCAGTGGGTGTATTTTCCAGGAGGGAAGGTTTTTCCCTCACTTTCATCACACACTTTCTTGATGAGCTAGGTAACAATGTTTTGTTTAACAGTAATGAAATACTTTCATGCTGCATCTTTATTGGTTCTTAATAGAGTCTATCTTTGTCTTTATTAACTCCTTAGAATGAAAAATATTGTAGATACATGTTTATGAAGGTTTTTTTAAAATGCAGTGATGGATTGCCAATATATTGGCATATGTCTACCAATAAAAAGCTTAATGAAAATAAATAGAGTATCCCAAGGCTTTCATGAGATTTTTTTTTGGCCCAGAGGCAAAACTCTACTTGTTATTAATCTATTTGTTGTTTATAGCCTGCCTTATACAAATAGATTAAAATGTAATAATAAAGTCAAAGTTCCAGTTATATAAAAATGGAGAAGAGATGATGATGTTGTTTTTTACCATCAAGTTAACTTTTATTTATGACAGCCCTATGAATGAGAGACCTCGAAATCCTTGGTCATCAGCCGTCCAGCTCAGGTCTTGCAAGCTCAGGCCCACAGCTTTCTTGATTGAATCAACTTCCCTGTAGTGTAGTCTCCCTCTTTCTTACTGCCTTCCACATTTTCAAGCATTATTTCCTTGTTCAATGAGTCACTTCATCTCATGATATATCCAAAGTATAACAGTGTCAACATAGTCATCTTGGCTTTATAAAGCAAAGTAAACACTACATTCAAAGCAATTGGGAAAAATAAATCACCAAGAACGGATGACATACCAATAGAATACTACAATCCACAGAGACAGATTAAAGTATAGTTCTAACTAAAATCTGCCAGCAAATACGGAAAACAAAGCAGTGGCCCACAGACTGGAAGCGATCACTATACATTCCCATCTACAAAAGAGACACAAAAGATCGCAGTAATTACAGAACCAGTGCACTAATTTCCCATGCAAGCAAAGTCATGTCCAACATTCTGCAGCAAAGACTCCTACTATATATATATAGAGAAATTCCAGTGGTGCAAGCTGGATTCAAGAAAGGAATTAGGATCATACTGCAAATATATGGTGGTTAAAGGAGGATATCACAGAATTCCAGAAGATAAACTGTTTGTGCTTTATTGACTACAGCAAAGCATTTGACTGAATAGATTGTGAAAAGCTATGGCTTGCTCTTAGTGGAGTGGGAGTGCTACAACATATGATTGTTCTGATGCATACCTGTACTCAAGTCAAGAGACTGGCATTAGAACAGAATATGGAGAAAAAATGATTCCCAATAGGTAAAGGAGTCAGGCAAGGCTACATACTATCACACTATTTATTCAACTTGTATGCAAAAAACATCATACAGACAGCAGGCTTAGATTCAGAGATAAGTGTGAATATTGGGGAAAAGAACATTAACAGCCTAAGATATGCAGACAACACAATATTACTAGCAGAAATCAACAAGGATCTGGAGCAATTTCTGAAGAATGGTAAGGAAGAAAGCACCAAGGTGGGTTTATGCTGAACGTTAAGAAAACAAAAATAAAGGCCATGGAAGATCAACAAGAATTTATCCTTGATAATGAGAAAATTGAAATAGTGAAAATTCCATACCTTGGATTAAATATTGACCAGAAGGGAAACTGTAATCAAGAAATCAGAAGACTAGAAATGGGAAGGGCAGCTATGAAAGAACAGGACAAGATCATAAAGTGAAAAGATAACTCTAAACACTAAAGTGAGGATAGTCCAAGCCATTTTATTCTCCATCCCCATGTGAGAGTTGGATAGTGAAGAAAGCAGATAGAAAGAAAATCAACTCATTTGACTTGTGGTGTTGCAAAGGAGTGCTGAGGATATAGTGGACAGCCAAGAAGACAAACAAATGGATTATAGAAAAGATCAATACTGAACTTTCCCTGGAAGCTAGGATACCTAAATTGAGACTATTATACTTTGGCTACATCATGAGACAGCTTGATTCATGAGAAAAGACAATGATGCTGGGAAATGTGGAGTGCAATAGAGAGTAAGACCACATGCTAGATGGTTAGACTTGATAAGGGAAGCCATGGGCCTGAGCCTGCAGGGCCTGAGCAGAGCAGCTGAGGACAGAGAATCTTGGAGATGTCTCATCCACAGGGTCACCATGAGCCAAGGTAGACCTGCAGGTAGTTAACAGCAACAACAAAAGTCTTCTTAGTAATCAGTGTAATGAACACACAACTTATTTTGTGCCTGCACAAAGCCAGTTGAAACATTCTAGAGATGAGAGTAGCATTATTTCAGGGGAACCTTTTTGTCTCCTGCTATTCAATATGGAATCTCTTGCTTTTCCTACTCTGCCACCTCAATATCTTGTGCTTTAACAGTCTCTCTCTCTTTCCCCCTCCTCCATCCTTCTTGAGTTGGGAAGTATAAAACTTTATGAGGCAGGCACTGTGACACGAAGACTCACCAGCATGCACTCATCAAGTCTTCTCACCTGACCTACCTGTGATAAAGATATTCTCTTTAAAGAGGGTGTTCAGTCTTACACTGATCAACATATGCATTAAGGCTCTGTCACTTTTTTTTAAAAAAAACAACAACCACCTTATTTTAAGAAAGTTCATTGTCAGTCTTCTTTGCTGGTTGCAGTGTTTATACTTCACTCTTTGCTCTGTTATTTGCTAGTCTTGGGAGAGCCTTTCGTTGACAGCTTGGCTCATTTGGCCAGCCCTCCCCTTCCACCGCAGGTACTGATGGTGATCCAGGCAGCTCAAAAGACCATCTACTCACCACACTTACTTAAAGTGATATAGGTTCTTCCAGTACGTCCTGTCACATGAAATTATTTGACACTTCCAGTTGTCTTGGAGGTACTCCTTTTTCTCATCACCCTTGGGGGCTAGGGTCTACCTCTTTCTTTTCTCTGGATTTATGTGGCAGCCATTTCTTTCACTGCCCTCAGATTACTCATGATCTTATCAATTGAGGGTCAAGGCTTTTTGTAAAGGATTGAAAAGCTGCATGTGCATGGGACACACATGGTTGTGTCCAAACATAAATTATCTGGTCTACTGGCCACATATTGACTGATACCTCCTCTTAACAAAGATTACCTCCCTTCTGGCCATAACATCTGCTAGGAGGGCTGTTCAACTCTCTTATCCTCAGTTTTTTCAAGAGAAGGTCATCATAATACCAAGCACAATCATTTTAGCAGTACTGGTGTGGTAGTTTCATGCCTCACAGGACACACTTCTCTCTCAGTGTTCATGCCTAATCCTACATCTCTGTGGGAGACACTACTAGATGTGTGGGGTGGAGCATTTTACACAGTAGGCCCTCCCAGGCACTGTTCCTTCGGTCCTTGAGAAACTCAGACTGGTAATAAGAGTGACTTTAGCCTATTTTTTATGACATTGGGGTGGGGATGAGGGTTTGGCCATACTTTGGAAAGCTAGTACAGCAAGTTATGTGACTTGAAATGAGAACAGGCTGCTAAAAGCTATGGGTGTTGTGGGCTTAAACAAGCATGTAATGTAGCCTTTGTTGTACGTCATAAGAACTTTAAAGAACTTTAAAGCCTAAGGGTCTTTACAAACTGCCAGAAATAATGCAACTTGAGTCCACTTTAACTGCCCTGGCTCGTGCTAGGGAATCATGGCAATTGTAGTTTTTTCTGAGACATTGAGCTTTCTCTGTCAGAGAGCTCTGATGCCACAATAAACTACAGTTCCTATGATTCCCTAGCACTGAGCCAGGGCAGTTAAAGTGGACTCAAGTTGCATTATTTCTGGCAGTCTGTAAAGGCCCTAGGTCTGTAAGTTCTGCTGCACTTAAAAACATGGTTAGAATAATTTGGTGTAGTGTATTGCAAAGGGACTTTAATCTTTCCACAGTACTTTCTGGCATATCATAACCAGGAGGTAGATACAAATGCTTCTCAAGGAGGGAGAGAAGTTATTAATTGAAACAAAGAAATAAACTATGTTTTGATGACAATAGGCTCCTGAAATGGCAAATAACTATCACAGAATTATTTTTGTTTGTGCAAAAAACTATTTTTCTACCTAAACATTACATAAAGAATACCCACAACACTAAGAGCACTGACTTCATTTTGGTTTTCAGTCTGTATTCTTCTGACCATAACTGCATTGTGGTTAAAGATTTCAGCACCTATTGTAATAATTGTTCTTTGTTTTTTGGCAGATTGTACAAGCTGTGTCAGCCACCACCTCCTGTTGGAGAGGAGTAAAGATTCCCATCTGAGGAATAATCAAAATGCCAGTTTCCATGACACTGAAAAAAAGTGAACACAACGGGCTCTGATAGAATGTGCTTTGAGTACTGATCAGCTGTAGCACTTAGCATTGGATACAGCAATCTTTTAAAATACAACTGTGCTACTGACAAACAAATACTTCTGAGAGAAAAATAATATTTGAATGTGAGGTGCATGCTCTGTGATTTTAAACCTAGGACATTTACACTAGAATAAAGCTGCATTTGAAATTATGCTTCAAAAGTGCCAGTCACTCAGTTATGCACATATTTTTAAGCAAGGAAAGGTCCCACCAGTGTACATGTGCTGTAGTTTAAAGGTCTGTTATCTTTCTTTTAAGCTATCTACATGAACATATAGATGAAGTGCAAACAGGGAAGAACACTGTATCAGATATTTTGATAAACCAATGCTTTGATTTGGAAAGTGATAAAGAATAAACCATTTAAAGTTGCTACTGTAGACTGTAGTTCTTCAATACATAATACCCAAACCAACTCCCATTAGCATTCTTATTTTCTAAATTCAAAACTGGAGCTGTACTTGAAATTATTTTTGTGATGATGTAGTGAACATATTCAAATAGGAGTCAACTGGGTAACAGTTGTAATACATGGGTAACAGTCAAAGGAGTTTAGTGAGTGATTTGCATGACTTGGCAGTAGTGACATTCATCACAGTGAGATGAGGATTAGAAGTGACAGACTGATTCTGCTGAATCAAAATTCTATTCATTGTTCTTAAGAAACTGTTTGGCAACCACAGATAGGGTATTTCCTATGAGAGAGAATTCTTCAGCATGAGATCATGGTCACTATGTAGACGATTCTGCTAAAAACATACATTCTTATACATTTTTGTATTTCCAAATTCTGGTGTACATTTATATGAGACTATGAATATTTTTAAGCAAGGGATGGCCCACCAATGTACATGTGCTGTAGATTAAAGGTCTGTATCTTTCTTTTATGCTGTCTATTATGTTACAGCAAGTTCTTAAAATTAAAGCATGGATACCTCTGCCTCCAATAGATGTTGTCTCTAGTGTACTCCATTTTACTTTAGAAAACTGGAACTGAATTTATGTTGCAAACAATCCTAAACTGCAAGACTAATTCACAAACCATCTATCTAGTAATGTTAAAAAAATCAACAGTTTGTCAGAAAATAAAATTAATGCAATAGGTATAAACAGATCAAGAAAAAAATGTTGACTTCGCTACCCAGTTTTAGAAATGAGATTCTGGAATGACAGTTGAGGATTCTAGACATATGCATGCCTACTCTGAAGTCCCCCTATGCTCTGGAAGAGATCTGGGGAAAGGGAATCACTTCTGCTCAGTTTACCTTCTGCTGGGAGATGGACAGGATTGCATGCAGTCTCCAAGAGGTCTGGAGGGGAAAACAGGGGAAAACACATTCTGTGCCTATTCTTACGAGGAAAGAAAAAGGATAGTTTATATGCCACACTAAACATGTTACTTGATAACCTTTTTTTCATCATGGTTAAAAATAATTATAGTTTCTTATGTTCTAATGCATAAATGCACACCAGTTTTGGGATATCTGTGTTATAGTAGCAATTTTTAATGCTAATTGGTTTGAATGGCAGTATGGTTTTATATCCAGGTATGGATCTGCATAATCTACATATGGAGAAGCATAGTAACATGATTGTGTCTCCTTTGCTGGATTATGATGGTATGCTATATATAGCAGGCAACTGATCCTCTACTTCTTAAAAAAAATGTAGCAAGCATAATTCGTTTACTGAGCTGTAATTAGTCCTTGTATATGTTCCTTTCAGAATATTGAACTTTTGTTTCAATAAAGATATTGCTTATTTTTAAAAGTATCTAAGATATATATGTGTAGTATCAGGTTCTAAAATGCAAAAGTGATCCCAAATTTTCTGCTGAAAACTCATATTAAACGTAATTCCTCAGACTGGGCTCAGAAATAAATGTTATTTTTTGTGCTGGAAATATCTGCTTAGAATTGAAACCCTGCTTATTGGAGATTATTAAATGCTGCTACAGTTCAAAAGCACAATTTAGCATACTTCAGTAGTGCCTGAAACACATTTTTACTTTAGACATTCTTCAGTATTGTTGGCTGTGGTCCTATCATTACTCTCAAACTATAATGCATTCTCCACTGTTCATACAGACCAATTTTAAAAGATTATAGCAACAATATAAGTCTGTAGCATTGTGTATATAGTGTAAGAAATCCAGTAAATCTGTTTGTTCTTTGATCAAAACAAATGTAGTTATAGTTTTTCCTATGGTTTTCATTTTGGCATTACTAGATTTTTCAGATGGAGAATATATTTTTATAATTACCCAATAAGGAGTCTAGAATATTGCTGCTTTTTAAAAAAGTATAAATATGTATGTAAAGACATCTACAAAGCATATTAGTATTTTCTTCTACATCTACCTTACTTGTATCTATATACTTCAACTTTTGTTACAGGTAACACTGATAAATAAAAATGAAATCTCCATTAAATTTCAATTTGAATAAATTTATTTTTCTACGTCATTATGCCCATTACTGATGATTACTTATATTAGTCTAATACATTATATTTTATTAGATACCTATATTTTCCTCCAAGTTTATATAAAAAGTATGAAATAGTATCAAATACTAATAAACTTTTTTTTACAAGTCTACTCTGAGCTGATTTTTTATTAGTTATTATTGCTCCATTGATGACATTTTTGGAGTAAAATAAAGAGAGGTCTCTGCCTGAATGTTGGATCTTTTTGAAAGTAAGGCCCAAAACATATATGTGATATTCATTTTTTTAAAACAGAAAACAGGTTGTATGGAGGCATATAGCAGTTGGGAAAAGTGTTTGATGGGAGACTGGCACAGGGCAATAATCCATTTCAGGGATATGTTCTGGAAAGAGGCTATATTTAATTAATTACCTTTCAGAATAAGACTGGCTTCCTTAAGGACACTTTTCAAAAGATATGCATAAGACAACATGTAATTCAGCCCTACAAGACAACAAAGGAATAGGAGGAAGAAAGACATGAGGGGGACAGTTGCGATTTGTCATAACAGCAGGACCGCAGCTGAGTATTTCCTGCGTTCCCTCACATCCTGCTCTGCCCACCACTAATGGCCAGAGAGTTCACATCTATCTTTCACGTAGCATTGTGTGCCAGGGAACTTGGTAAAAAGATGAAACTCCATGGGCAGAGTGTAAAGCTCCATCTTGTGCACGATAAGTTTCTAGCCCATGTGTGACACTCAATGAAAAATTGTTATAATATCAGCCCCTTTTGTGTTTGAATGGAGTGACCTTTCTATCTCCTGTGGAAGTCTAACTATAGATTTCCCTGGCTCTGACCAAATGCTTTGACATCAAGGGGCAGGCAGCCACACAATATTGAAGGCAGGGCTAGCAGTGCTACCCCAATGTTCCTTTCAATAATTGGAGACTCTTCACCGCTATTATAAATGTAAGGAAGAATTGTACAACTAATGGCAGATTTCATCCTGCTCGTGAAGATGAAGGACATCAGATATTCCTGATGGCAGATACTCATTTAACATGGACCTGTTATTTCACGGCATGCCAACTACTCAGTCATGTTGTTGTTGTGTGCCTTCAAATTGTTTCTGACTTATGGCGGCCCTAAGGCAAACATATGGGATTTTCTGGGGCTGAAAGTGTGTGACTCATTTAAGGTCAGCCAGTGGGTTTCCATGGCCAAGAAAGTAATCAAACCCTGATTTCCAGAGTCAAGTTCAATGCTCAAACCAATACACCATGCTGGCTCTCCTGTTGTTATAATACTTATATTTATGAATATCCTGCCTTTTCCCCAGTTTGGGACTCAAGGCAATGCTAAAACCACTCCACCACTCTGGCTCTCTACTCAGTCAAACCTACAGTTAAAATAAAGTCTGTCAGAGGGTAGTCATTGCTCATTTTCTTAATGCATGCTAATGAGAAGAATTAAGTCTGCATTACCAGGGCATGCTCTTCCTTCTGGGGATCTCGATTCAGCCAGTGATTTGCTATCTGACCCTAAAGTTCAGATATTCCCCCATTTCATTTGAGGTACCAAACTGCTGTGTTCTTAAGTTGCAAAGGAAAATTATTCTTTTGTAATGAGCAGCTCTCAGATAAAAAGGGATTTAAAAATGTTCAATATTGACCCTTCTCATCTCTAATGATAATGTCCAAAGAGAAGCTGATAACTGTCTTAATCCACTCTGATATTCTACGTCTATTAGCTCTCTTGTTGCTGAGAAAAGCCTGGCAAAGGTTTTTTCAGTGAAAACCCAGACATATTTACTCAAAAGTACATCCAGTTTAATGAGAGATTTTTTTTAAAAAAAAAAAAATCCCAGTCTCATCTTCACCCAGGTAAGGATTATGCTACAGTTCAAGACAAAAGGGTGGCATTTCTGCAGAAACGGATCTGCTTAGTTTTCTTGTAAGAGCCTTGTAAATGATTCAGGATTTGATGCCAGAATCCTAGGCTCAGATGATACATTAAGATTGCAGGCTTCTAATGCCACCTGGTCATTGATCTTCTGTTGTAACAGCATGTACAGTTACACCTGATTTTATGCATTGCACTGGATATGGTCCTTCATTTGTATGTACATTGTCTATGTTAAATATAGGGAGCCCTCTCATGCTGATGCAGTCTAGCAAGTCTTCAGGGTTCAGGGTTTTACCTCTGCCTGCAGATGATAGAATTTGAACATGTGGTCTTCTCATGAAAAAATAAAACCGCACATTCTGTGACTAGAAACTTGTGTGGATTTTTTTTACTTCATTGGAAACAGAGGGAAACTTACTAATTATAGAAATTATTTTCCTAAATTTCAAAAGGTGATGAAGATAAGTGGCCAACCTTGTGATATAAAATAAATCTTTTCCTAGGTGAACTACTATTTTGAATTTGCCTTCAATTTGCAACTAAAAAACAAATCATACCTTATCCTTTATTTATTTATTTAGTATTGGATTTTAAAAGGTAAAGGTAAGGGTAGTCCCTTGACATGAATGTCTAGTCATAACCATCTGTAGAGAGCAATTCTCATCTCTGTTACTAAGCCGAAGAGCCAGCGTTATCCAAGGACTACTCCAGTGGTCATGTGGCCAGCATGACTGCACCAAATATATTACCTTTCCACCAAAGTGGTACTTGCTTATCTACTTGCATTTGCATGCTTTCTAACTGCTAGGTTGACATAAGCTGGGACTAGTGACAGGAGCTCACCCCATCATGCAGCACCTGAGCTTCAAACTGCCAACCTTCCAATCATTAGAATTTGTGTCTTAACCACTAAGCCATCATGTCGCTTTTATGCCTTTTATCCCAAAATGCGATTCATCCAAGATGCTCCACTTCTTATATAGGGTAATTATGTCATTGTAAACTAATTATGTCATAGGTAGTGGTATTCAAATTGAGTGTCAGTATGTGTATCAGTTTGCTGTATTTGTAAGGATTGTAATTTGTAGCTTCAGCCTGAAGTTGCCTTCCCTTCTTTGATGGCAATTACAATTTGTAATTGTACAAATTACAATGATTAAGGGCAGACTGTTTAACCCTTCTACGCTATTTATGGTTCATATCAAAATCATGTTCTATAAATTGCTTTTTCATCTGTAGGCAGGGGAACATGTGAAGTTTCCTGTATCCTTTTTAACCACAGGTTATATAAAACTTTTAACCACAGGTTAAAAAAAACAAAAGAAAAGAAAACTCTTACTCATGAGCCTTTCCTTTACTCTGAACTCTAATCTGATCATACCTATTTTATCTTTTAATGGAGGTGGGGTGAAAGGAACTTTGTGGAAAATATTGTTCAACGACAATTGGATGGTCATGAGACTCATACCCTTGGTTTAAACCAATATGAAATGTGTAATCTCCCACTGAGCTACTTGGAATCCTGCTGCTGGAAAAAGGATTATCTTTAATCCACTCTTTAGTACCATTAAATTTCCCTAATTTATATAGTGGCAACTTCCTCATGTGGTTGTTTATGTATTTGCTCCAGACAGGTTTTTTGAAACTCCACAGCAGAGAAGTGAAGGCACTTGTAATATGAAGTTCCAGTTGTATGGGATGTTAAAATGGCAAACATGCTTCCTACAGAGCCTGCATGTAAAACTCAGAAGTCCTGCAGAGGGGCTCAGCTGGCAATCCTGCATTTGTGTTGGCTCCTGCATGGCTTACAATATAAGTTAAAACAAAATCCCTAAAATTATATGTGGTACAAGAGTTTAAAAGGCATTGAACAATCCAACTAAAACATTACTTATATGACATTAATTTTAAACAAAAGCACATAAATCAAAAATTTCTTATTTAAAAACAGCGCACCCATTGCACATCCTTCTACCACAACATGGTTCATGTTCTTGGTGCACGGTTGTCAGCTGGTGATACATGGCTCTCTCTTGTTGCAACTTTGTATGCTGTGTTCCAGAACTGTTGAATAGTTGTGTGTGCTTTTTGAAGGCCCTGATCAGGGACGTATATGAGTGACATATTGTATAGCTTCTTCTTTTTCCCTTTCTTGTACTGTGCTGAAGAACAGCAGTTCTAGGAAACATAAGTACATTCAAACCTCATGCCTATAAGAATGCATGGGAGCTTGCAGTTACCAGGGTCACTGCTGTGTCAGCCACCAAGGCTGTAGTGTTATTCTGAGTCTTGTCTGTGCAGGTGATTCAGGAATGTGGCATAGTCTCCTCATTGCAAGTTCACTGGCTCTATTCCCTACATGTGTGTGTAGGTCAATCAGGCCAGTGGGTATTGGTGAAGTTTCAGTGGATGCTGGAAGGATGACTAACTTTTTTTGGATTTTCTGATGGTATGGTTGAACCCCACTAAGAACTGACTGAGAATGTATAAGATATGGCACCTATTATATTAGCTTTGCCTATCCCTCCAGCTATACACCTATAGTTCAGACAGGAATCATGTGGCTCCCAAGGGCATATTTGTGGCTCTGAAGGACACCATTTTTTTAAGCAGAAAAAAAGCACTTTCAGGGAGTATTATTTCCCTTCATATCTTGTTTCAGCAGAAAATCCAGTATAAAAAGATAATAATAGCAGGATGTGTGTGTGGTTTTTTTAATGGAAGTGAATTGGGTATTATTTTTGGAGGGTCTGGAGGATCTTGGGACAGAAAAATGTCCCTTAGAACTTGGTTACCTGTGGCTTATAGGAGTTCTACCTTATTTATTTATACTGCTGTTATACATGTTTTAATTTCAAAGCAGAATGATGATCCAAGGACTGTTCAAAACATGATCTGCTGAAATGAAATATGAATGTAGTGGCTCAAGTGGTTAAGATGCTGACTCTGTTGATTGCAAGATCAGCAGGTTGACAATTTAAGGCCCGGGTGCTGCAAGATGGGGTGAGCTCCTGTCACTAGTCCCAGCTTCTTCCAACCTAGCAGTTCAAAAGCATGCAAATGCAGGGAGATAAATAGGTACCACTTTGGTGGGAAGGTAAATAGCATTCTGTGCAATCATGCTGGTCACATGAGCACAGAGTAGTCTCTGACAATGCTGGTTCTTTGGCTTAGTAATGGAGATAAGCACCGCCCCCTATGGTTGGAAACGACTTGACAACCTTATCAATGGGGAATACCTTTACCTTTAAAATCTTATTAGGTTATGATCCCATAGGCAGTAATGTATTTACTTTTATTCATGTACAGAGCCTTGTGTTCCTTTGGGTTTTATAAATGTTAAATGATGATGAAATGGTAATGCT
Organism: Phrynosoma platyrhinos; assembly: GCA_020142125.1. NCBI lineage: Eukaryota > Metazoa > Chordata > Lepidosauria > Squamata > Phrynosomatidae > Phrynosoma > Phrynosoma platyrhinos. The sequence continues at coordinate 45,311,928 of CM034706.1, read as the reverse complement.
GTTTTACAGTCAACCAGAGTTTTTAGAGCCTTAGATGCATATGGAAATACTACAAAAAGAGCATTTAGATCATTAATTGAGAATGCTTGCACTTTGGTCTAAAACATATTGGCTATTATCCAGAAAGCCCATTTTGGATGTCCCATGGGGAAATACATATTCTTTTGCATTATAACTCTAACCCACCCAAACACCTTTTTCCATTACTGGGTGGAGATGAAAGCAGCAAATTTCCTTTAAAATCAACTGAGACTTGATTATAGATAGAACAGTACAAAGCACGTGATTACACAAATTATGCAAGCTAATACATTTATTTCTAAATGGATTTTATACTGTTTTTCAACCCACCCCCAAAGTTATTTGCATAAAAGAACCAAATCAAACCAAAGACCATCGTGTAGTAAAAATTAAAAATAAAACTTAAATCAAAATGAGCTGGGCTTAAACCTTTTAACACAAAGCTAGCAAAAGTTATTTAGAAAAACAACATTATATGTAATTGCCCATCAGTTAATATTTTTATTAAATCCCATCAGGGATGAGTCTCCCTTTCTTTAGTATGAAATTCTATAATGGTGGTGTTGCTACAGAAAGGATCCTATTTCACCAAATCTATTTGGGTGGTTAGACAGATAAGAGAGAATCTTTAGGTGATCTCAGCCTACAAGAACATTCATACAAGGATGTTCACTTCACTTAGGCAAAATAGAATCATCCACCATAAGACATGAAGTACACCAAAGTTCCTGGATGTATATATATACAAGGCCTATCCAATACAGCCTGATTACAGCTAAGCATGCTTAACAGCCACATAGTGCTGTGCTGACTATCAGATAAGGCTGGAAGGTAGGGATGGAAAACTGGGACGGAATGGAATGGATTACTGGGAAGGTGGTCCTATCTGGCTGATAACAACAGTCCACTAAGGCAAACCTATCACAGGGTTTTCTTAGAATGATTTGCTCAGAGAGGGTTGCTTTTCCTTTCTTTTGAGGCTGGGACAGTTTGACTTGCCCAAGGTCTCCAGAGTTGTAACCCAACACTCAAACCACTACACCACACTGGCTCTACTGGTTTTACATGCTAAAGAGCAAAGATGTTTCTGAAAAACCTGCCAAGCCATTTTTTTTAAAGCCCACAGAATTAAAGTGCAATGTTTTCCCAGGTATCATACTTTATGAATAATAATTGGGGAAAAGCTTTTCAATGCAAAGGTCAGCTCTGGAGCAGATAGAATGGAGTACATCTCTTTAACACAGTTACGAAAACATCCTTCTCCCTTTGTCCTGCCCACTGTGATAGTTATTCCTCTCTTCTTCCCTCCTTTTTCAGTTTTAATTTTGATTTACTATTAGATCTGCACTAAAAGTGATACGGGCTGTGTGATGGTTTGGATTGAAAATAAGATATATAGAATATAAAATATGAAGTAGAAAGTTCTGTGTGTTACAGAATATGTGCGTGTGTTACAGAGAACCAAATGGCTGGTTAGTTCCAGATAGAATTGCAACACAATTATAAATAAGATAAGAAATTGTCCACCAGACTTGGCTGACAATAAACTCAAAGTAGATACAATCAGGTGGCTTCTGTAACCTGACGGAAGGCAGCCAAAAGTCAAGATCTAACATCTGGTTTGTTTATGTTATCTCCACGAATCTAGTTGGAGGAGAGAGGATTGTTTATATAAATGAGGTACACTAAGCATTTGTTATAGTATTGGACCAGATATGTCAGCTGATTACAGCTGATTAGGCTAGGGAGTATATAAAACAAGCCAGAGGAGATAGAAGTCATCTTGGTTTGTAGTCTGAACCAGGGGAAAAGTCTGCAATGCTACCCTAAGCTATGCTGTTCTTAACTGGTAATTGCCCCTGAAATGCTGATGAAGATAGACCATGCTGGTAACAGAAACAACTAGGTTGTGTTAAATAGATATATTTCCTATTATGATTGGAATGGATATCAGTTATGGATGTTTACAGAAATGTAACAGATGCTAATAGGTATAGCAAGATATAACAATGCCCAAGGATATTAACTCGTTGCATGCCTGTTTAGAGAGGCATAATTGATCAAAAGGTGACATGGTATTCCTTAATGGAAAAATGGAGAAGTGATGTTGTTTAAGATGGCAATGTTCCTTTATTTTTCAACTAGAGAGATACTAATGGGATAAGGGTCCAATTTTAGGAAAGTGTATGATCTTACTTGCCCTATACTGTAATGTAAGGAATGTTTGATGCCTTATATGCAATGTGATACAATGTAATCAGGGTACCCAGATGTTAACATCTCTGTCTTTTCCCTAAGAGAATGGCATATGTTTACGTATATCTGTGGTTGCATACAATAAATAGCCTAAAAGATTAACAGAAAATCTGTTTATTCTCCCATTGAAAAATCCTGAGATTCTAATGTTTAAGAATACTTGAGTGTTCCAGATCTGTTTAACCAGAATTTTAATCTTTATTATGATCTTGGGTGAGTTTACACATTCTCGAAACTGCCATTGGATTAACAATGGTTAGCATAGATGCATAGCATTAAAGTGCTGTTAAAGCTCACAGATGAGGTGAGAACGTATGACAGCTGAGCAGGAGAAGTGATGTAGGGGCCCAATGTTTCTAATCTGTTAACTATGATTTAAGCGACTTGCATGTGGGTCCAAGGACCAAGAGTGAGCTTGAAAAATCAGTATATCAATCAAATACTAGATTGGTGTGGATTGTCCATTCAATAAACAACAGAGCTTTTTCCATTCAAGAGAGGCACTTGTTGTAGCAGAGGCTCCCTGTTGGACAAAAGTGTAAGGGAGATAATTTTTGTGAATTTTCCCATATCCCTACATCTCTACATTGTCTCTCATCCTGCTTCAGAGGATCTCCCAGTCTTCCACAACAGTGTTTTCAGGCAGTTACATAGGGTTGGGTGGGGTGGGGGGAAGCAAGAAGAAGAATAGACTGGTTTCCCGTCCCTTTCCTCAATGCAACCAAACTTCTGCTACTCTGGATACTCTGGATCAATCCATCATTCTAAACATATTGTCACAGAACAGGATGCTTACTTGCAGGGCATTCTCAATTTAGAGCAGAGATCTGCCAAGAAAAACCAGGACATCTGTGGCTTCACACCTAACCACGTCCATTCCTCTCTGTTGACACAGGTCCACTATGCTGATTAGCCAAAGAAAGCAAGAGAGATGAAGGAGTGGGAACAAAAAAAGGGGAATTCAGGACTATCAGTAAAATGGGATGACAACACTTTTAGTCTGTCTTAAATTACAGGCTCTTTTCTCTTATCTTATCTAAATATCTATACAGGAAACTTTTCTGCAAAAATGGTAGGACTTACTATTAGATCTCCCAAACTTAATCCTTACACAGTAACATTTACAACAGCTGGTAACAGCAATGTATTTCATTTTGCCAGCCCTGATTATTTATCCATCAGAAAAATCTGGTATTCTGTAATTTTTATATTTCTTTCCTCTGGAAAAATATTTATATTTGCATTAATTGAAATTCTTGAAGATGAAAGTGCTAAAGCCTTTTAACATCTTCAAACACAACTTCTTGCCTTAGAGATTAACAATGGGTTTTTCATGATCACATGTAGAAAAATGTACCCTTTACATCTAAAGATATTCTGTGGAAATGCAGGAAATGGTTTCCTTTTCAAAAGTACATAAGAAGAACCATGCCCTTGGTTTAAATTAGACTAAAGGTTCTTGTTCAACATTCTGCCCCAGAGCTTGGAAACAACTCGTTCATTATTTAGTTATGAATTTGCTAGATTTTTCCCTGACATGACTTAACTTATTATGTTTCCTGATTAAATCTGAAGTTAATTCTGTACATCCACAAATTATTTAACTCTAGATGCTTACAGTTTGTTAGGAGGAGTGGCTCTCTTTTCCTGATGCAGTGAAATGGTAAGGCAGGAAGAGTTTGTTTGTTTATAAAAAATATCTGTGGGGGGTTGCAGACTGCCAGAAATAGTGCAAATTGAGTCCACTTTTAGGGTTAGGGTTAGGGTTAGGGAATCATGGGAACTGTAGTTTATTGTGGCAACAGAGCTCTCTGACAGAGAAGGCTCAATGTCTCAGAAAAAAAACAATTCCCATGATTCCCTAGCACTAACCCTAACCCTAAAAGTGGACTCAATTTGCACTATTTCTGGCAGTCTGCAACCCCATCTTGCCCTTTTATCATAAGATCTCAAGACAGCAAACAGATAAAAAATAAACAATTTAAACAATTCCAAATTAAAATCAATAAATAATTTAAACAAGATAAAATGTTGAACACTTTAAAAGAGCTTTAAATGTATAAACATGCTTAAACCATGTGCATGTTTTAAAGTAAATTAGGCTCCCAAAGACTTTAATAAAAAGCTATGTTTTGACATGGTGCCAACAAGGTCAACATTGGCACCAACCAGGTCTCCAAAGTTTTAGGAAAGAAAATATTAGAATTGGAGAAAGTGCATCACATGGCTATGTTGCTAGGCAGGCTAGTCCACCTGCAGTTTCATAGCTGTCTTTGGAAGAATAGCTGGGAAGCAAATGAAGAGATCGGATTGGGAAACAATTAGGAAAGAATAGATAATTAAACAGAGAGCCTGTGAACATTTAGAAGGGAATGCCATAATCACTAAAAGTCAACATGGGTTTCTGAAAAACAAGTCATGCCAGACTAATCTGATCTCTTTTTTTGATAAAATTACCAGCTTGGTAGATATGAAGATATAGCGTATCTTGATCTCAGTAAGGCCCTTGATAAGGTTCCCCACAACATTCTTGCAAACAAGCTAGTAAAATGTAGGTTAGACAATGAAACTGTTAAGTGGATTTGTAATTGGTTGATTGGCCGAATCCAGAGGGTGCTCATCAGTGGCTCTTCTTCATCCTGGAGTAAAATGACTAGTAGGGTTCTTAAAGTTGCATTGGTTTTGTATGTTTGTGTGCACCCTGGAAAAAATTAAACCCTTCTATTAACTGAAAATGGAGTCTTTCTGCAGTTAGTACTGGTATATATACATGAAAAGATCCCTAGATTTACCCTCCTCTTGCAAGCCTCCTTTTGAAATTTCCCCAAAATTTCAATGAGACACTGACACTGCTGGTGGGTATCCTAATGCCCCATCCCAACTTTTAGGGTAATATAGGGGATGTGGGATAGAATTGCTGCATCCCCTTCTAATAAGCCAATTTTTCTAGAAGTTCCAACAGGGACAACACCACCAGTGCCACTTTTCTGCAGCCTTAGCCTCTTGAAGATTTCACCAAATTTCTCACGCTTGTCAAGGTGGGGCAAGTCACACAATTCCCTTGTTGCAAAAGCTCTGTTGACTGCTGGTCTGTTTCTGAGTACAAGTGAAAGTGCTGTTTCTAACCTATAAAGCCCAATATGGCTCAAGTCCAGGCTATCTGATATGAGCCTGCCTGAGCTTTAAGATCTACAGATGAGCCATTTCTCTCTGCCCCACCCTTTTCACAGTACTTTTCCAGTAGCCAAGAAAACAAAAAGAATTGCTCAAAGACCATTT
>CM034706.1:45284711-45295218 GCA_020142125.1 Phrynosoma platyrhinos | reverse complement strand
TATGAGGAACTACTTAGGGAACTGAGTATGTTTAGCCTGGAGAAGAGACGGCTAAGAGATGATATGATAGCCCCATTTAAATATTTGAAGGGATGTCATATTGAGGACGGAGCTAGCTAGTTTTCTGCTGCTCCAGAGAATATGATCCAGAGTAATGGATTCAAACTAGAGGAAAAGAGATTCCACTTCAACATCAGGAGGAACTTCCTGACAGTAAGAGCCGTTCAGTAGTGGAATATGCTGCCTCAGAGACTGCTGGAGTCTCCTCCTTTGGAGGTTTTAAACAGATATATATATATATATATATATATATATATATATATATATATATATATATATATTATTTTCTACCCCGCCCCTCTGTTAAAACAATCGGGGCGGCTTACAACAGATAAAACAGAGGCTGGGGTGCTTTGATTGTGAGTTCCTGACTGGATCCAATTCTGTGATTCTATAATTCTACGGTTCTATGATTCCTTATGTCTTCAGCTTAGGGCGAAACTCCTAGTCCTTTTACTATTATTATTATTATTATGAAGTATTTATACCCCACTCTTCAGCCAAAAGGCTATCGGAGTGGCTTACAAATGGTTGTTGTGTGCCTTCAAGCCATTTCCAACTCATGGAGACCCTGTAATGGGGGTTTTCTTGGCAAGATTGGTTCAGAGGAGGTTTGCCATTGCCTCCCCCGAGGCTGAGAGAGTGTGACTTGGTCACCCAGTGGGTTTCATGGTCGAGTAGGGAATTGATCCCTGGTCTCCAGAGTCATAGTCCAATATTTCATAGAATCCTAGAGTTGGAAGAGACCACAACAGCTTTCTCCTTTTTCTTATAGGCGCTTCCAAAAAGGGAACTATTATAGGAAATGCAGTTTCCCATCCATTCTCCTGCCCCCGTCCTGGGTTCTGATGGAAGAAGCTGTATTTACTGGTAGTCTCACTTTTCTATTCCTCTTAAAGATGCTTGGTCTGCTGTGAAGAAGGCAAGCTTGTTATGTGCTTCTTCACTCATAGGTCCATATGGTGCTTCCTCAATTTTTAATATTACCGTAATCCCTCCTCTCTGCTTCCAAATATGATCCTTTTCTTCTCCGTTTTATCCATATGCTGCTAGGTCTGTTTAACTATCTGAGGCAGAGGAGCAAGGGCTCTGCCCACTGATCAAGATCCATAGTATGTAAGGCTGGTCAAATTATTTTGGCAGAAAAAATTCCTCTACCCTTTCTAAAAGTGCATTGATAATAAAATAAATAGTTCTGTCCTTCCTAGAAGCAAACATGCATTGATAATAAAATAAATATATGCTGCTCTTTCATGGACCCTAAAGTAGCTACCTAAAGCAGCCCTCCTCAATGTATAATGATAGGAGATTGTATTGAACATAGCTGTTAACACATGTTTTCCCTCTTTTTACTATATGACTTGTCTTTTTGTTGTTGTTGCTGCCCACCCATCATTTCCTTAAAGATCTGTATGCTGTGGCATAAATCTAATTCTTGGTCCCAATTAAAATAAACTCATTAAGTGAATGGGCTTTTGTGTTTAATTGATTCTGTAGTTCTACTCTGGTTGAGACCAACAGTTGGATTTAGGCCATTGTATTCTTGCTTTAGCTGTACATAGTCTTGTTTCTTTGTTTTATCTTTTTAAAAAAATTAATTAGACCTTCCAATAACTGAAAATCTTCATGTCATGTGTAGGTAAATTTGCCTTTTCTTAACTTACCCATATGCATATGTGTTGGTGTGTGAATTCCCCCCCCATTGTATGTTTTTTCTGCACTTACTAGTTCACTGTAGCCTGCTTTTTCCTGTATTACCTGTGTCTAATCTTTTATAACTTAAGTAGTTGCTTGTAAAGAGAGACATAGTTTTACGGCCATGCCCCTACTGAATGCATCCCTTGATGAAATTTTCCCATTGCTGCACATGCGGACTCAGTGAATCTGGAGTGAGTTGGAAACATCCAGAGTAATATTTGTCATCTCTGGGCTGTGAACAGCTCAACCTTTGGTGGACCTCACTGCCTGTATCTGTGCGTGCAAGTACTGATAGGAGAGTATGCTGTTAGTTGCCAGGGCATGGGGTCAGAAAGTGACTTTGCACTGTTCTGGCCATAGAAGACACCCTCGGGTCTTTTGCTTCACCCTTTCCTGTCATTTCAATGTAAGGGATGGAGAGTGTTTCAGAGGCTTACTGGACAGGAGACTGGTAAGGAATGCACATGCAGACTCAGCAGATAGGAGTATTTGCTTCAGGGTACGTAATGTGAAAGCAGCATTGCCCTGCTTTGAGAGCAAACAGGGAGACTGGAGCAATTATCTTCTTTTGGTTGATTTGAAAGAAAAATACTGTGCAGCAGATTCGATCAGGATTAGCAGAAACACAACACAGATTTTTTTAAAAAGAAGAAAGATATAAAAGTGGCTGAAGTATTTTAAGGTGCTATTTCTTCCTTTCCTTTTTGTTTGTATGTATACTTATCTCCACAGTTCATAGCATTTCTCTCTTTAGGTTGAGCTTTGAGATTTCATCTATAAAACTTGGAAACTGTATTACAGAGTGTATGTGGTCTACAGAGTACAACAGAGTACATGTGGTCTATCACCTGGTCTATGTTCAGGTGAATAATTAGTCAGACCATATGATCATGCTTTTACTCCTTTCAAAAAAATTACTGCCATTATAGGGAGAGCCAGCGTGGCATAGTGATTTGAGCATTGGACTGTGTTTAAATCTCCACTTGGCCATGAAAACCCACTGGATGACCTTGACCAAGTCACACTCTCTCAGCTTCAGAGGATGGCAAGGGCAACCTCCTTCCGAAGAAATCTTTCCAAGAAAACCCTGTCGTAGGGTCACAGTAGGGTAGGCATAAGTCAGAAATGACTTGAAGGCACAAAACACAATACACCATTATCGTTACTGTGATACAAGCCTTTCTCTTATGCAAGTAGATAAACAAGCTTTCTTACTTAACATTGCAAAAAGTGCCAAATAATTTCAATTTGTATCTTCACTCCAAATGTGGTGTTGTTATACCACATTTGGAGGGACAGCTGAATTAGCATGTATTCACAATCTCCAATCCATCGACAGAGGGTTGAACAAAGATAATGGCTTCCTGGTACACTGCACATATTAAAACACCGGACACTCTTAGCCAGTTAATATATATCGTTTCTGATTTCCAGTCTGCATACACCATATTCCAAAACTCCTTCCATCCAGGCCTTAGCCAACATCTTTAATTGTGCCTTTGTCCCTCAATGACCATAGTTAAAACTGAACTTGTCACTTATCATCATAGCCACAAATTTTGCATTTCCATGGGTATCTATACAGTCTATAACAGTCTTTCTTGGGCACCAGTTCACTCCATGCATGCAAGTAAATAAACTCAGGCCTGAAACAGATGTGCCAAAAGAAGCGGCTTCTGGCCACTTCGAGGGTGTGGCAGATGATGCATGCCCCCAAAATGGCCAGAAGCAGCTCCGAAGCTGTGCAGAAGTGGCAGGAGTCAGATTTTTCAGGAGTGGATTTAATTTGGGATTGGGCCATACAGTCGCCATGGTCCCAGCCCAATCGGGGTTGGAGCGGTTTCTGGATGTCTATATCCTTCCTAAAATGAGGTGAAGACTTTCGGATATAAAAGAGGAATCAGAGATGTGCTGTGGTAATTTGCTTGTTTTTCAGAGAGAGTGGGATTGTACAGGTGCACACTTTAATCCTTCTTTTACAGAGAACCACTTGTGAGATGTTTTTATTTATTTGATTTATACCCTACTGTAGCTTGTTCATCCAAAGATGTTTGCCAGTTTTAGTTATTCCTGGGGAACTGGCAGTACCCAGGATTTATCAATGCTTTATTCTAAACATTAGTGTTGTTGTTTTTTAAAAATACTTTAGCTTCCTGAATTCCAGATTCTGAGAGAAAAAACACATAGAAAAGGATGATCCTTATCTTAATACATATATTTCAGACTTTAAATTTACAATACATACTTCGCAGGTTGTGGCTCTTCAGATGTTGGCTAAGGCCTGGATGGAAGGAGTTTTGGAATATGGTGTATGCAGACTGGAAATCAGAAACGATATATATTAACTGCAAATCCCCTTACCCCTCACTATTGCCTTTCATGACAAAGGCTGATAGGAGTTGTAGTCCAATAATATTTAAAGGGCTGCAAGTTGTCCACTCCTGATGTAAAGGGATAAAACTTTTCACAGGCTTCCTTTTAATACTCTGTATCAACTCTGAGATGGGCAAAATGGCTTTGAAAACAGCAGTAAAAAATACATTCTGTGAGTAGACACAGAGAAGTTAAAAACTCCAGAGGTCTAATTCAGCTAGTGTTAGGAATAAGAACAAAGAGATGCAGAGAAACGGAAATTGCATTGTTATAAACACATTGTTAAAAATGTGATTAGCACTGTCTTGAAGAGTATCAAATCATATCAGACCAACTTATATGTTGTACCTTTATAGGCTGAAGGGGGCAGACACATCATTCTGTGCCATGAAAGACAAAGAGCACTGGAAATTCTTTGTGATTCTTGCAGATTCAGTAATGGGTGATGCGGGGGATAGGGGAGATCTAGCCAGTCAGATATGGAGAAAGCTTTCCTTAGCACACCCAAGATTCCCCTTTTGATTATTGCATGGGAGTTCAGGAGTCATCCCTCGTAGACTTCAAGGAGATGGCATCTTCGAGATCACAGTATTGAACACTTTGGCCAAGAACCACATGATGTCAGAATACATGGTCACTATATGTTCATACCCATTGCCTTCAATCAATCCATGCAGGATCATTGAAGGACAATTCTGGTTCCTCATTCCTCATTTTGCAGTGTTGTAGTGGAGCCAGGATTTTCAGGGTTGAATATCCTGCTATTTGATTAGCAAGGATAATGATGTCATCTGCTACTTCTAAGGCTTCCCTGTTGCCTCTGTACTTATATGCAATCCTTATAGTAAATGAAGGGAAAATGAACTTTCTTGGCAATGATGTACATACTTTTGTGAGCTGTCAAAACTATAGCAATGTGAAAAATTAGTGGAGTGTGTGGCTTGGTTTTGCATGGCACTGAAAGTGAAGTCAGAAATGGAATCTTTATGATTAGATATAGGAGGTATTCTCTTCATGCTAGCCTCAAAGAATGGGACTTGGGGATAGTGAGGAATCTGGTGGACAGGTTTTGTCCTGTGATCTCCCTTGTCCAAAAGGTGAACATCTGCAGACAGGATTAGACTCACAGACCAAAGACCAAAAATCTGTGACCTGCTTAAAAATGAACACTCTATGGAATTCATGGTGTCACATAAGTTGGCAGGCAGCTGGAAGACACATACACATACAGTATTTTTTTCCTTTCCCCCTAAGATTTCTCCAGCTTGGTTCATTTTTATCTATAAACAGGAGCATGAAATAAGGATGAATGGGATCATTTCATTAATAACTATTAAACCTGCCTTAAAAATACTTCATGTAGCAGAATAAAATACATGCCTACTTGATCATTAAGATTCCCATGCTGCTGCCATTCTTTGTTGGGAGCAACAAATAATGTGGTGATACAGGAGAGTGTCTTCTTGCTATTGCCACGTTTGTGGAAAGATTGGTGCTGGCATTGGCCTCATTTCAATGCCACATTGTAGCTTACTGATGATATCTTGGTTTAGATCTGTTGAGTTACAGCCTTTATTTTGCTGTTGCTGAATTATTTGAAATTGGGTTATTGATTTACAGTTGGGTTAGGGAGTAGAAAGCTGCCATTGAAGAGTTAGTGTTAATCTTTTTTGGAAAATTCTGTTCGGAATCTTTAGAACATTGTTTTGTTTCCTGGAGAGGATGTGAAAGACCTAACCAATCTCTAATCTGTAAGCCAACTGTAGGAATAAAAGCTTGCTAGAATGTTTAGAGGAGTACTGGTTACTGGGGCTGAAATTATAGAATTATTAGTCAGTTAAGTGGATCTTTATTTATGGAAGACTCAGCAATTGGCAGCCAGTTTTTCAAGAACCAGTAAGAAAAGATGGGCAAATTATTTGCAGAGAGAAGATGTCAGAGCAGGGCATCTTAAATAAAATTATCCAAATTGTCTCTTTGCTGGTGGAAGAGCTGCTTTTGACTTGCAGTAATTTTAATACTCAGAATTGCACCTGAGGACTGTACTTCAACAAACGTTCCAGGCTGACTGTCCTTACTCAGAAGGCAACAGCATTTTTAATCAGCTGAGATACCACTTGATAGTGGTAACTGCATGGCCTGCTCCTGAAGCAGGCCACTGCCATGATCCCAAGCCATCAGCCATCAGGGGCAAATTAAATCCACCTCTGAAAGGGCCAGCTCTTGCTGGGTTGGCATGGCCTTGTTTGCTTTCGGGGTATGCGTCATCTAAATGCCATGCCCCCAAAGCATCCAGAAGCTGCTTTATTTGGCCCATGTGTTTCAGGCCTAAGAAATATAGTGTGTATCTTTGGCATCTGAATGAAGAGAAAAGAATAAGGCACTTTTGGAAAGGAAGGAAAGTTTGAGGAAGAATTAAAAAAGAGTTTTGTCAGGAAGAAAAACAATAGTTGAAGCTATATGTACAAAGTTGTGTGTATGTGAGTGAGTGTGTTTAATTCTAACACAGGCTCCCTGTTTCAAAGACTTGATTAATAACAAGGCTTGAGCATAACTTAAAACTATTTATCATGTTAATTTACTATAGGGGTTTAATTGTATTATATAAGCACACCATGATCATATATGTTTAAGGTCAACGCTCAACCAACAAATAATTAAAAGTGACAGAGGCAATTTCCTTATTTCAAGAGACCTCCACCTCCATGGAGACTTGAAAATGTTTCAAAAACTATCTGCTTATTCTTAGCCTGGTTGAAGATTTGTTTTAATAGAGCTTGTCAGATTTTAGATTAGTGAACTGAACAATTTTTTTACATTACAGTTATAATATACATGCCCTTGTAAGCATCCGGGACATACCATATTTTCCGGCGTATAAGACGACTGGGCGTATAAGACGACCCCCCACTTTTCCAGTTAAAATATAGAGTTTGGGAAGAGTATGACTTCCAAAACTGTTGTTGTTGTTGCTGTGCACCTTCAAGTCATTTCCAACTGATGATGACACTAAGGCAAACCTATCATGGACTTCCTTATACCCAGTGTATAAGACGACCCCCCCCACTTTAACCCCAGATTTTGCAGGTTTAAAAGTAGTCTTATACGCCAGAAAATAAGGTGTACTTGGGGTTGGGTGAGGTTGATTGATATAATCCTATGACACACTTTCCAGAAATATTTATATTGTATCTGACAGCATGGTGTAGTGGTTTGAGCATTGGACTATGATTCTGGAGGCCAGGATTTGATTCCCTGTTCAGCCACAGAGAACTACTGGGTGACCTTGGGGGAGTTAAACACTGTCAGCCCCAGAAAACTCTATGGTAAGTTCACCTTAGGGTAGCCATAGGGTCAGAAATGACTTGAAGGTACACAACAACAATCTTTTATTTCCTGCATTAAATCTTACATACTTTATGTTACATAATAACTTGAATTTTGCCAATACTTTAATGTTTTAAATATGACGATATAGAGAGATTTTGTAGCACCTTTGAGACTTACTGTAAAAAAGAAGTTTGTAGCATTAGGGCCTTTACAGACTGTCAGAAATAATCCAGATTGAGGCCACTTTAACTGCCCTGGCTCAGTGCTAGGGAATCATGGGAACTGTAGTTTCTTGTAGCACCAGAGCTCTCTGACAGAGAAGGCTCAAGGTCTCAGAAAAAAACTACAATTCCCATGATTCCCTAGCATTGAACCAGGACAGTCAAAGTGGTCTCAAGCTGAATTATTTCTGGCAGTCTGAAAAGGCCCTTTAGTCTACTTATTTGGATGCTTATGGTGGAGTGGAAGCCAGGGACAGGTCATGGATTTGTGTATACTAAGAAACTTCAGGTTAGCTATTACAGTCTTAGTTGAGCAGCTATTCTAGTTGTATAGTATAATAACTAATATAGCTATGCAGATAAGATTTTTGTTGATTATATAGGCTATTAACTGGTTGGATTCATGTTTTGTTTGCTTGTTGGAACATTTACATGATATTATTTATGTGGACAAAAGCATGTATTGTGTAAATTGATTTATACTTTACTGCCTCTTTTTGTTTCACTTGTTAATCAAGATGAAGGGAACTTTGTGGTGACTGGCACTACCATTGTGGAGTTAAGATGCTAGTGTGAAGGTGTCCTCAGTCATTATGAAAATAAGAAAACAGAACATAATCCATCAAAATAACATGAGTCAATGCAAATGCATGGCTTAGACTGCAAGCCTGTACACACTTACATGGGAATAAAATTCATGGAGCTTAATAGGATTTATATCTGAAGAACAGATATGCATAGGATTACATTTTTACAATAGTTCTCAGGGATAGTATTTTATAGATTTATTATATATATGCTAACTAGTTAACCACCATTTGGCAATGTTGGCACTGTGATTATTATAAGACTTGTATTACAGAAAAGCAAGCAAGGAAGAAAATTGTGTTCTCTTCCATTAGAAAAGGGCATCTTAAGTGAGAATCAGCTCAGTAATTATACCTGAAATTATCTTGATTCTTTCTTGATTACTAAAGATTTCTTACATCACCAATTACTTACAGAGAAAAGTAATATCTTGCTTTCTTCTGAAAATGAATTTCCATGTCCTTGTAATACTATAGTACAGGCTTTGGCTTTTGGGTATAATCTTAGGTTAGAATTGCTCCACAGGGAAATGAAGAATATGCATTCCAGTCATGCTCACAGTCAAGAACTCCAATGAGTTTAAAATAACTAATTACAAAGTCTCATCTTACCTGTATTTTCACAGAAGAAAGACTACTTGATTTAAGTATGATTTAGTTCCATGTAAACAAGCATTTGTCATTTCATGTTTACTCACTGGTACTTACTCATAAGTAAGAGCCAAACTGGATACAACATTAAATGGCTTTGCTTTTTATGTGCCAGATTTTTTAAATACACAGAGGGAACTGATAATTATCAGGGTTTCCCCCCCCCCCCAGTTGGAGTTAGTTCACTACAGTGATGTGCTAGGGAATGGTGCTGAGGAAAGGATACAGGCAGAATCATGCCCACCTAACCACCCACATCTCAAACTAGTCCCTGTCTCTCAAATTCTGAAATATACTGTTGGTTTTGTTTCTTAAAATTATGTTTATTGAATTTTTTCTTTTGCCTTCAAATGGTCAGTAGTACATTTGCACACACACATCTCAAAGGGGTGCTATTGACCATTTTGCTACTGACCAATGACCCCTCCTTCCTGCTCCATACTGAGCATTCCCAGTGAATTGATCTTGACAGTTCAAAGTGCATTCTTCCTTCCCACACATCTGCACAATAGCCAGCTCCATGAAAGATCAACATTCCTTCCACCCAGGATCACCACTTGTGTAGCATAACAAAGCATACTCAGAATATATAGACAGCAAACATAGCAGGATCTATAATCTTGACAAGTACATTTAAAGAAAGGAGTACTGAGGTAGATAGATGTGTAGTGTAACTTTCATAAGGCAACTCACTATATTCTGTTTTAATACCTATCCTTGAAGTGACTGGATCATGCGCAGTTTTGGTACATGTATTGTGGTAGACTTTTGATTAAGAGTGCTGTGTTGAAGACTAGATATAAGAGGTTGATGCACATATGTTACACTTAGACAAAGTACTGTATGCTCTGCCAATTACATTGGAGGAGAAGTTAGCAGCATGAGATGGCACAAAGTGACAGAGAGGAAAAGAAAAAGAAGAATATGATGGAGGATGTGTTGTCATCGAGTTTTGAGCTGTCTATTTCTTGAATAGACACGGGGGTGCCACTATATCTGATAGTCCTGATGAGGAATCTTACCAAGGAAAAGAGGTCAGCATCAGAACAGAATTTGGAGAAACAGAGTGGTTTCCAATAGGCAAAGAGGTCAGGCAAGGCTTCATCCTATCACTCTACTTATTTACCTTATGTGCTGAAAACATCGTAAGAAAAGCAGAATTGGAATCAGAAAAAGGAGTTACGATAGGAGGAAGTAACACTAACAACTTAAGATATGCGGATGACACCATAATATTAGCAGAAGACGTCCAGGAACAGTTAATATGAAAGGTCAAAGATGATATTGCAAAGCCAGGTCTGATGTTGAACATAAAGAAAACAAAAATAATGACCACAGAAGAAATACACAGATTCAATCTAGACAACGAGGAAATTGAAATAATTGAAAAATTCCCATATCTAGGATCCAAGATTGACCAGAATGGAGACTGCAGTCAAGAAATAAGAGGAAGACTAGGAATGGGAATGGCAACTATGAAAGAACAGGAAAAGATACTGAAGACCAAAGACATACAACTGAACATTAAAGTCAGAATAGTCCAGGCCATTGTATTCCCAGTTACCATGTACAGATGCAAGAGCTGGA
>CM034706.1:45237508-45265219 GCA_020142125.1 Phrynosoma platyrhinos | reverse complement strand
TTCTGTTAGAAACTGGCCTGGAGAGCCTCCTCCTCCTCCTTCCCCTGTACTGGCCGCATGGGAGTGGAGTGGACAAAATATATGTTGGTTTCAGCTAAGCAGTTTATGGAATTTTGCATTATAGTATGGATTGAAATATGGATCTTGAGCCAGTTGAACAACTGTACACACCGCATGCTAGTAAATGGCTCAGCATCTGACCTCTTTCAGAAATGGGTGAGATGCTGCAATTATTTAAGTGTAGAATAAGCTAATTCTAAAGTAAATGCTACAGAAGTAATATTTACCCAGTCCAAGTTTGGATGATCTGTTTACACTTTTAATCAAATCTCTCTGTGAAAGACAAAATTTTCCTAGTGACGGTGTATCAAAACTATAATTTGATCCAACAAATAAGTAAATTGAGTCTTCAGTAGGGCCATCTGGTGGCAATCCAAGAAAATGCATTAACATCAAACATTTTAAGTATAATAGATAACATTGGGGGAATTTATGCGTTTAAACGGTTTGACAAAAGGGAATCATGTTTTTTTTCTTTTCCAACAGTGTAATAAAATGGCACTTATAATGAGAGCAGCAAGCTTCCTAATCTTATTTGAAGAGAAGTAATTTTGTGCTAGAAAAAAGTATTATTTGTACCTGTGAAACCTAAAAATTCTTAATTTTAACACTAGATTCGTGTTAACTATGTGAATAAGATTGGTAGATCATACAAGGTGAAAATCAGCCATTTTAATATGAAAAATGTCCTACCAATGTGGCTATCAGAAATAAATAATCTGATAATTGTATATTATCCTGATTTCCAAAGCACTTGACATTAGTTATGGTTTAAATCTTCTCTAGAAACAGTTAATGGTATATCTTAGTGAAGTAACTGTTAAAACAGGCTTGCAGTTCATTAGAAGAACAAGATTTCACCGACTCTGGGAACCTGAACAGCAGACTAATACACCATTACAAAGAGTATATAGAATGCTAATGTATTCTTTTAATTAACTGTACAAATGTGGTATATGTATTCATGTGTATATAATTTGGATGGAAAGCTGCAATTAAAAATAGTCAGGTCAGTAGGCAGGACTCCATTGTGTTGTGGCATGAAAGTTTGTATCCACATTGGAGCAGTGCATTCTATCAACATAACTCATATAAATATAAGCCAGGTTGTTTGTTCAGGATGGGTAAGTACAGAGGCTGATATGTGCAGAAATAGTTTGCTTACACAGCATGATGCAGGTCTGACTTGAGCAACAAAATTTTAATTGTATGTGTATGTGCATGCATACAAGTACACACACACATACATACTATAGGATTGTCATCTGACTAAAGGATGTAGACTGGGAACTATTCTGTGTCTGAGGATGCAACAACAAAGGGGTTCTGAAAAATCCAATATTTATCAAACCTTCTGACAAATAAAATAAAATCTCTGGTCAACTACAGAATCATTACCTGGCCATAATGGAGAGAGAGTCCTTTGCAGCACATGAAGTGAATTGCTGGAGCCAGATCCTATTTAGATGAGATTCACATTTTAACAATTGTATGTGTATGAATGAAAGTTGGGGCAGAACATATTCTGATGATCCTGTTCCCTCTGCTGTGCTTTCATTGTACATATGTAATAGCTATGAACAGAGAAAGTGTGTTCATAACAAGTTGCATTATTCCATGCTTTTTCCTAGTATGGGTGACTAGCAGGTAGTTATAGTAGTCCTTGATATCCACTGGGGTTTGGTTTCTGGATCCTCTGTGGATACCAAAATCTATGGATGCTTTTATATTTTACTATATACAATATAGTAAAATGGTGTCCTTTATATAAAATGGCAAAATCAGGGTTTGCTTTTTAACTTGGGGGGGGAGGCTATTTTCAAGGCATGGATGGTGGAATCTGTGGCTGAATCTGTGGATATGGGGAGGTGACTGTATAGTGTGGCATTGATGTATCAGAACAAGGCCTAGCAGAAACCAGAGTGAGTCTGATCAGTGTACCTTCACTGTCAGTAATTGAATAGCTAACTAACGGTTATTCAATACTGGGTAATAAAGGATAATACCATTCTGTGGTCAGTTAGGTGAAAATAAATGATTAAGAAGGGAAGGATTTCTGGTAATCTCTAGTTTCAAGATAATGTGTTCCGACAAATGTCTAGGTCTTATAAGCTTTTATCTGAGTTAGAGTCAAAGAGAAGGTGGATGCAGACAGTCAAATAAGCCCATGAAGGAGAATAGGCAGGGTTTTAAATATTTCTGCCCTTGTTCCTGAGTTCAAATGTACTCCTGGTTAAATAATGATCCAGTCACAGAAGCTAAGGTTGTAATTTGAGACCCTTTCAAAGCCGACAACATATATAAGCTGCCTGCAGCTACCTCTGGCTCTGAAACATTTTGACTTCAGTGAGGGTGGTTAACTTTTCTCACCATGTCAGGCTGGAAAGATTTAAAAATAATAAATGATGCAAGTGGTACCTGCAATTGAAGTCTTATTGACACATAATTCACCTCAGCAGAAGAGTTCTGAGCCCCACCTTGCTGTCATGTGGAAAGCAATGTACAAGCTAGTGTTTGTGTGAAGGAAGGAGTATGTCTGCTGAGTAGAGGCTATTATTTGCATAGGTGATTTCTAGGGTTCTTGCTCTTACAGAGAGCATTCACATGAGGGCCACATGAAAATGGTCTCCTTCTCTACATGTATGTTGCTTTTGTTGGAAAATCCTTGCATTCTATTTTCCCTCAGATAGATAGGGAGGGATTTCTGCTTGGAAACTCCTCCCTTCTCTCTCTCTTATTCAAATTAACCTTGTGACTTAGCTGACTCCCTCTTTGAGAATAATAGTATTTTCTCTCAAGATTCTCAACTGTGCTGTTCTCATCTTCCTGCTCTCTTAAAGATGGTGAGATTTTCTCTTTTTAGCTGAACCATCACTAGTTAGATTAGGATTTAGTTTTTTATATTAATATAGACCAGGGGTAGGCAACCTAAGGCCCGGATGTGGCCCCCTGAGGCCTTTGGACCGGCCCAGGCTGGTCCTGCCATCACCGCCGCCCGCCATGATGATATTGATTATTACTGTTATTACTTGTTCTCGGGGTTTTCTTGGCAAAATCTCCACAGGGGTTTTGCCATGGCTTTTCTGGGGCTGAGAGAGTGTGCATGCATATTTTTAAATTTTTTTTAAAATATTTATTTATTTATTTTTGGTGCTTCGGCCCCCCCCCCATTGTCTGAGGGACAGCAACCCAGTCCCCAGCTCAAAAAGGTTGCCTACCCCTGATATAGATTAAAGCCATCGTTCTTTTAATTGTTTGTTGTTTTTGAGTTAGTCTTAGTTCTTTAGGGAAACATAGGGCATCTCAAGAGGCAGAGTGACAAGGTAGTCCAAAGCTCAAGGGTTCCAGAAGTTCAAGATAAGTCTGCAATCTGAGAGTCAAGGTTTCAGGCCAAAGAACAAGGAGAAGCTTTCGCTAGGAAGCTCAGATAATGTCTGGCACCAAGGCAGCCCTTCTGCACTTGCTTAAGTTACCAAGCTACAGGAATTCAGCTGAGGCTGATTACTCTGATATTTTTCATAAAGTCTCCTTGAACGCTGAAAGCCTTCCTTTTCTGCTCGATGCTGGCTGAAGGTAGGCACAGCCCTTGATCCTTCTACATGTCTGAAGGTTCTGCTGCTGGGAGGCTTGGTTGCAGAGCCTCCTGGGACACCACAGGCTCTGCTGGAGCTGGCAAACCAGAGCTGGGGCCAGGCTGGGGCTCCACAGCTGCAGGTCCCAGAGGAGTTTTTGGCTCGTCCTCTGAGTCCTCCTCCAGGCAGGGCATGACACTTCCCTCCTATTTTCACTCCTCCTCCTTCTGCCTCCAAGCCTGCTTTTCTTACAATATGGTCTGCATACAAGTTAAAGAGATGGGGTGAAAAGATGCAGCTTTGTCTGACTCCTTTATCAATTGGGAACCATTCTGTTTCTCCATGTTCTCTTCTGACAGTAGCCTGAGTACAGATTCCTCATTAGGACTATCAGATGTGTTGGCACTCCCATGTCTTTAAGAGCATTCCATAGTCTTTCATGATCCATGCAATCAAAGGCTTTGCTGTAGTCTATAAAGAACATGCTGATTTTCTTTTGGAATTCCCTGGTGTACTCCATTAGCCATCATATGTTTGCAATGTGGTCCCTAGTGCCTCTTCCTTTCCTGAATCCCGTTTGAACCTCTGGAATTCCTCTTTCCATGTACGGTTGGAGTCTATGTTGCAGAATTTTGAGCATAATTTTGCTTGCATGGGATGATGATACTGAAGATGATACTAGCAGTATAAAGGCAAAATTAATGGACAAATAGGAAAGTGTTAAACACGGTGTGGGAATAATATGCATTAGTGCCTGAAACAAAGATTGTGTGGGATGGTTCTCTCTTTCTCTCCTCAGCTCTAGTGAGTGAATAGTGAGCTAAAATAAGTATTCAGTGTTTAATTTTGATTCTGAGTTCTACAAACACCCCTACAACTAAATATGGAGGGATGTGCTTTCATTTCTTAATTAATCTCTACAGGATTATGAACAGATTAAGTACTGGAAGCCAAGTACATTTTGTTCAATATGTGTGTACTTTGTAAATGCAAAGTGAAAAACATTCCATTAATAGCTAGTATTTTTTACCTACTGATCTGGTCATAAAATGGTGATTACAGTACTCTGTATGACTTTGCATTTTTTTCCAACTCAAATGTCAATAAAAGGAAGTAGATTGAAAAATTGGTCAATATTTATGAAGTTTAAGAAGAAAGGAACCAAAGTCTTTCTGGAGCATTTTAATAAAAACATATCATGGTGATAATATGCACAGTTTTTTTTTTTTTGATAGAAGCAGCTGATTCTCTTTATTCATGATAGATTTGATTTCACTGTTGTTACTTATTGCGATGCTTTAAGAAGTGATACCTTCTGTTCCTTGTTATTCTTTTGCATCCTTTTTATTTATTTATTTTAAAAAGCACCATCTTAGCATTGATAAAAGAATGGAATAAAACTTGAGTGTGCCTATAAAAGTGCCTGTAAAAATGTTAAGTGACTAATATAAGCAGTTATACCAATACAGTAACTCTGTTAGGGAAAAATTACTATCTTGGGTCCCATTGTTTTTTGCTCCCAGAATTATACTCAGTTCAGCAGAAGTTCCCTCAGATGGAAAGGAGGGAACTGGAAAGTAATTTATTTCCCTCTTTTCCCTCTGCTTCTTTGTGCTCCATTCTCTAAAGATTGCTCTGATCCTTTTCTCTACTGTTTCCTGTTAAGTAAAAAAGCCTGGGCAAGTTTTGAGTTTGTCTGTTTTACCCATCTCTTCTCTTTATTCAGTGCAAGTGGTGTGTGTGTGTGTGTGTGTGTCTGTGTGTTCAGGTACCTCAAAATACAAATTGAGAACAGTCACCCTTGTTAACCATGGTTTAGGAGAACAAGCCAAGATTCTAAACTACTGTTAATCATGTTCGTGTGTGGATGATGAGTGTTATAGTGATGCCTTTTGGCACCCAGCAGAGTCTGCAGGACAAGCTGGCTGCTGTGATCCACAGCCACTTTTGTAATTCTTACCACCAACTGGCTCAGCTTCCCTTCTTCAGGATCCTGTCTTCCTCAGTCAAGAAGACACATTGTAAAGTCCAAAAGCATAGCTTTATTAATGCATATAAAAGTAAAAATAAGATTACTAAGTAAAATCCATTGTGATAAACTTGTCCAGTTCAGCCATAAAAGATTACATCATTAACAATCCCAAAAGCATTAAGATCTAACTTGTTGCAGTTAAAACCACTGTTTTCAGCCACACACACGCTCACATCTTGAACAATAAACAATTTTAGACAAAGGATTTTCTAGGCCCTTCCCATACTCCACCTTTTAGGTGTTAACCTTATTTTAATTGGATAATGTCTGTATGATGTCTACTAACCCAGCCTCTTGCTGTCCATCATCCACCACGTGACTATCTTTCCCAAGCTAATGATGTTTACGTATAATTGTTATCAATTGTTAAACATAACAAAGTCTGTGTCCGTGAGTTGTATCTTTGGGAAAGTACATGTTGATGTCTGTGCAACCACCTGGTGTTGACTCACCTCGTTTCTCTAAATGTTGTTTGTGCTTTGCCCAAAAACTGTTCTCAAGTGGAAAATTACAGACACACACACATCTTTACATTTCACCTTTGACTGTATATCCCATCCATATCCTAACAAATCATAAGCATGCTCTGTCTGAATATAGATGTAGCCAGGACTGGGCAACACTGTTGGCTTCAAGGGCAATTTTCTTCTTTTTGGATTCCACTGCAGCCTAAACTCTCCGTCTCCATCAAGAGAACTTGTAGCCAGAAGTGGAAATCCTCTTCCATTTTCTTAAAACTGCATTTTATCACTAAGGGTGCTTCTGCACTGTCGAAATAATGCAGTTTGATATCACTTTGAGTGCTGTAGAGCCATCCTATGGAATCCTGGGTTTTATAGTTTTTGCTTTCTCTGCCACAGATAAGTGCCTCACAAAACTACAGATCCCAGGATTCTGTAGGATGGAGCCATGACAATTAATGTCAACGGCATCATTTCTACAGTGTAGACCAAACCTGCCCATCTTAGCAGTAGGTAGGGGCCAAAATTAAAATAGGCTAAAATTTGGGCCACAGATAAGTTTGGATTAAATATTAATTGTTATGTTCTCCTCCTCTTTTGCCTTGCCCTCTCTGCAGAAGAAAGCCAAGTGGCATAGGAGCTTTGTGCAACCTTCTCCTTCTCCTCCTCTGTCCAAACTTCTCCTCAGGAGAAGGCCAAGCAATGGAGGAGACTTCAGGGGCATGTTTTTGCCCCTCTTCCTCTTCTGTTGCCCAGCCTTCTCCACAGGAGAAAGCCAGGCAGCAGAGGAGCCTCACAGGGTGAGCATTTGCCTTTCCTCCTCTGCATGGCTCGCTCCTCAGGAGAAGGCTGAACAGTGGAGGAGCCTTGAAGTTGTTCCACATCCTTGTGGGCCACCCAAAATACTGTGGCAGGCTGCATGTGGCCCCTGGGCCATAGGCCTGGTGTAGATGCACCCTAAAACAAATGACACAGGAACTATGAATCTTGTTTTAGATCTTCAGTTCCTAGAGGCTTCTCAGAACGCTACTGACTGAGAAAGTGTGTGTGCATGTAAAGGATTACTATCACCAAAATCAACATGGGCTTTGAGGCTGCAAAAACATGGGGAGGGGGTCTGTACGTAGTCCACAAATTGCATGTTACCTACTTTTCCGATTCACTGGTATCAGTAGAACAGGTTGTAATGCAGCAGTTACCAAGTATATTGTGTGAATATTGCCTAGATGTGTTTTGGTTTTATTTATTTATTTATTTTAAAAATGGATTGTAATCTTCTTGTTCTATTTGTAGGCATTGCAATCTCTGATGAACTTGATAAGGTAAGAGCTATATTTAGCAAACTAATTCAGGTTTTCCATGTGCATTTAATGTACATTTAATCAGTGATGTCTTAGCACACACTGATATAGGGATGTAATTAGTCATTAATTTTTTTTCTCAATTGAAGCAACAAGTAATTTTGGCAATTTCTTCCTGCTTTGAGGAAAACATGGGAAACCACAGAGTTTTTGAAACCTATTCACAATTTGGAATTTTCTTGTGAAAAACAGCATTTTCTGGGTAGGGAACATTATTTTGTTGGAGAAAATTATATTTCCTTACAGAAATTCTACTTTTTGTTCAGGAAAATCCGTTTCCTGCACAGAAAATTATTTTTTCTGTGCAAAACAGCGATGTGCAAATTTTGTGCAGAATAAGTCCCAACCTGCGAAGATTTTCACCAGTCCAGGATTCTTGTTAGGGTTTCTCAATACTGAAAAACGAACAAACATGTTTTTCATTTTTCTGATAGAGTGGTTAGAGATCCTGATTAAGGTGCAAATACCCCAATGGTTAAAGATCCTGATTAAGGTGCAAATAACCCAATGGTTTAGATAAATTGCAGACTTTATTGTAGGAACTCCATTGTAAAGATAGGAAAGTGCTAATCTAATGTAGCTGCATTCTAGGGAAGTGCTGAGAGAGGACTCTGTAAGGTGAAAACATCTCTTAAGAGTATCATTTTACATTCCAGAGGGAGCAGAATAGTCAAACAAGGAGGACAATTTAGGTCACTCAGGCTATCTAACCTTATTACTACTGCCCACTCTGAGCCACTACTGCCCACTCTGAGTGCTAAACATTGTTGTACTTCCAAAAACTTTGAATATTTTCAAATATTATTTCCATTCCTACACAAATAGTAACTTTCTGGGATATTTTCCAGAATTCTCTTGCTCACACAACCAATCTTTATTTATCTTTATTTATCTTTATCTGAATTTAGCCTAACTAGGTTAATTTTTTTCCTCTTCTTCTGAAAATGTTTGTAGGTGATACTACTTATGTTTATTAGTGTTAAATTATGATAGAAGTTGCTTGCCTTCTAATGCAGAAGTAGGCAACCATTTGCCCTCCATTGTTGTGGATCACAGTTCCTGTAATTCCTGATCACTGGCCATGCTGAGTAAGATTTATGGGAGCTGTAGTCCAAAACATCTGTAAGGCATTTGGTTGTTTATCCCTGTGAGAAGGCATTTGTATGAGTAACGATATTTTGAAAATTCATTTTATTCAGGAAAAATCAGTGGTATTCAAATTGAATGCATTCATATGACTGAAAGCAGTATTCTGTTAGTGAAATTACATAATTCATGTCAATGGCAGTCTTTTTTGGTCCATATGCTTGAATGCCATTTTCTAAAGAAATTTAGGAGAATAGTTTTCATGTGTTATGGATGGGCTGATTTAATGTAATATGATTTGCAAAATTATCTATATTCATCATTAAAATGTACCTTAGTTTCTTAGAAGTAATTCTTAATAGAAATTTCTCTTTGAGCATTACTGAAAGTTTACTGTGTCTATATGAAAATATGGACCTGCCCACACAGATCATTGCTCCATCTAATTGAAGTAAAATAGTCTTTCTTGACCTGCTGTCTGAGGTCCATTTAACTGGAGATACTTGGAATAGAATGTTTGACATTCTGCTGTCACTGTTCTGTGGCTCCATCCCATAACCAGTTCCGGTGTGTGGCTGTGGTGGCATACATTTTACTATTTCCTGGAAGAGTATTGTTGGCTAACCAAGTGAACTCATGCCTTGTTGTAAGCCCTGGTGGCACAGTGGTTAAATGCCTGTACTGCAGCCGCTCACTCATAAACCACAAGGTTGAAAGTTCAATACTTACCAAGGCTCAGGCTAGACTCAAGCCTGCATCCTTCCGAGGTCACTAAAATGAGCACCCAACTGTTGGGGGGCAATGAACTTACAGTTGTAAACCGCTTAGACACCCCATAGTGCGGTATGAAGTGGTATAGAAATGAAGCTGCTTTGCTTTGCTTTAAGCTGACAAGTTCAAATACATGCAGAGGAAGATGACCTGGATGGTAAAGAGCAGGGGTAGGCAAGCTGTCCCCTTTAAGGGCCAAGGGACTTCATATCCCAGAATCCCAGGAACTATTGGCCAACATGGGACTATTGGTCAACATGGCTGAGGCTTCTGGGAGCTGAAGTCCATCGGCCCTTAAAGGGGAAAGGTTGCCTACCCCTGGTAAAGAGTATAGAAACCAAGTCCTGTAAGGGATGGTTGGGTGTCATCAGTCTATTTAGGCTGAAGAAGAGAAGATTTAGAGATACAATAATGAACTTCAAATATTTAAAGGCTGTTTAAGTTGAAGAGACTTGTTTTCTACTGCTCTACAGTAGAAAATTATTGCTCTTTTATCTTTTTTTTTACCTACAGCTGTGATTCCTAACATTTGGTCCTTTATTTGTTTTGGTCTTTAGCTCTCAGACGCCCTGGCCAACTTAGCCAACAGTCAGGAATTATGGGAGCTGAAAGTCCAAATCATCTGGCAGACAAAAGGTTGGGAAACACTGCTCTAGAGAGTAAAACTTGAGCTGATGAATTTGAGCTACAACACAAGATATTCCAGCTAAACATCAAGAAGTATTTGCTGGTTTGACAGTGGAACAGGCTGTCTTGGAAGCTGTTGAGCACTCTTTTCTTGAAGGTTAAGAGACAGACATCTGTCAGGGATGCCTTAGCTGTAATTCCTTCATTTGAGGGTATTAGACAAGATGATCCTTCCAAGTCTACAGTTCTGTGATTGTATGATTCCTTCTTCCAACACATGAACAAAAGTCAAGGTGCATAGCATTCTAGATGAATCAAGTTAGTTAGATAGTTGACACAGAAAATCTCACAGATATATCTCCCATTACTGGTAGTAAATATATAATAAGAAATTAAATTACGAACAATTTCTGTTTCATAACACCCAATGTCCACTTGCCTTCAAAACCTATGTGCTTAAAAAAGTTGTCCCCCTCTGAACAGGTGAAATTTGCCAGATAAGTGCCAGGGTTTGTATGGATAGGAGCAGAACTGTCTTCCCACTGTTGCCTCTGCCTTTCCTCCAGAAACTTCCTTCATGACAATATGAGCTTTGCTAATCTTTTGCATCATCCATGAAGGAGTGGCTGACTTTAAACTGACACTGGAAAGTATAAACTCATGTAGTGTTTGTAACTCTATGTGAGTGTTAAAACACAATCACAGAGACTATGGAGTGAGGCAGATTTTAAAAAAGAGCAATGAAAAAACTGACACATTTTGATGTATTACTTCAGTGTTTCTCCCAAAAACAGTGTGATTATAAAAAGCCTTGGTAAAGTTACTCCTAAGTTGCAAGCAAAATCTGTCATTCACAAACTACACTCCCGCCCCCCACCTTGCAAAGAGAAAAAAATATCAATTTTAAACTACAGTCCTATCACTTCATACCATTACAGGGAAAAATCAATTTGCTTTCAACTGATTTTCCTTGCAATGGAATTAGCTTTCCTAAGACCTTTTTTTGGGAGAAAGTAGATTTTCTTCATAGGTCCAAAACACACTGCAGAAATAATTCAGTTTGAGACTGCTTTAACTGCCCCGGCTCAGTGCTAGGGAATCATGGGATTTGTAGTGTATTGTGGCACCAGCACTTTCTGACAGAGAAGGCTAAATGTCTCACAAAACTACAGTTCCCAGAATTCCCTAGCACTGAGCCAGGACAGTTAAAGCAGTCTCAAACTGGATAATTACTGCAGTGTGTTTTGAACCATCGGCAAATTCTGTGTTGAGGGGAAATATGCCTCTGAATACTGGTTCTTGGAAGGCTAAAGTTCTAGTTCTGAATGTTCTATGGACATCTTACTGACCACTGTTGAAAATAGCATCCTTCAGTAGATGAGCCTTTGGACTGATCCAGGAAGGCATTTCCTATGTAAGTGTAGTTTGTCTTATCTACAACCTTCAAATCAGCAGAGCTTGGAAAATTCACTTTTTGGGCTACAAACTACATATGGTTTCCAGGTTTGTTAAATCATGTAATGAAAACTCGTATATTCAAAAACATTACTGATATCTGATTGTCCCAAAGTCAGAACTTTACAGATTTTTGTGATGACAATACATGTTCTTGTCTCCTTGTCCCCACCACATTGCTATAAATAAGTAGTTAACAAATTATTTCCCCCTGTAGGATGCAGCTGCTTTTAATTCTCCTCTTCTACGTCCACGTGTTGTTGGAGAATGGGTTGGCCGAGAAGAGAATGATGCAGATCCATTGGCTGATGAAATGTTGCAACCTCCAGTACCTAGAAGCAAAATAGAACAGTGGGATAGTGAAGATAGTGGCAGTCCCGGAGGAAGGTAAAGTTTGCTACTGTTGATTGGGAGCTAAGGGTGTTGGAGCCCAACTACTGAAAGCTTGTCTAGTTTAAACTTTCCCTATGCCCTGGCTGTATATGTTTGTTCTATTGGAATCTTCCATGTATTGTAACTATGGACATGGTGCAAGAAGGTTTTGGAAACTAATGTGAAGAGCTGCTTATGTCTAGGCGCTCCCACAGGAGAAGAACACAGTGGAGCTACCAATTGCACTATTCTATCTTTTGCATATGGATTCCTCTTCAGAAGTGAATGGAGACAATGTCAGGAATGCAGTGGCTTCTTACAGGTGAAAGGAACTTCTGCATTGTTGAGAACAAGATGTCTTTCTGTTCTATCAGATAAATAGCTCTATATAAAGCATATTTTATGCATAGACTAATGTTTAACTTCCTCTCTGGGATGGTACTTGGGGGCAAAGTTTTACAGTAGTAGTGATGCTTCTTGAAAATGGTGGTGGGGGATGCCTATTCAATGCCCTGGCTGTTGGCCTGGCTCAGTTTTGTCCCCTGTGGTATTTCACATCTATATGGAAATTCTGGGAGAAGTTTTGGTGTCAGGTATCAGAAATAAACTAATAACAGTCAATTCTACGGAGATTATTACACTATCCTTTTCCATCCTTCTGTCTTGACCTCAGCACAGATGAATACTTTTAAGCACATTATATCGCGCGCATCCATGACCAGGTCAGAGGTGTCCCATACCCGATCATGGCATCCTGCACCTGATCTGGACTCCTGAACTTCACAAAGAATGGGAAAATCCTGTTCTTTCAAAAAGTGTCATAGAAGTCCAAATCGGTATGGAATGGTTGGATACAGGATGCCTCCGACCTGGGCTTAAAAGTTTTCATCCTGTGCCAAGGTTGGGACAGAAGGGCAGAAAAGGACAGAGCAATAATCTCCTATCTCTCTTTTCCATCTAATTTCAAGAAATCGGCCTCTGTCCTAAACCAGTATCTATTGTTAGTAATAGACTGGATGAGAGCAAACAAAGGGAAGAAAGTGGTGCTCATGGTCAGTTGAAAGTCAGATCACGGAATAGGGATTCTTCCTGTATTGGATGAACTACACTCCCCCTGAAATCTCAGGTTTGCAGTTTGGGTGTGCTCTTAAGCTCACCCTTGATTCTTGGTGCTCAGGTTTTGGTATTGGATAGATTTACACAATTAAAACTAGTGTGTAAACTGCACTTATTCCTTAGGACATCTGACTTGGCCACAGAGAGTCATGCCTTACTTACATCTCATTTGGATTATTGTAACACATTATGTGGTGCTTGCTGCCTTTGGGAACTTTTTAGAAACAACGGCAAGTTGAAAATGCTGCAGCCAAAATACTGACTGGGGCAGTACCAGATTTTTTCTAGACACAAATTAATGTGCTGGTTATGACCTATAAAGCCTTAAGTCTCCCAATATAAGCCTAGCTGAATTTTAAGATCCTTGGGAGAGGATCTCACCACCATCACAGGCACGTTTGCTGAGGAATAGGGAGGGAGCCTTCTCAATAGCTATTCCCTTCTCAATAGCTGTGAACTTCCCTGCCAGGAGAAGCTAAGCTGGTACTCTGGCCTTTGAGAGAGAATTGCATGCCGCAGAAGATCTTTTAATTGGGTTGTGTTTGAGCTGTATTTGTACTTTTATCATTATTTTAATAGTTTTAACTGTCTTTTTAAAACTGTTTTCAGTTAATGTTTTTAATGTCACTATTTAATTATTTTTCAACTTTTGTATTAGCCATAATTTTAACTGTATTTGGTTTTAAATAAGATTGTTAGCTGCCTTGGCTCTTATATTAGAAGAAAGGTAGAATATAAAATGAATAAATAAAATTTAAAAAGCCAGTTTGATGGCCTGGTGGAAGTAGAAATTGAAGAGTTGCTGTACAGTCACCCCTCTGTTCTAGTGGACTTGAAGTCCATGGTTTTGCATATTCACGGAGGGGCAACCTCCATTAAAATCAATGGGGCACACTTGTGGGGGCATGCTCCATTCAAGGCTATGGGGCTTGAATGTTGGCAAATCTGTTTCCGCGTGAGGGGGAGGTCCAGAATGGATCCCCTACAAAAACAGAGGGCTGACTGTATTGTAAAACTGAGTTTTATGGGTGTGTGACACTCTCTGTATCCAATGGGCAGATCTCGAAAACAACAGCTAGTCACAGTCAGCCCTCCTTATCCATGGATTATTCACAGATTCAAACATCCACAGCTTGAAAATATTTTCTAAAAATATACATTTTAAGAAGCAAACCCTGATTTTGCCATTTTATATAAGGGACACAATTCTGCTAAGCTACTATATTTAATAGGATTTGAGCATTCATGCATTTTAGTATTCATGAGGGGTCCTGGAACCAAACCTCAGCGGATACCATGGGACCACTGTACTTCTTGAGTAGTAAGGGTTCATATAATTACTTTTCAAAAAGAATATGATTAGTAAAAGCAAAGTCAACTTATTGGTGTAGCAAGCAAGAGATGATTACTTTCAAAATTTACTCATTAGGGGCATTTTTATAGGCATTTTGACAGGAGTTTTTCAGGTTTTGCCCTTTTTCTTAAAATATATTTTCTCTCAAAAAATTAATGCAAAATAAAAAGCAACTAGATTTTAAACTTTTGATAGAACCAAATGAAATTTGCAGACTTTGTAGCTCCTTCTGGATAGATTTCAGTCTACCTATAATTCAGCTTTTTGGGCAGAATTAGTTAAATTCTCAGGCATGAAGGGATGAAACTTGCTACATTTCATTTATACAGAAACAGGAAAATCAAGGAGGAAATTCTTTCTCTTCTAGTTTGAAGATGGAACCAAAGACCAAAGGATTGAAGCATCATCAGCAGCAACATAAGAAACTACTAGCTGCTATGCTTTCCCAGGATTCATTTGATTCTGTACAAAGCACAGCTCCTTCAGTGACAGAAGAAGATATTGACAATGAGGATGATGCAATGGAACTGCTGGGTAATTTTAAGAAGTTTTAATTCACTTTAAATATCTTGTTATTATCTTTATTATCACCTGTTCCCAAGTGTCACTATGTATGGAAACAAGCATGTGAATCTTTAAAATATCTAGGAAGTGGAAGCTCAGCTGTTCTTCATCTTTTGCTTCTAAGGTATTTTTTAGAAAGCTGTTTCTGCGCAGATGCACCCTTCTCACTTGACAGGATACAAGTGGATTTTGCATTGTTGTATGCATATGTAAGTAGAGTAACAATGCTGAAATTTTATCTCTAGGAATTGTACGTTCAGTAGAGAAATACTGTGCCTGCAAGACAGTTTGCCCATCTCTACTTAGCATTCCCTTGCAATCTGCAGTTGTAAGTAAATTTTGGATATGTTCTAATGTGCATTCATTCATAGTTGAAACCCAACACGATGCGAATATACATGAATTATATCTCCATACAATATGAAACAAGTTTGTGACTTTGGTACATTTACCTTGTGCCTCCTGTTTTAACAGTAATGATAGTGGATAATCATATGTCTCTGATACTTATTTTTTTTACATTAGTGATATAACTTCCTCATTCTCATATAGACAATCATGTTGAAGAAGATAATACCCAAATGCTTAGGTAGTTGTGTCCATGAAACAAGCCTTTCTCTGTGAAGCACCTTGACTGTGGAACTCCTTCCCTAGAGAAGTCTGGCTCACTGTGCTTCTCTTGAGTTTCTGGTGAGCTGCCAAAATGATATTACTGTTGTCCCTTCCGATTCATGGGGGATCTGTTCCATGAATTGGGAAAATTGCCAATATTGGGGTCCCATTTGTTTTAATGGCCACATTCTCCTGTGCGTGGTGCTGCATGCACACACACTATTTTATCCCTCCCTGCTTGTCATCCACAAATGGGCGAGACCATGGACTCCAAGTCTATGAACATGAGTGTATTTCACATGGCCTTTGGTTTTTGAAACCAGTTTTAAAATGAAATTTTGAAATTGTTTTAAATATTTATAATTTGTTTTTTAGAATTAGGTTTTTAAAAAATGTTTTTAAAATATTCTTTTGACCTTTCTATGGTGTCACTTTGGGATCTGGTGGATAGAGAAATGATAAATGCTTTTAATAAATAAATAATAAATAATAAAGTGATAAAAGGGTCAGGAAATGTTCATAAGCTCTTCAGGAGATGTGACAATTTTTTGGTTTTTAAAATGTAGTAGACTTAATTAAAACTTAAAATATAAAAATGTGAAGGCTGGGATATATTTCCTACTCTAATCTGTCACTAATATATTGTGTTTCACTCCATCATTAAGAAAATACAATTTCCCCACAATGTCACACTAATTTTAGATCTTCTGTGTCATCATATAGCCTTTGTTGCTTTCTCTTCATTTGTCTAACCTTGGCTGCTGCTGAAAGTCTTCTTAAAGGTAACCTTATATCAATTTATAATTTGCTGAATTAATTTGAATCCCCACACCACCATGGTTTCATGCTCACGATCTTGATCAAATCTTTTACAAACCTTCTAAAGATGTCTGATGGTACCAGTTGAATAATGTTACAGAATTTCTTTCAGAATCACAGTCTAACAGATCTCCTACCCTTAGGAGCAGAGGGAACCCTACAAAACAACAACAACAAACAAACCTGGGCTGTTTTCTACTTTAGCCTAGTATTAACTACAGTGATTGGCACTAGTGATTGACACAAGCATTCCAGGACTTCAGGGAAAGAGATTTCACATCATCTGCCACTGGAAATCATTAAGTGTATAAGCCAGAAATCCCAGGATCCTATACTTTCAGACTATGTGGTTACCACAGAACTATGATCTCTTCCTGTTTTTTAAATGTCATCTTGAGATTTCATGAAATTGATATAAGAAATCAACAGCAGTCATACAGACAAACAGTTTTCAAACTGTTCTAGATAGTTTTGAAAGTTTCTTGTAAACTTAAGTGAAAAGACCAGAAATGGCAGACAGGATTCTCTATCTGCATAAAAATGATACAAGGTGCACAGCTATAAACAAACTATCTAAATATGTACATAAATGTGAGAATAGAATGGGAAATAAATATCACATAGTTAAGGACAGCTAAACAGCAGTTTACAGAAAGATAATGACTGGAATTTTTACAGAAAGTTAAATGTGTAACATATGTTGGAGTAATGTGACTTTAAACAGAAAAGAAAATATTTTGATTGACAAGTGACACATTTTATGGGACAGCCACAAATTGCTGAGTCAGGAGCACATGGCATGATGCAAAGTTGCATCATGCTATGTGGTCCTGCGTGATGACTCAGAACCAATACTCTATATAAGTGGACCAAGAGTGTGGGTAGTTGTGGGTTAGTTTGGAACTGGTGTAGTTGGTTGGAGCAGACATTGGTGTAGTTGATTGGAAGTTGATTGAGAGGAGTGTGTAAATATTGTATCATATTGCACAAAATGCAACTGAAGATAAAAGCCTCCAGAACTTTGGATGAATCAACTGCCTGTGAGTCATCTTCTTTTGTGTGTAAAAAGTGGTCAGTTCACTGCCAATACCAATAGCTAGGTGATTTTGTTTTTGGAACTCTGCTATGTTGTTATTTTGGCTGCATCTGAGTGGCTCATCTCGACTGTGCCAGGAGTTGGCTTTTCCTCTCACCAACAACATTCAGGGTTACAGAGATGGTGAATGACAGCCTAAATACAGGTACAAGAAGTTGTAATTAACAAATGTTTGCAATACAGACCTGTTCTGAAAATCTTTTTCAGACTGAACACACTTGAATCCAGTAAATGTCTTTGATATCTCACAAGCCTTGTGTACATCAGTATGCAAAGGGATCATGTAGCACCTGTGAGACTGTGAACTGTGGCATAAGCTTCTGTAGACATGCTATAGCTTCTTCCACACAGTTAGGTCTCAAAGGTGCTACAAGATTCTGTTGCATACTGACAGTCCAGTCTAACACAGCTATGTCTCTGAATTCTAAGCCTTGGGTATAATAATCATAGGTTGACTCTACTGTTACGTTTCTCCAAATGAACAAATTATTGAATGAAAAACTGCTAGCTCTGCTCCAGACACATTAGTTTATATTGCCAATATAACTTGATGTCCCTGGAGCAGAACCAGTCATTAACTATTAAATAGTTTATTTGTTTAGAGAAGCTTAATGATAAAAGATATCTCTGGGATTCAATCTATTCATTTCCCCTCCTATTTTTTGTTTTATATACACATTTTGTTAACCTGTTTGCAGTTGTATACTTTGTAACATTTTTCTTTATTTTTTGTGGGTGCTTACACAACTGCTGCCCTTTTGAGTGTGGTTTTAGATAAGATTCTTTAACATCTTGCCTACTTCTTACTACTACCAAGCTTCCCTTGCAATTTGGACTTTGACAATAAATATTGGATGTATTTCAGGTTGGATTTTTCCTTAAAGCCCAATTCTTTGCCACATGCAATAGTTCCATGACTGATGGCCAAACCTATTTCAGCAGACAATGTAGGACCATTTTCCTTAAATGCAAAGCTTCAAAAACAGTGTGTCATGCTGGCAATTTTTTGGTTTCTTTTGTTGTTGTTCAATACAGTAGTTTGGTTTTTCCCAATGTTACCCCTCTTACTATGTTTTAATAGTAGAGCTTACCAATATGTTCAGCATAAATGCTCAATATTACTTATGCCATGATTTTAATTAGCATTATAATGAGTTTTAGTAATTGCTGAGTTTGTGGCATGTACTGATGCTAGATTTAGTGTGAAACCTCTGTTACATTCTTTCCTGTATAATGCAGAAACTCTTAGGAAAGATCACAAAGGGGGTTGCAGACTGCCAGAAATAGTGCAAATTGAGTCCACCTTTAGGGTTAGGGTTAGGGAATCATGGGAATTGTATTTTATTGTGGCACCAGAGCTCTCTGACAGAGAAGGCTCACTGTCTCAGGAAAAAAAATCCCAAGATTCCCTAGCACTAACCCTAACCCTAAAAGTGGACTCAATTTGCACTATTACTGGCAGTCTGCAACCCCCTAAAATGACTTCTGAATTTTAAAAACTGTTTTTTTCTCATGTAATTTTGTTAACATTAGTGTTGAATAGTGGTCAGAAATTTAGAAGGGGGCATCTCGGTTCAGATGAAAACCTTATCCAGCTGTGCTGAGTGGCCAGTCACTCTCACCTCATCCTACCTCAGATGGCTAAATGGGGGGAAAACGAAGGAGGGGAAAAGAGAAACAGACATTGTTTATTACTTTGACTGTTTGGGAGGTAGAATAGGATGGAAATTTACTGAAGAAATAGTTTAATTCTACATTTTTCCAGAAATTAATTTCAAAATTGGATTGTATTAGTTCTAATCAGAATCACTGCTTTTTTTGATGGGCCAGTTTATATGTTGCCTGTTCTATTCCACTTATTGATATTAGAGTACTATCTCAGCCCTTTGTAGGTAAGTAGATGCCAGCCACAAAATGATATTAGTTTACTTGCTAATAGAAATTTGTTATTTAAATTGTAAAAAAATTGTTGAATTATTTTTTTTCTAATGCTGCTTTCTAGCATCAATCAATAAAAATAAGGAACCAACAAAAATATGAAATACTACATTGCAAGCTAAAATAGGAAAAGTACTATTTCAGAAATGTAAATCAATCTTAACTCACTGCAGTCACTTGCAAGAATTAATATCTGGATTTATAATATATTGAAAATTGAGGTGGGAAGTATTAGGTTGAACTGATGACTTTGTAAATCTCAATTTTACTAAAATTTGTGAAAGAAAAATTGAATTTGAAATAGTACATCACAATCTCATGTATACTCATGTATACTCCTTCTATTGTGTTAATAAGACATACATTCCCTAACAGATAATAAATGGCGCCTTTTCTCTTGTTTGGCAAGGTTAGGGTTACAATCCTGTCCACACTTACATGGAATTCAATCCCATCAGAGCTTACTTCAAGTAAAAACATATAAGACTGTGCTGCACATTAGTTGCTGATTTATCCTGGCACAGAGTCCAGAAAGATAAGTCTAATTAGAAAAAAAGAATCTATTATACTGAAGAGCAAGTAGCCCCAGGGAGAAGAAACTTGTAAAGCTGTTTCAGAATCAGATATTCAAGAATTCATGTAAATATGAGTGTTAAACTAGCACAGTCTATATTTAAATTAGATGATTAGACTAACAGAACTTTACTAATGGAAAGTTTTATTTATATCCTGGTAAACATTATGGTTGCACATGCAGGGCTGTCACATTGTCAGGAGGTTGGGAGTCAAAACAGAACCAAATCTATTTGGTACAGCTACTGACCTGCATCAATGCTGGAAGTAGCTTTTCCTTTTGTATTTCTGTCATAAGCACAGGCCTGCTGAAAGTTAAAAACCAGAATGGCAGAGGTCTAAAGCATCACTATTAACCAATTATGTGTGTAGTAAGAATTCCTTACCTGTTCTACATCCACTCTAAAAAGTGGGGCTTGGAGGTACAGCAGTAACTGGCAAGAACATTGACCATCGTCAGAAGCTTTTTTCTTCACAATCAGCAGCACCGTTTCTCCCAGTAATGAACATATGCATTTGGACTTGTCTTCTGCCATTCTGTTCCACATGTCTGAGCCCTGGTGGCACAGTGCTTAAATGTCTGTGCTGCAGTCATTCACAGCCACAAGGTTGTGAGTTTGATCCCAGGGCTACATGGCAGACTCAGCCTGGCATCCTTCAGTAGGTCACTAAAATGAGTAACCAGCTTGTTAGGGGCAGTTAGCCTACACATTGTAAACTGCTTAGGGAGTGCTTAGGTGTACTGGTATAGAAAGGTACTAATTACTGCTATTGCTTGCTATGTCTGGGGTGGTCTCCCTGTTGGATCTCTTAAGTTCCTCCTCCAGGTCCCTTTTGCCTTCCTCTTCAAATTACAATGGTCTTTGTTACAACCTTCTATCCACCCCAGGCTTTTATCTTTGTCCATCTTAGTACAGGGCCAGTCTGTGTACTGTGACTGTCACAAGGAAGCCAATTTAAATCTTTCCACAGATGTTTCCAATTTTTTATTTATTACATTGATTGATTGATTGATTGATTGATGAGGAACTAACAGCAGTGTTGTGCTTTGCAGAATATGGAGCCCAAGGATAACATGATGCTTTCCCAAATGGCTTCCACTGTAGTCTAGAAGTTGATTTCTCATAATGCAATATGAAAAAGTATATTTCCTCCAAACAGGTAGTGATAGAAAAAAATTCTCATATTTCTCTCAAGTGCTACACACTGTAGAGATTTCTCTAATTCCACAGGGAACAAGCATATCTGGTAGCTATATCATATGAGACAATCTGCTGTCACTTTTTGAAAAATGTTACTAAAGCAGTGGCTTTATTGAAATGCATGTAGCTTGTGCCACTGTAACACTTTGGGGATTAGTGTTTTAATGTAACAGGACTCTATAACATAATTGGAGAAAGAGTTTTCAGTTACCTTAATGGTGAATTTGGCTGTAGTTGGTTCTCTTATATTTACTTTCCCACAGTAAACCTTATTTTAAACTGGTTATGAAATCTGTATTTGGAACTGATGGAGAGGGGGAGATCTTTTGTCCTATAGTACTACTGCAGTGATTATGGACAGAATCCATAAAGCTGGACAGAAAATGCTTTTCATATGCTTAATATAAGTTGAATTCTCAGCAGTCCAGATCTTTTATAATGAGATTTCACTAAGATATTGGTCCAAAACACACTGCAGAAGTAATCTAGTTTGTGACTGCTTTAACTGCCCTGGCTCAGTGCTAGGGAATCCTGGGAATTGTAGTTTATTGTAGCACCAGAGCTCTCTGACAGAGAAAGATAAATGTCTTACAAAACTACAGTTCCCAGAATTCCCTAGCATTGAGCCAGGACAGTTAAAACAGTCTCAAACTGGGTTATTTCTGCAGTGCATTTTGGACCATCATCTCCAGCCAGTTAAATGTGCTCAAGATTTGTTGGAGAAAAGAAATGGTATGACATGTCACTATGGGCCTTTATAGACTGCCAGAAATAATGCAGCTTGAGGCTACTTTAACTGTCCTGGCTCAGTGCTAGGGAATCAAAGGAATAGTATTTTTTTTCTGGGACATTCAACCTTCTCTGTCACAGAGCTCTGATGCCACAATAAACTACAGTTCCCATGATTCCTTAGCACTGAGCCAGGACAGTTAAAGTGACCTCAAACTGCATTATTTCTGGCAAGTCTGTAAAGGCCCTATGTGTTTAAGTTTCTATATATGCTTTCCATTTTTAAAAATACACACTTCTCTTTTCCATGTCTCTATTTAGCCCATGGATGAAATAGTATCAGTCATTTAGGTTTTTCCTCTCAATCTTTCTGTTTTCAGAGTGAGGCAGATTGACTCTTGTTCGTTGAAGGTTGATTAGGCTTTTTCTTTGTAGCAAGTAATATAAGGGCTCTTCATGCTTGAAAAATGATAGCTTTGCCTTTACCACTTAACCTGTTTAATAACGTGTTCCCTTCTACCTTGGAAATCAACAGAGAAGGAACTAGACCATCTTGGGTCTAAAGCAAATGGTGACAGCAAGTTCACTGGCCCCTCTTGGAGGAAGATCTTCAGTATAATCAGCATGCCAGTTAAGCTCCATCTACCTTTAAAACACTTATTAGTTGTTAGCAGCAGACAACGAAAGTACTCAAGAGTATTCCATGTCCCTTTGTGGCTCCTGTGTATGGTGGCCCTGATTGCCAAAGACCCAATAGCTGCTGCTTGCTGATGAAAGCTGCCTTAAAGTGCTGTATTTGGACACATAATTTGCTTTTGGAAGAATCATACATAGAGAAGCTACTCGCAGAGAGCTAAATTGTAACAGTTGTAGACAAACTTCAGAAATTTAAAAGTTTGTTGTACTGAGTCAATTAAGTTAGTAATGCCACAGAGTAACCTTTTGGTATAACATTATTTCTGATATTAGGTTGTTTGCCACTTGAGGGCACTAATGAGTTTTCTGTATGGATTCACTAATGTACTGATAAGCATATTTTAGTTGTGTGGAAGAGGCTAACAAGTTCTTAATAACAATTATCTCATGGAATAGATTTAATGTAGTGCAGTATATAGTTCATTGGGCAGAAAAATCTACTGTTATTTTTTTAAAATAAAAATAAAAACTGTTTTCCATACATTGGAAGTATGTCCAAAATAAGTATCTTTGGGTGAAATTACCTATTCATATTGATAACCAAACATTTGTAATTTGTAATAGATTTTTAATCACTGATTGTTAACAACTAACATTTTTATTTTGCTTTCTCAAAAAACAAGTAAACAAACAAAAACAAAACAGATCACACCAGAAAGAACAATAAAAATACCAAACAATTAAACAGGTGCCATATTCAAGTGCACATGACCAATGAAGCAGCTCCATGTGAAATAAATGCTAAACCAGAAGTTTGAGAGAATTTTCATTGTTTTTTTGTCATTTTGCTGCGTGGGAGAGCATTTATTCAGCCACTAACCAGAGTAGAATTACAGATTTTGCTACTGTATTTGGTGGTTGTTGTTATTATTGTTTACTTTCAAGTCATTTCTGACTTATGGCAACCCTATAATGGGATTTTCTTGCTAAGTTTCATCAGAGGAGGTTTGCCATTGCCATCCTCTGAGGGTGAGACAATATGATTTGCCCAGAGTTACTCAATGGGCTGCGATGGCTGAGCGGGGATTGTAATTGTGAGTGCTATAAAAATGGACGTCTAAACTTCATTTGTTATTTGTCTATTCTTGGTGCTTCTGACCAATGCAGTCGTCCTGTGATTACTGCAATTCCTGGTGTCCCCTTCCTTAGGGATGGCAATGCACTGGGGAAGGGAAGGACCTTGACATAAAAAGTGAAGACTATGAAGTCTTTGGCTTCCAGACTTGTAATTTAGCCAGTATGCCATATACCTCCTTTAACCTTGCCACACTTAGCTCAATATAGGAAATATGGCCCGGTTATACCAAATGTTTTTAATACTGCAAATAGTTTACTGTAATTCTATTGTAATGCTCTTTTTTTGTATGCTTGTAATTGTATTCTTTCAAATTGTGAGCTGCTTTTAGTCTGAGTTTTAAGGAAAAAAGTAGGTGGTGGTGGTGGTGATGATAATAATGATGATGATATAGACTCACTGCCACTACTCCCTTATGTCCCATATTACTTTGGCTGAAAGTAAAGTAAAGCTTTTAAATCTTCATAAATTTGAATGGTGTATGTACAATTTCTTGGGGGAAGCACCTTCTAACAAGATGGTACATCATGAGGGCTACTAAACAACCAGTGGCATTTACTTTCAAAAGCCAGAATTTATTGGGAAAAGGGATGTGAGCATACAGAAAGAAAGAAAAAAAGAAAGAGAAAGAAAGAAAAGAAAAGAAAAGAAATGTAATGCCATTTTGGTTACCATAGAACACAAGGCATTTAAATGGCTGGGCAAAACATATCCCATTAGTTAGTGCACTCTCTCTTTTCAAAAAGATCTCTTCAAAGTAGAAGATTTTGTTGATGAGACACTATAGCATACTGATAGATTCTAACTAAAATCTGACAACAAATTTGGAAAACAAAACAGTGGCCCTCAGATTGGAACTGCTCATGATACATCCCAGTCCCTAAGAAAGGGGAGCCCAGGGATTTCAGTGTTTATAGCAGGGGTAGGCAACCTTTCCCCTGTAAGGGCCGAGGGACTTCAGCTCCCAGAAGCTTCAGCCATGTTGGCCAATAGTCCCATGTTGGCCAATAGCTCCTGGGATTCTGGGAGCTGAAGTCCCTCAGCCCTTAAAGGGGAAAGGTTGCCTACCCCCGGTTTATAGGATCATCACATTATTCTTGTATGCTGCAAAGTGATGCTCAAAAATTACACCAAGGCCTTTTATCATATATGGAGTGGAAAATACCAGATGTCCATCCTGGCTTCAAGAAAGGAAGAAGCACAAGAAATCATATAGTAAACATATATTGGATAATAGAGCACACAAAAGAATTTCAGGGGGAAACCAGCCTATAACAAAGTCTTTGTGTAGATCTTGAAAAACCATGGATTGCTCTAAAAGAAATTGGTGTACCACAACATGTGATTGTTTTACTATGCCATTTATGCTTAGGACAGAAGACCAGTGTAATGGTACAATATGGAGAAACATAATGGTTTCCAGTTAGTGGTATGTGTGTGTGTGTGTGTGTGTGTGTGTGTGTGTGTGTCAGGCAAAGCTGTATTTTATTACCCATGTCTGTTTAATACAGAACATATCATATGAAAAGTTGGATTAGACCTAGAGGGAAAAGGAGTGAAAATTAGAGTGGGGGGGGGACACCAACAATTTAATATATACTGATGACATCATTCTACTAGCAGAAAATAGCAAAAACTTGGAATAGCTATTGAAGATGATCAAGGAAGAACATGCAAAATCAGGGTTACAGCTGATTATTAAGAGAACAAAATAATGACCACAGATTATTTACATGACTTTAAGTTTTTCTATACTTTTAATCAGTCATAATAATAATAATAATAATAATAATAATAATAATAATATAATAATAATTTTTATTTATATCCCGCCCCTCTGCTAAGCAGTCGGGGCGGCGTACAAAATTATAAAACATCAGAACAATACGTCAAAATGAAACCCCATCCCTCTTTCACCTGCCCACCCATCCCCCCAAACATACAAACAAATTAATAACAATAGCTAAAAAAACAATTTAAAAAGATGCATCATCAGTCAACATGGAGATTGTATTAAAGATATCAGAAGAAGGCTAAGATTTGGAAGGGTGACTGATGAAACCTGATAAGATCCTCAATATAATGACATATCATTGAATACCAATGATTTGTCCATACCATTCTATTCCAGCTTCTATGTATGGTTGTTAAAACTGGACAATGTAGTGCTGCAGAAGAGTTCTGCAGATAACATGAACTGCCAAAATGACCAGAAATTGGGTCAAGAGTAAATCAATCTTCAACTTTCCCTAGAAGCCAAAATGAGCCAACTGAGGCTATTGTACTTTGGCTATATCATGAGATGACATTACTAATTAGAAAAGACAATAATGTTTGGAAATGTGGGAGACAATAGGAAAGGAGGAAAACCACATTCCAGGTGGAAAGAGTCAGTTAGGAAAGCTACAAATCTAAGTTTACAGGACTTGAACAGGACTGTTGATAAAAGATTGTCTTGGAGTTCTCTCATTTTGATGTCAATTAACAACAATTTGGGGGTGAATAAATATTTTTTCCTGGGTTATATCCTATTGGAAGATCTATGTGAAGATGGTACAGGGGGATCCACTACTATAACTGCTATACAACATTCCTCTATTGTGCCCAAACCATATAAATGTTGTGTATTTCACATAGGTAAATACTTTTAAGCTTAGCTTGGGATTGTGCTTTGTGTATATGCATATGCATATAGGACTTGCATATTACATATGACCTCATTTCTTGGTGTAAGTCATTTTGCTTGTTTTCCAAGTTCTCTGTTTTACCACTGGAAAATCCCAAATGGTTCTAACATAAGCTGTTGTTAACTGTGAATGTTTGTTTAATGCTACACTTGCTTTTCTTTTCTATGTTTAATTTGCAGAGGATCTTGATGATTTAAGAATGGAAGGGGTAACCAGTGTCATTTCTTCTGGGAGCAAATTTAATCAAACACGAAGTACACATACAGCAGAACCACAAGCCAAGGTCACATTGAACATCTGTGCAAGATGTGCCAGGTAGAAGAAGAATAGCCAGTCATTCTTGTAAATGTGCTTTTTTAATTTTCCAAATCAATTTTATGCATTCTTGTTCTAAATTTGGATAGAGTAAATGCACTGTCCCAAATGCCTTGAAAAAAAATTCCCTGACTTGCACTGCTGTTTGTTAAAAATTAATTTAAAAACTCAGATTTTGGATTCATTGGATCAATGGATTTATATAAGCCTTGGCTTGTTTTTCAACAATTGATTCAGTAGCTCTGTCCTGGTGAGAACTACCAATAGGATTCAGGCCAAAGAAGCACAGCTGCTGCCTTCAGTTTTGAAAAACAGCAAGCCTGACTGAGACACAAAGCTATCCTTTTTGTTGTTATATTCCTTTGATTTGACTCTGACTTATGGAGAGCCTATCACGGGT
Organism: Phrynosoma platyrhinos; assembly: GCA_020142125.1. Lineage (NCBI taxonomy): Eukaryota > Metazoa > Chordata > Lepidosauria > Squamata > Phrynosomatidae > Phrynosoma > Phrynosoma platyrhinos. Next base: position 45,238,246 of record CM034706.1, on the reverse strand, counting down.
TTTTTTTTTCTTGGAAAGATTTATTGAGAGGAAGTTTGTCTTTACTTTCCCCTGAAGTTGAGAGACTGTGACTTATCCAAGGTCTCCCAGTGTGTTTCTATGACTAAAAAGGAACTTGAACTGTGGGCTCCCAGAGTTCTAGTCCAACAATCAAACCACTATACCATGTAGGTTTCCAAAGTTAGCCTTATTCAAGTAAAATATCAGGAAGTATCACATTCAGAAGGAGTGCCTTCAGTTGAACAGGGGTTAATAGACCTTTGGATGCCATAACTCTTTACCTTTCATTCCATTTATTTTTTGGCTGTCTGCCAGTTGAACTGATCTGGCATTAGAATAGTGTTACTTTGTGCACATTACACCTCTTCACACTAACAAGGTGAACAATTAGTATGTAGAGAGATCTTGTAGCACCTTTGAGACTAACTGAAAGAAAGAAGTTGGCATCATGAAGTTTTGTGGACTAAAGTCTACATCCTCAGATGCATCTGAGGAGGTAGACTTTAGACTACGAAAGCTCATGCTGCCAACTTCTTTCTTTCAGTTAGTCTCAAAGGTGCTACAAGATCTCTCTACATACTGTAACAAGGCTATGGATGTTATCACATGGGGGAAATCTATAGGTTATCCCACACAAATCTCCCCCAAAAAGTGCACTTACGCCTAATGATTTCACACGACGCCGCACAAAAACTGACATTAAAGTGGTCACAAAGTGGTGTTATCTGAGATCTTTTT
>CM034706.1:45218514-45228680 GCA_020142125.1 Phrynosoma platyrhinos | reverse complement strand
GATGGCCCTTGTGGTCTCTTCCAACTCTATGATTCTATGATTTTATTATTCTCAGCCTCAGAAGATAGCAATAGCAAACCCACTGTGAAGAAACATGCCAAGAAAATCCCATGATAGGTCACCTTAGGGCCACATTTTGAAGGCACACTATTTGAAGACACACAACAACAGTTATCAGTATGGTCTTCTTAAGCTGAGACCTGGCCAAAGTCAATCAGTGACTTTCCATGGCCAAGTGGGGATTTGAACCCTGGTCTTGAAGGATCCTATCACTATACCACACTGGCTCCTGGGTATTGAGTACCGAGCTATAAATCTCAACACACACATGGAGTTTTAATAACTACACCCAGCAGTTATTCTGGCAAGAGTTTGTGTCTGTGTTTGTCTCTGTGTTCTTATTTTTGCTATTTATATCAATGCCTTGCCTTTTCTTGGCAGCTAGCAGAATAAAATATACAATACCAATAGATTCAAATGGAAAGTGCAGTCTGTCCCAATTTTTTATGTAGCTTTCAGGGACCAAGAGAGAAGGGTAACATGACAGTTATGCCCAAAGCTTGGAAAACACTGAAAGAGCTGCTCAGACAGGAGTGCGTGTATGCGTGTGTGAAAGAAGTGATTCCTTTTTCAATCCGATGTTAAAACACCATCCTTATCCTTCTCCTCCTCTGGATTTCTCTCTCCATTCAACTCCACTTCTTTTCCTTCCCAATCCAGCGTTAAAATCTTTTCTCCCTACCAAGCACCTCATTTAACTCCACTTCATTCCTTCCCAATCTGATGTTAAAACCTTTTCTCCCCATTAAACACCCCATTCATAGAATCATAGAATCATAGAATTGGAAGAGACCACAAGGGCCATCCAGTCCAACCCCCTGCCATGCAGGAATTCCCAATCAAAGCATCCCTGACAGATGGCCATCCAGCCTCTGCTTGCATCCATTCTCCCCCCAACTATTTCCCTTTTCAATCCAATGTTAAAAACTTTTCTCACCACCACCAAACACCCCATTTAGCTCCCTTCCTTTCCCAATCTGATGTTAAAACTTCTCATCCAGCACCAGGTAGGTGGTGTTAGGTGGCCGGGAGAGGTACAGAGAAAGGGAAGGAGGAAAGTGTTTCCCCCTTTACATCCTTTGTTAGATTTCCCTAAATTTTACTCTCAACTTATCCATGGGTCATATCAAAAGCCATTTATTTTGGCCCTAAAACCTTCCCTCCACTTATACAAGAGGTCGACTTGTACATGTGTATTAAAAAAGGATCTCTGTTACATACTATAATGTTCCAATATAACAAATTCAGGAAATTAAAGACACAAAAGGAGGAAAAATAACTACATTATTACATTTCTGTAAAGGTTGACTAAATGTCCAAATGTAAGTCCATAAATTCGACCTAGAAATAGCAGTCATATTACTAAGATTTTGCACTAATTACAAACTTGTATCAATTTTCACATTTGTCCAGTGATTGGTAACATAACACCAGGTTGCATTTTGGAGCAGTGAAATTAGGCTGAATAATCCTTTTAGCATTCATTAGATCTCTTGTACTACATCAGAAACTATGTTTAATCCTAAAATGGTTAGAATCAGTTATATTACACTAATATGGAGGCCTAAATATTTTAATAGTAGCAGTCAGATTTTAACACTCTAAAAGGGATCACCAAATCAAGGACAAAAGTAGTTTTCTTTTTTAAAAGAAAGGTAATAAAAAATTAGTATTTTTAAAATTCAGTGTAGTGTGGAAAATAATGCTTTCTCAATTAGGGAAATCAAAGGGTACTTTACCAAACAGAAATCTTGCATATGAGATGGCTTTTCCTGGACATTTATTTTGTATTCAAATGTTGTTATTACAGACCATAAGGATATCTTACATATCAAGAGTCCAGAATAGGCTGCAAGTGGCAAGGACCATGGACAGCTCACTGCTGCAGCTGTTTTCCCAGTCAAGTTACACGCAGTTCAAAGAAACAAGCAGAATGCCTGCAGTGTTATCCCACTAGTTATATAGTTTTGTAGCATTCAGAGGAAAGCTGATTGGGCTTAAGGTAGAGTTGGGATCTGGCCTGCAGCCTTCTTTTCAAGCCCTGCCCCATTAACCTCACCCCTCAGCTCTGTTTCCTCCACTGTTTTCCACATTGTGCAGGGAGAGTGCTGTGGTTTCACTTTTCCAATGCCATCATATCTACTCCTCCAGTTGCACCTCCAAGGTGGGATAAATGGGATCTACCGAGGGAGAAGGAGAAACTATTAATGCACCCCGTTTGTGTTTAGCACCGCATGTTTTCATCAAGTTTAATTGCTCTCTCTCTCTCTCTCTCTCTCTATACAGTTGTCCCTTCTAATTTACGGACTTGGAGTCCACAGTCTTGCTTTTCACAGCAGCAAGGTGGGGAGGAATTAAAATGGTGCACGCGCCTGTGGTGCTTGCATGCAGCCATGGACGGGAGTGCATGCCCATTATAATCAATGGGCTTTGAATACACGCAAATTTCCATTTTCTCGGGGGGAGGTGGTGGTTTCTGGAACGGATCCCCTGCGAAAATGGAGGGACAACTGTGTGTGTGTGGGTGTATACCTTTGCTTCACCAGTGTGTTCCTTTCCACCTGTTTTTGTGCAATACTTGGTATTCTCTGAAAATGTGATAAGGATTCCTTCTACCCCATCATCTAAGTCATTAGTAAAAATAATAATGAATAATGAAGAGTAATAGTCTCAGGGCAGAATCCTGTGGCAAAATATTACCGATATTATGGGGACCTTTATCAAATGCTTTGCTGAAACCCAGATAAATAACATCCACAGCATCCCCACCATCTACTAAACTAGTGATCTATTCAATACACACACACGCACACATACTTGAATTAATTTGGCAGGATTTGTTGTTGACAGACCTATGTTGGCTCTTACTAATTACTACATTGTCATCTAGATATCTGGAAATAGTTATGTTATTTTTCTTGATATTGAGAAAAATACATCTTTATCTTATCTTATCTCTTTTTCTCCCTTTCTTTCTTTTATCCTTTTTTGAAGAGAGGGACAATATTTGCTCATTTCCAGTTCTCTGGCAACTCACCTCCAAAATTTCCCTTTTTTAAAAAAAGGCAAATGGTTCAGAGCATATGTCAGCATGTTCTTTCAGTATTCTGGGATGCAGTTCATCTGGCCCTGCAGGTGGGAACTCATTTAGATTAACTAGGTGATTCCCGACTAATTCCTTATCAGTCTTGATTTGCAGTTTGGATCAATGTCTTTGCTGATGCATGGAAGCACACAGTTCTCTTGTGGGGGGAGAACTGAAGCAAGGGTGCTAAATAGTTCTGCCTTTTTGTTGTGATCTGTTACTGTTTTGCCATTCTTGCTGACCATTGCCCCCCCCCATTACTTTTTTGTTTCAAACATTTTTTAGAAAACCTTTTTGTTGCTTCTTACTTCGCTAGCCAGTGTCAGCTCATTTTGACCTTTAGCTTTGTTTACACGATTCCTGTGACCTGGATTGCACATCTGTACTCTTCTTTGGTGATTCGTCCTTCTTTCCATGCTGTAAACATGCTCTTTTTCCCTTTCACTTCCTCCTTGAGTTTACTGTGCAGCCACTTTGGCTTGTCCATGTTGTTTCCTATTTTTCTTTTTCCTTGGAATTGTTTGTGATTGGTTTTAGGAACTCCTTCCTCATGAACTCCCACCCTTGGTTAAGCATGTGAAAAATTCCAGTTCTCCAGTGGTTGACTGCTGTGTTCCGTACAAGATGGTAACACTGGGAATGTAACACTGGTAATGGCTGCTGGCAAAATACTTTGTATGGGTTCTGTTACAGCCATCCCATCTTCCATATTGTCCTATGCCTAGTCTATTCAGCTGCAGGCTTCAAGTGGGTGTTCAGTTTGTTATTTGCCTTGACCTGCAGGGAAATCAGCAGTTGAGAAAAAGTGGGAGGAAAGGGAGGAGCAGAAGAAGAGGCAGGGAAAAATGGGGATTGACATTTGCAATTGCATAATGTGGTATGGTCTCAGGCTCCTATTTCTGAAGTGCTGCAGGACCTTTAAAAAGTCATTACCATACCTTAAATCAGCATCTCTCAGTCTGATGCCCTTTAGATTTCATGCATGGCATCTCCCATTAGCTCCAATTAGCATGGTTTGTGGTTAGGATCATGGAAGATCCAAAAACAACCAGAGGGCACCAAGGTGGTGGAGTCTGCTTTGAATGCACATTCTTTTATGTTGTGATAATTTGTTATAGAATATGTAAGTGATTTCATGGTATCTTCAGGGTGTAATGAGTCATCTTTTACAGTTTCCAGAAAGTTCTTGTTAATTAAAAGCTATCAGAAGAGTGAAAATGATGAGGTTCTATTAGAAAGGAGAAAATGTAAAATACAGTTAATTGCACTAAACATTATTTTTCTTTGAAATGTTATACCATTTTTTAAACATTTATTGGGAGTGACTGTGGAAAGTAATAAAAAGAGGCTCTTTTGAGTACTGCTTGTGTCAACCAAAAACCCTCTTGCAATAAAACAGAAAAACAAAATGTAACCTTTATGCTGCATATGTAGATATGTATGATTTATTTATTTTATTGCATTTAATTCCTACCCTTTCATGGAGATTCAGGTGATGTGCAGTTTTCTTTTTCCTGCTTGTATAGTTGAAGTGAGCCAGGAGAGGAGAGGAGTACTAGACTGAGGGCAGAGGATGGAGGTTCCTGCATCCCCCTTTCATGTATTTTACAATTAGAGTTGCTTACCCATTTTAAAAATATTAATAAGGCAGAAATGTTTCACATGTCTGCCACAGTTCTGTCTAGTCTGTCTGTAAACTTTCTATGATGTCCTCTTTAATCCTTGTTGTGCCCCTTCCCTTTCTGCACATTTGCACCAGCAGTCCTGTACCAGAGCTGTTTGCTGCTGTTCTGGGTATCATTACAATTATTAGACACCTGGAGTGTGTATATCTTACCTACCATTTTAGTTTGAGGTGCATCCCTGCTTGTACCATGTGCAATCCCTGTCTACAGGCTAGCATCTGATGTGCTCTCCTAGTGTTGTTGTACAGTAGAAGATTAAGTTATTGTCCTAATAATTGTGTCTGTGGGCTTCCCCATTAGAGTGAGTGATAGAAAGCATCCCATCTTTTCCTCCCACTCATCTGTCTTACAAATGCCTGATTTGGGGCAGCAGGCAGAATCCTTCTGCAATGGATGAGGATTATGTACATAACAGCACCATGTGCATGATTCATTACAGAGTATATGAGGAAAGGGTTTTGCCTCAGGAAGGTCACATTCTAAACCAACACAGGAGAAACATGAGAGTAAGTAGAGGAAACAAATGCTAACGGTTAGCAGAAAAGTTATATGTGATTCATTATAGTTTTCTGTGTATAGGTTTAATTATAGGCTGAATTACAGCAGTGCAGGAGAACTCAAGGGGTGTGTCAAAGATTTCTCATAAAAGGCAAGTTTTGAGGGAAGGATTTGGAGGAAGTAAGAAATGTGGAAGAAGCCAGTGTGGCAGTGTGGCTTGAGGATTGGACTCTGGACACCAGGATTCAAATCCTGGCTCAGCCATGGAAACCCACAGGATGACCTTGGGCAAGTCACACATTGTCAGCCTCAGAAAACCACATGATAAGTTTGGTTTAGGATTGCCATAAATCAGAAATGACTTGAAGACACATAACAACAAGAGGGATGGAATCACACACTTCACACCCTACTGGGCAGCAGTACAGAAAGGATGCAGTTTTGAGGGAACATGAGACCTTTGGACAGAGTTAGTTGGGCAGCAAATCTCAGGTTGGGAATTTCATTTATTGGGATATATCAGAATATAAGGGTGGGGGAATAAGGAAAAGCAAGGCCATCAAAAGATTTGAATAAGGATAAGGAACTTGTGCTAGATGTGAGAGTGGTCAGGAAGCCAATGAATGCATATGAGGAGGGACATGATGTGGCTGAAGAAGTAGATGGTTTTGGCAGCAGAATATTAAGATAGATCTGGTGAGGTGAGATAAAAGAAGAACAGAGAGAAGATAAGTGTAGTAAAGTTGATAGATGTCCAAAGAGCTTGCTCAAATTATTTCTGAGTGGGAAGAGGGGAATGTTTATATTCTCATTACTGTAAAGTGAAAAGTGACACCTCTTTTCAACAGACTGAACATTTAGGGGAGAGGAGAAGCATTAAGTCAAAGTAAAGACTACATGCCTGTTCAAGAGGATTGGCCACAGCTCTGAAGAATCCAGAGATCAGGACTTTGGCTGAAACATCAGTTTTAGCATAAGACGTAGTAAGAATGAAGTGGTTCTCTATTCAAGTCATGGATGTGACAGTGTTATCTGTCATATAGAAACAGAAAGTAAACACAGTTGTGTAGTTTGGGAGGGGAGGAGCAAGGGAGAGTGGCAAGGAGGCAGCTCTGGACTGTTGCCAGCTGCCTGACAATGTTGCTTTGTGCCACTGTACACAATATGTACAGTTGTGTACATATTTACAGAGTGTGGACAATTTCCATTCTGGAAATAATGTGGCTCCCCACTGGCTGTACTGACTAGGGCTAGTAGAACTTGCAGTACAACAACATCTGGAGGCATTTCACACTACATAATCATAATAATGTTATTCTATTCTAGGTTCCATGGCTTTATCCTATGGAATCCTAGTGTTTGCAATCTGGTGAGGCACTAGAGCTCCCTAGATGAGAATTTATAAACAGCACATCCCAGGATTCTATAGGATGTTGCCATGATGCTGGTGCTGGTGCTGGTGTGTGCCTTCAAGTAGTTTCTAACTTAAGGCAACTGTAAAGTGTCCCAATCATGAGTTTTTCTTGGCAAGATTTGTTCGGAGGAGGTTTCCCATTGCCTTCTCCTGAGACTGAGAGCATGTGACTTGCATAGTGGGTTTCATGGCTGAGCTGGGAATTGTACCATTGTCTCCAGAGTTGTACTCTGACACTCAAACCACTACGCCATGCTGGCTCACATGTGGTGAAAGTAAAATTATAGCACTTTAACTGTCTAGTATGAAAGGACCTGTGGAGGAATGCATGATTCCCACTGTTACTTTATGGACTCACAGAATCCCCCATTCTGCATGGCAACAGGAGATTTTGGCAGTTGTAGTCCAACAAAGTCCCTATTCTAGGTTCTGGAATCATGCCATTTATGTCCCGTTCCATTTTGTGTAAGGAGGGTGGAAAAAGCTGAGACATAATTGTCTTTGATCAGTTGTTCATTTTTTCCATTACTGCAATTACTGCCAAGCAACTGAACCCTGTAGAAGGGAGGCCACCTATGAGCTTGGATGTTTTTTTCAACATGTCAGCAATACATCATATTTCTCAAAGGCTGTAGTTTTCATTTGCAATTATCTGATATATTTATAGCAAATCTAACTATTTCAGAAAAGACAGGATATCAAAAGTATTCTCATACTTCTCATATTTTCTTAATTTGACTTACTATAAACAAGAATTAACAAGTTTGCTATCACTTTGCTCACTGTAATACTTATCGAGGGTTAGAAAATGCTGTGTTTGTGGAGCCTTCGGGGCTGTGAATAGTTTTTTTCAGAATCATAAATAAGAATTCTGTTTTAAAGGTATTTTTTATTTTTCCCACATGACTTGCACATGTGCTATTTTCACACATAGAAAACCAGCAGGTAATGTAATCCAACCCTCTATTCTTCATACAAATCCTTCAGAGATTTAAATCTACAACCATACCAAGCACTTAGCAATAGACAATTAGATTGCAATATTCTCTCTATTGGATTCCAGCTTCTATCAGCTCCAGGCAGGGTTGATGGGAATTGTTGTTAAGCAACAACTGGAAAACTATAGGTTCTCAAGCCCAGCTGTGTAATGATGCATGAGCAAGTTAGCTTTGTTACAATGAAGTGCAATGAAGTTAGCAAAATAATTAATATGGCATTGAAAAGCCGATATGCTTAGGGAAAAGCAATCCTTATCATATTACTTTCTTATTCATAATAAGTTTCGAGGTAGTAACCTGCAGAAAGGCGTATTAGAACTAGCTGTACTGTCACTGTGGAGGCATACAGTGTACGTCCTCCCACCCATTTTCTACCAAATGGACATAGAACAGGTTGGAAGTTAATGGGAAAGTCCAGCTTTGCCCTCTTCAAAACCTTTTCCTGTGAAGAGGTATCTTGACAAATGGCTATGTGTTCAAATTTTGCTTACATGAATTTTATTGAGCCTAAGATACAGCATAGTACAGGAAACTGCATATTACTGAGACCCTTTTTTGAGTTCCTAAGTTCCTTCCTGAGGCAGAAGGTCACCCATAATAAAATCACCCATAATAAGGACTTGAACCACTCCCTGAGGCTTGCCTATGGCTTTTGACAGCATTTTAGCATCTGGCAAAGAGCTGTTTATTCATTCAAGCCCAAGCATGTCTAGTTTTTATTGCATGTATTAGCATCATAGAGTTGGAAACGGCTTCAAGGACCATCTAATCTTCTTCTCTGCTATGCATGAACCTAAATGACTCCAGGGAGATGGTCGAGTGAAATGGAGACTAGAACTACGTTAGTGGAAAACTCAGAATTTTCCACTAACTGAACATGTGCTAGAGCCTATTTGAAGGTCTATTGCAGGTATGGGCAGCAAAATAATCTCTGCCACCATTGCACCTACAAAGATCCATCCTGTGGAATTGTTTCAAGTGATTAAGGGTTTCCTACACCTTTTCCCACAAGAGCAGAATCCAGAACAATTAACAGGATTTGGCAGATAAAATTGTTCAGACCAACTCTGACTTGTGTGCTCTCATTAATACAGACCCAGTGGGTGTAACCTTGGCTTCGGTTTGTTCTACAATGTTGGGTATTTTCCCACATTTGTCCAACATGAGGATGAACACAGGAGGCGAAGGCTACCACGTATATGCTGGATGACAGAGGAAAACTGGTTATGTGGATACTGGGGTGATAAATGCCTCTCTCCAGTAAAGGAGAGCCTGTCTCAAAGAGGTAGTTGTAAGACTTCTATTGAAAAAAAGTTTCCCAGAATCCCATTCTGTTGAATAATTATCAGCCAGTCTCCAATATCCTATTTCTGGGCAAAGTACTAGGGTGTGTAGTGGCATCTCAGCTACAGGGGTTCCTGGAGGAGATGGATTATCTGGATCTACTTCAGTCTGGATTTGGGCAACCTGTACCAGGAACTAGACAGGGAGAGTGTGTCTGAGTTGGTTCTGCTAGATGTCTTGACAACTTTTGATATTATCAAACATTGTATCCCTCTGGACCATCTTGCTGGGATGAGACTGGAAGGCACTCTTTAATAATGGTTCCATTCTTACCTAGAGAGTAAACTCAAAAGGTGATGCTAGAGGACTCATATTTGACTCTAGGGGCTATGGGGTCCCTGCAGGATTCTGTTTTGTCACTCATGATATTCAACAAATACATGAAAGCACTGGAAGAAGTTGTCCAGAGCTTTGGGGTTCAGTGTCATCAGTATATTGCTAACACCCAACTCTACCTCCCCTTCCTATCTCATTTCACAAAAGGTGTTTTGTTTCTAAACCAATGCCTATTGACAGAAATGGATTGGTGAGAGTGAACAAATTGAAGCTCAATCCTGAAAGTGGTGCTCTTAGTCAACTGAAAGGCAAATAAGGGAACAGGGAATTAGTCTGTGTTGGATGGGCTAACACTCCCCCTGAAATCTCACATTTGCATCTTGAATGTACTCTTGGATGCAATCTTGAACCTGGATATTCAGGTTTCAGCAGTTGCTGGGAGTGTATTTATACAATTAAACGCAGTGGTTAAATGCCTGTACTGCAGTACCTCACTCATAAACCACAAGGTTGTGAGTTCAATACCAGCCAGGGCTGAGGCTCGACTCAGGCCTGCATCCTTCCGAGGTCGCTAAAATGAGTACCCAGCTTGTTGGGGGGCAATCAGCTCACAGTTGTAAACCGCTTAGACATCCCATAGCGTGATATGAAGCGGTATATAAATAAGCTGCTTTGCTTTTTGCTTTGCTTACTGTGTCCATTCCTTGGGTTGTCTGACTTTGCCATAGTGACACATGCCTTAGTTGCATCATGTTTGGTTTATTGTGACACACTCTATGGACCTTATCACACGGGGGTCCCAAGCA
>CM034706.1:45189539-45213356 GCA_020142125.1 Phrynosoma platyrhinos | reverse complement strand
GAAGTGTATTGACAGACCGTGCAGTTCCTTTTAAGCCAATGTTATGTGATTTATGTGGTGTTCCAATTAACACTCTAGCTGCATCTTATGAATCATCTTCAAAAACAGCCTCATGCATTGTAGTAATCTAATGTTGAAGTTACCAGTGCATGGAGTATTCTGGATGCATTATTCTATTTAGGAAATGTCATAGCTAAGGGAACAATCATAGTTGGCCCAGGCACTCTGAGCTTTGGTCTACACTGACAGAGGTGGATCTAGGAGTATTCTGAAGCATGCACCTAATCCCTCGGGTATTCAGAACCATTTATGATAGATCACTTATCCAATTCCTAGACTTGAGAACCACCATCCACATAGCCTTTTCAGGATTCAGCTTCCATTTATTGGTCCTTATCAGCTCATTAAAGCTTCTAAGCTCCAGAGCTTCTGATAGCATTTTAAAACTAAAATTTCATGCAAATTGTTGCAAGATAGGAGCATCTAATTGTCAGATTTTGAAGGTCAGTATATTATCACAATGTGAATATACATCTACAAAAAAAAAAAAAAAAGGGGGGGGGTAACACTTATCGTTTACACGTTCTGGTCTGTAATCCTTTGGTGTCCCACAGATATCATTAATGTGCCATGTACAGGCAGTAGGTCTGTGTTGTTGTTTTTACAGCATTATGAGCTGGATTATATTATTCCAGCATGAAATTTGCAGACATGTGTAGACAATTAGTCCACAGAATGATTAGTAATTACTTTTGGGATTAACAGTAACCTTACTCAACCATTTCATTTCTGAATTAAATAAACTCATGGTGAGAAGAGGGAGGAATTAGCTCTACTCTTCATTTAGTTCTGCCACTTCATTTGTGCTCATGTGAAGAAGAAAAATCTGAAAAAGAAAGTCTCCTTTATCTGTGACAGCTTGCTGTGTCATTTAGAACCCTGGAAAATCAGGACTCTCAACTACATAGGGAGCCTCCACAAACTCTCTTCTTTAAACCACAGCTTTTCACACAAGAATTGTCATAGTGGATGGAGATGGGGCTAGTATGCCCCACACGTTTACTGTATATGTTCCTAAAGAAGCAAAACAAGTAAACTGGATGCAAACCAAATAATGTAATGTAAAGATGGCAATATGAAGGATATGTTAAATTAACTGTGTTTATACATAAACGTTTTATAAAATGATTTTCCCACTGCATTCATGCATGATGAAACAGTCTTGTGACATGGACCTCAAATCCACAAAAATGTTTAATTCCTAATACCTTCCAAGATGTGATATATTTCATATTTTTGTTGTTAACTGCCACCAAGTCAACTTTGATTTATGGCAACCCTATGAATGAGAGATATCCAAGCCACCCTGCCATCAATTGCCCTGCTCAGATCTTGCAAACTCATGGCTGTGGCTTCCTTGACTGAAATACAGTTTTGCATTTTTCTACTTCCTTTTTTTTCTACTGCCTTTCATCACATTATTGTCTTTTCTGGTAAGTCATGTCTCCTCATGGTATTCCCATAGTAAAATAGTCTCGGTTTAATTGTCTTGCCTTCCAGAGAGATCAAGCCTGATTTACTCTAAAACCCATTTATTTGTCCTTTTGGCAGTTGAGGGTATTTGTAGAAATCTTCTTCAGTACCACACCTCAAATGAGAAGTTCAATATTTACAAGGCCATTTCATCATTTGTGGAAAATCCACCGTCAATTTTCCATATCAAACATCCACACAAGTAAGACATGTCCATAAAGACTGGGATGGAGAAAAAGAGGAGGGGGTAGAAAGAGAGACCATGTCAAACCTATACAGAGGAATAATATTTGTGCAGATTTGTTAGATGTTAGAAGTCATCTAGTTTCAACATATTTCAACATATGTTAGCAGGCTTTTCACAGGCAAACCAGTTTTTACTCAGTCCCCATACCTAACGTTTATCAAAGCTGAAATCTTAAGTTGTTTTAAGCTGTCAACAGTAATACTACAAAAGGACAGCAAGATTTTTGTACTGTTGATTATTAACAAAGATACAAGATAGCCCTTTCAGATATCATGATTGTGATATCTGAAAGAAATCCCGAAGATCTGTCTTGCTACATGTCCAAAGAGTTCTAGGAAAAATAATGTTGCCATTGTGGGGGCAACACTGATTCAGCATCTCCTGGTGACAAAGGGTAAAGATCTGAACATGCAATCAACCGGTTACCTGAGATGCAGATGGGTGATTAACCAGTTATCCCTTTTGTCATCCTGAAGCTTGGCCATGACCAAGCAAACTGGTTCATCAATCAATATAGGATTGATCCTCATGCTTTGTGGGCCAACCCTACGTTTCAGCTGTTGTCAATAAAGTTGTGGCCTTTTCCTTCCAAATGGGTGTATTGTGGTCATTCTTGCGGTGACTCTCCTACTTGGGAGAATTCTGGGAATATACTATTCACTACAAGATGCATATAGATACTATTCACCACAAGATGCATTCACTACAAGATGCAGGGCCACGTTCATTATCTGAGTTCCTCAAAACTATGTTAGTGGTCTGCTAGTGATTTTTAGGTTTCCTTGGATTTGCAGGGATGTCCTGTAACGTCCAGGTATCTCCTGCCACAGACCAGTTTGGGCAAGAAAAAGGTGATAGCAGTCTGTATCTACCTTGCAGAACTGAGGTTAGAGCCTTGAACCCAGTTTTATTGGGCAGTTGGTAACTGGGAGCAATAGTAATTAGTTTGGCCACACTTTTTGGCTTCCCTCCTTTTGTATCCTGGGCCCTCTTACCAAAGCGAAACTATAGCTTACTGAAGAGACATGTGACCATACAAATATTACGTCCATAAAGTCAAGTAGAATAGCCAGTAGTGAGGGCTAATGAGATTTATAATCCAAAAGCATTTGCACGACCAGCTTTTTAATCCAGTTCAGAGTTACCTGAGTGATTCCAGGAATCACACACTTCCTCCTCTTTCTACCTCTGCCATAGCTGCATGAATGAGAATGGAAGCTTTCACTTCCAGATTTAAATGAACAGTAGTTGATTTAATCTCTGGTTAAGACAAGCTATAATCAAACTATGGTTTAGTATCCTGATTTGCTCATTAACTATAGTGAGAGCTAATACTAGTTTTGTGAGTTCTAACCCATTATATTGTGATTACTTTTTTAAAATGGAATAATTAGTTGCTTATCTTTACCACACAGTTGGGGTGTTTGTACAATAATGTAAAATGCTCTTAAGTGTTCTTTATTGGTTGGAAGAATGTCTTGTTTGTTTGTTTGTTTTGTTTTGTTTTGAATCGTACCAGTGCTTGGAGCAGAAATCTCAATGGAAAGCAGTGATGAATTGGAGAATGCATCCCAAGTAATTGACCAGGTAAGAACTTTATGTATGCTACCTTGATTACTATGGATGATTGCAGGGCATAAAGAAAAGAAATAATCCTTTCTTATTAATCCAAATATGAATCCAAATTTTATCAGATTAATTGTGTGAAATACTGTTTTTGGTATACATTTGAAGGGTACCGTACAAGCCTACATTTCATATTCCTCCTCCTTCAGCTGTATAGTGTACCTTCAACATATTGAACTCATTATGAATCAAAGTCAAACTTTCAGAATTAACTAAACTAATATGCAGTATGAATAAGTATCAAATCTTATGTATTAAAATTTAATTTCACTATTGCTGGACCTTTTGTCTAACTAAATTTTTGATCTATAATTTGTAATGTAATATACGGGCACATATAGGCAAATATAAGTTTATAGAATCATAGAACGATAGAGTGGGAAGAGACCACAAGGGCCATTCAATCCAACCCCCTACCACACAGGAACTCTAAATCAAAGCATACCCAACAGATGGCCATCCAGCCTCTGTTTAAAGACCTCCAAAGAAGGAGATTCCACCACTCTCCGAGGGAGAGTGTTCCACTGTCGAACAGCCTTTACTGTCAGGAAGTGCCTCCTAATGTTGAAGTGGAATCTCTTTTCCTGTAGCTTGCATCCAATGATCCATGCCCTGTTCTCTGTGGAGACTTAAGGGCTGAACAGATGGGCCCTAAGGGCTGGTGTCCCACCACCCCTTTCCTTGCCAGATTGTGCCCATGGCAACTGCACACCACGCCCCCAATCTGGTGCTTTGCCACTCTAAAAAGAGCTGGCAAATACCGCTCCTTTTTAGACCAGCAAAAAGCTGCACTTGCTGTGGCAGTGGCTTTTCAGTGCTCCTTTGGCACAGGATGTGTGAATACTGTGCCAAGGGAGTGCATTGATGCCTCCCAACATCTGGTTGAGTGGGTGACGTGCGGAGATGGGGCAGTTGACGTGTGGTCACCACGCCCCCACTCCACCCCCAGGCCTGCCCTTTTGGCCAGTGTGTACAGTCCCTTAGACATCTGCTTAACTCTGCAGCTGAGATCAACTAGACTTACAAATTCTGATGTGACATGTTCATACTTATTTTTAATACATACAGTTGGTCCTTGGTATCTGCCAGGGTTTGGTTCCAGGAGCCACCATGGATACCCAAATCTGTGGATGCTCAAGTCCCAGTAAAAATAATGACATAGTAAAATGGTGTCTCTTATGCAGAATGGCAACATCAAGGTTTGCTTTTTGGAATTTATATTTTTTGAATATTTTCAAGCTGTAGATTGTTGAATCCATCAGTTAAGAATCCATGTATATAGAGAGTGATTGTATGTATTATATCTTTAATAATGTTTCATGACATAAGTATAGTGTGTTAGTGTTAAACCTCTGTGTCATACTAATCAAACTATAGGCGTCCCTCCATTTTTGCAGACTTGGAGTTTTGGCAAATATAAGTTTATATTTGCAGGCGGGGATAGACACAATAGAAAAAATAGGGTGTGCATGGGCACATGCTGCGATTCAAGCCAATGGGGCTTGAATATTGGCGATTTTCTGTTTTCATGGGTGGTGGTGATGGTGGTGGTTCCAGAATGGATCTCGCATGAAAACAGAGGGGCAACTGTAATGTATTCCTGTTAGCTTGCTATTAGCACAAGAGTATGTGTAAGTCTCCTCAGAACAGATATCCTTTTCTATAAGGCATTTTATTACAATGAAGACAGTTATATTTTATGACACATCTTGTACTCATTTGGGCCTCCCTTGATTTCAAGAACTTAAATAAATTGTACTGACACTTTTATCAAAACAGATTCTTATAACAACTTCCTCACACTTGTTAGCATCAAAGAAATACTTAATCATGTGTGAACTTTGTCCATGTGCCACTTAATTCATCCAAGGGTATTTTGCAGTGTATTGCAAAATTTGAGTCAGAAGCATACTGGCTTGGGTGAGTTAGAAATAAAATGAGAAATGTGTCTCATGTTCTTTAATATACACCCTTCATACCTACGGTATGTTTTAACTCTGGGTTCTCATGCCAAACTCACTTTGTTGCTAACAGGGAAGATCAGACTTTTCTATTTCTCTTCTGTTTGTTTATATTTTCAATTTATCAGTCAATACCCAAAATAGAAAAGGTATA
Source organism: Phrynosoma platyrhinos (assembly GCA_020142125.1). Classification (NCBI taxonomy): domain Eukaryota; kingdom Metazoa; phylum Chordata; class Lepidosauria; order Squamata; family Phrynosomatidae; genus Phrynosoma; species Phrynosoma platyrhinos. Next base: position 45,207,835 of record CM034706.1, on the reverse strand, counting down.
AGAAAGCTATGATCAGACTCCCAGAGCCATCAGGGAACTACCAAATTAGATTAGAGTAGCAGAGCTGGGAAAAGAAAAATTCTTTGCCACTTTACAAATTCCACTCCCCCCAAACTGCTGTTAGTCACTGCTGGTGAAACTTCCTATTTTTGGCTATGGGGCTAATCATTTCAGGAGTAATTTAGATAAGTGGAAAAGAAGATGGGGACTAAACTTCCTTTTCCAAGTGCTGCAGACCCAGCCTAATTCAGGAGTGCCTGTGGCTGCCTTTCAGATAAATTGAAATGTTGGAACAAGTCTGTTTTGGCACACAGTTTTGTTTTTTGGGTGATTTAAGCAAAATAAAAAGTTTATCCTCCACTGCTTTTTACTTGTTGGCACATGAATGTTATACCCTCCTCAGCTTTACCATCTCTGCCATTCTTTTTATCTTTTATTTGGGATTTTGGTATGCATGCTTTTTATTGTTTTAATTCATTTTTATTTTGAGTGATTAATGGATCCTGCTTTCAGTCTATGAAATATACTGTCTTAAGCCTATCATTGCTTTCTTCTTCTACACCTAATGAGTAAAAGTTTTTGTTCTAGACTTAAAAAAAAATGATGTAGATATTCACATCTGGAAAAAAATCACATTTGGGATGGAATAAGTGATCCAGAAGTACAGTGATTCCATAAACTCTGGAGTTCAGGAGTGCTTATTCTTGATCTTAGTCTTAAAGCTGAATATTAAGAAAACAAAAAATAATGACCACAGAACTACATGAATTTATCCTAGATAACGATTAAATACCTGAGATCATTGATCAGAATGGAGTTTGCAGTCAAGAAATCAGAAGAAAATTGGGATTAGGAAGGGCAGCTATGAAAGAGCTAGACAAGACCCTAAAGTGCAAAGACATAATGCTGAATACTAAAGTTAGGATCATCCAAGCCATTGTATTCACCATCAAAATGCATTGATGTGAGAGCTGGACAGTGAAGAAGGCAGACAGAAGGAGAATCGACAGATGAGATGTGGTGCTGGAAAAGAGTGCTGAGGTTACTATGGATGGACAAAAAGATGAACAAATGGTTCCTTGAACAGATAAAGTTCAAACTCTCCCTAGAAGCCAGGATGACTAAATTGAAGTTGTGCTTTCAACACACCATGAGAAGGAATAACTCATTAGAAAAGGCAGTGATGCTGAGAAAAGTGGAAGGCAGCAGAAAGAGAGAAAGAGTGCAAGTCAGATAGCTAGACTCAATCAGGGAGACCACAAACCTAAGTCTGGAGGACCTGAGCAGGGAGGTGGGGGATAGTGGGGCTTGGCTATATGTCATCCACAGGATCACAATGAGTCAGGGATGACTCGAGGGAACTAACTAACTAACAACAACAAGAAACCTACTGAGTAGTGTAGTGCCATATATAAAACAATATGTGACATATTTTCCAGTAATTACAAATAGTTCAATTTATGGCTGATTTTTGTTTCTTTCTTTCTTAAAATTTCTCTTGTCCTGACTACCTTCTTTGCCTCTGCTTCAGCTGAGAAAAAGGGAGAGCTATTTCTGGTCATGTGGCCTTAGGTGGAACAGAACATGAAGCATCAAAGATGTAGGGGCAAAGTGACTGTTATTATACTGAGGAATCATGAACAATTATAATTTGTCCTGAACTATAGCAAACTGCTTGTGGCATACATATTTTTAGAGAGTTTTTCCTTGGCTGTGGCCATTGATCATGAAGTGTAAATGATAAAATGGCAGTTGTTTATTTATGATGTTAATTTATTTTGCTGCTACTTCTGACATAGTTCCACAGAAAATTGATTGACTTCTGGGGGACCTTCTCTTTGGATTCTCTTGGATTTCTCTGTTCATTAAGTCTGCTCAGTAAAAGTGCAGATATCAGAACCGGGAATGCTTTTAATATTCTGATCACTCTCAGCTGTAGCTTGTATTTTTGTATGACTGAGAAGACCAGTGTTCATTTTGTATTTGTTTGTAAGGGAAGGATAGATACAAGGAAGTCAACTGAAACTGAAAACAAACAGGAATGAAGAAATGAGACAAGAGAGACTTGGGAAACAAGCATGAGAGAAGTGACAATAAATATCATGGTGGGATTCAGTTTTCCATGGTTTTTTTGGCTCATTTCCAGATATGGGGATGTTTCTGGATTTGTTGATCAGTGTAGAATGTTATGTTGCAGCACTGAGCTTTTCATCTGTTCTATCTAATATTTACCATTAACTACTGTACTATACATTTAGTGATTTGCTACTGAATTTTGACAGCCAATTGCAATGTCCATTTTTCTTTTAAAAAGTTAATAGTTCTGAGGGGACACTGAAGTGGTTTGAGGCAGCATGCAACTCACTGACCACACTTTGTCCATCTGGGTTCTGTTTGTCCAGCTGGCCTCTGTTGACTCCAGTGCATGATTTTACCTGTACGACTCTAAACATATTTAACAAGCCTATAATTTCCCAGTGTTTCTTCTTGATCTCAGAAATTTATTAATTTTCAACTGCTGATCAAGGAGAATGTAGTTATTCTCAATATTAAAAGGAGAAAATAATAAGTATCTCCAAACACTTCAGTACATGATAGAGAGAAATTGTTTCCAGTGTGTTTATTTAGCTTTAGAACTGTATTTGATACTTTATACTTTATATAAATATGTGATATGAATATTATATATAAAGGCCAAGATATTGCATAAAGCACAGACATGTGGTGGTCTAAATATGGAGTGGGGCATTTTATTTTATCTCCTAAAAAGCAGAATATTCTAATAATGACACACTCATTTTTGAGTTGTAAATTAGATTGCAAATTTTTTAAAAGTGGATGTTCTCTTGTATGTCCTTATTGATGTATACATTTGACAACTCAAACTACTTGTACAAAAGAAAAATCTGAATAATTCCATAGAAAAACCACTCCTCTATATCTCATCTAAATTACACTGATGTCACTTCAGTGATTTCAGCAAAGGAAGGCAGAAGCCTGTCCAAATTGGAAACAGAGGGACAAGATGAGAACAGAGGGAAGGGAAAAATGAAATAAATGTGAGTTAATGTGCCCTTAGGTTTAGCAGTTTAGATCTAATTGAAGATAGGGATTAAAAGTCTAACCTATACATTATACAGAGAACATGGTCTTAGAAGAGTGTTTGAAGGAAGGAATAGTCTACCAAACAGAGATGTGTTTGTGTCAGGGCTTGGAAAATAACTTTTTCTATTACAGTTCTCAGAATCAAGCGGCTAGCAAGTGCAGTAGCCCAGGTGGGCTGGATGATTCTCAGAGTTTGAGTCCAAAGAGTAACATTCGTAAGCTCAAAAGACAATCAGTTTTTGTGGTAGTTAGCCCTTTATATACCCATATAATTTTTCATAAAGCATGGAATTTTGAAAAAAAAAACCAACCCAAGATTTTCAACTTCCAAATTATAGTTGTTAAAAACATATAACATTGTTCTACCTGCATTAAATGGTGCGTGTATTTGTGGAGGCTTTTCTGCCTGCATTAGCTTGAATCATAGTTTGGGAAGACCAGCTTAGTATGTTTTTTATGTAAGAAATGAACTGGCATGCTGCCTGCCATACAGAGCAGAAAGCTTGTAATTTCAATTACATGGCATGTCAAGTAGAACAGACCCTAACATTGGACAGAGAGATTAAAAATAACTGCCAATATTGCAACAAAGCTCTGAGGAGGATTATTATTTTTAGATTACATTTTTTAAAAGACTGGCTCACAACATGTGCATGAACAGATCATGGAGCAAAAAGAGTGAATGATGAACTCTGAAAATGAGTAATAGGAAGAATAGGAATTAGTCTTTTTAGAACCTCCTTGCTCATATTCACTGGATCATGAAAAATATTTCACCATATCTGAGAACTGTTACAAATAGCTCTATTTCAAATTACTAGATGGGAATTGTTCATCTGCTTATTAAAAACTCATGAAGAGTTTTCTTAGTTGCAGAATTATTTCATAAAACTAATGGGAAATATGCAAAATTAAAAGCTCATTCAGCCAGTTTAACTGTATTTAATTCTGGTAGGCATGTATTGTTAAACGAAAATCTCCAGGTATTGCTGACATCATGACTTCTGTTATGGTTTTCATCTTTTGTTTATTTCCTCTTTTTTAATTTTTAGTCTGACATAAATCTCTTTATAAGCTGTGTGCTATTATTGGACATTATCACATGGGAGGAAAGCATCTTTCTTCCATTGTTAAACTGTGTTAATCGTGCAATTATCACGCGCATGCTTCTTCCGTTCTTCTCCTGTCCATAAACAGTAATGGACCCATCATTTGGTATTAACAGAAACTCCCGTTAATACCAAATGACAGGTCCATTACTATTTATGGATGGTAGAAGAATGGGAGAAGTGCATGGGTAATCTTCTCTCCCGGTGGGAGAAGGATGCTTGCCTCTCCCATGTGATAATCTCCAATTGTCTGAGAAAGTGAAAATCAGAGCTGTGCTGGTGCTACGTGTATACATCTGAAATACTTCTTTTGGTTAATCTAGATAATTTAATACCTGTACAAAATTTGTTTTTTCCTCTCATATAAGAGAGTGGTTAGAGAGTGTGTTTCAAAATATTCTAGTGGTGGTGATGATTATATACAGAAGGAGAATAGATTCTATGCATCTGAATCCCCAAAGAGGTTAGGATCTATATTTCAAAAAGTTGCTACTCTGTGCATCATCAATGCAATGTAGCATTGAATGCAGACATATTATTATTATGACAGGAAAGGCCAATAAACCAAGTTCAGATTCCTCCACAGATTGACTCTAGGCTCTTGGATTAAGAGCTCCCCCTCCCCCCAGCAATAAAGCCAGTATTTCAAAGTTATGACAAACAGAATAATAAAACATAATAGGTGCATGAAAGAAGAGTGCCCTTTCACTGAGAGAACAGGAAAGTCCTATTCCTGTTTCAAAGAATGTCTGGCAGAGATTTTATCTACAATTTTAGTAGCGCTGAGAGCACCTGTCTGAACTCTCCTGATCCAAAAAACTTCTTTTTGAGTCCCACACAGCTCAAGTTTGACCCACATAGCTTCAAGTTTGCAGAAGCAGAGTTCCACATGCATTGCTGTTGTGTATGCAAATATGTATTGACCAAGTATGCAAATCTGCATATAAAGTGGCACTGCATTCACCACTCTGCTTCTTGGCTAGTGTATAATTGTCTGTCTGTGCTGAAACTGGTGGTAGTGAAGTCGGCCCACCATATCAGCAGGCTAGCTATCTTTGGTTTTGAGCATCCATGCTGAGCCTCACTCCATATAAGTCAGTTGCAGCACATGCACACAGCCATGCAGACGTGTGCACTTATAAGGTCTTGAGATCCTACAATATTTTGTATCCATGGGGAGGGGAGGGGGAAACCAAACCCTCATAGATATGGATAGCTGACTGTTAATTTGGTTACACAATTTTTGGTGCAAAAGTTGTATAGCATAAACAATGTGTACGTTTGCATGTCGAGATATATGTTGCACATTTCTGATATAGAATCTCCACCTATGTGTCCAAAAAATTACATTAAAGCCAGGAATGGACCATTAGGTCATAAAATATGAGCTCTGCTGTATAAGAACAGGCCTGTCTGTTCCCACGGTTTTCTATTGGAATCCCATAAACAACACGCAGGTTGGGTACCACCCTCTGGTTCATGGTCCTCAGTGCTAGTATATACAGTTACAATGTTTTTGATACTCATGGTGGATAGCAATGGTAACTCTTAGCAAGTGCAGGCTGGTGGCCTTAGTTTCATCTTTAAAGGCACTTTAAAAGTGCCAAACCTATTTTGAAGATAGGGTTCAGCACTTCAGATAGTTCCTTTGAAGTTTAGACTAAAACCAGTCACGGCCCCACTGACATCGAGCCACAAGTCCCCTCTGCTCTTAGTCACTGAAAGGTTTGACAGCCTTATCTGTGTGATGAGCAGAGCACTTCTTTTTATTTCACCACAGCAGAAAAAAAATTATCTCAGTTCTCAGCATGGCAAACTCAGGTTTGTATAGGGCAGTGAGTCCCAATCTTTGGTTCTCCAAGGTTTTTTTTGTTTTTTTGTGTGTGGGGGGGCTTCAACTTCCAGAAGCTCCAGCCAGTTTGGTCCACAATCAGGAATTCTGGGAGCTGAGGTTCAAATTATCTGGAGGACCAAAGTTTGGGAACTACTGATACAGAGTCATGAGGGAACCAGAACTAGAATCATAGAGGTGGAAGAGACCTCAAGGGCCATCCAGTCCAACCCCATTCTGCCATGCAGAAACACAGAATCAAAGCACCCCCGACAGATGGTCATCCTGCCTCTGTTTAAAAACCTCCAAAGAAGGAGACTCCACCACACTCCAAGCCAGTATAATGCATTGTCTAACAGCTCTTACTGTCAGGAAGTTCTCCCTAATGTTTAGTAACTACTCCATTCAGTTATTCATGTGCACCATAGAACTGTTTAAAACTAAAAATGTATAACCATTTATAAGTGGAAAGGGCCAAGCTACTTGCCTGTGTAAAGGTAACAGGATTTTGCCCTTTAGTATACTGATTTCTTAAGAGTTGCTAAGTTCTCAGTGCTGTTAGTTGTGCAGATTTGAACATCTATGAAAAACCTAATTGAGCCTATGAATCTGGGCTTCTGAATTTGTTAATGCTTTTGATAATTGTGTTGGTTTTTTCTCCCAAATATGCCAGATCAATTGTGCTGTTTCAGTTAGACCAAAACGATACCAGATTTTGTTTTTCTTTTTTAATGACATTGGTATTAAGTCATATGTCTTTCCCTCATCCATTCCTACTTACAGTATTTTCCAAAAAATGTAAGGAACTAGTTAACGTATGGATTGAATTTGGGGTTTTTATTTTTGTAAATGTTTCATGCCAGGATGAATTTGTCTGTAATAACCTGAGTAAAGACAAAAATAAATACGATGTAAGTGAAAAAAATAATGAAGACATAGGGGGGAAAACTTTTGAACACTGACATATGGCTGACCTCAGCTGCTGGCAAGTACATCTCAAATATATTGCTTTAACAGTTTTCCACTGCTGTGATAACAGGCCTTGCCTGAGTTCAATGTTAGGTGAGTGTGGTTAAAAGCCCACTCCAAAAGTAACACAGACAAGGATGTTTTAATAAGTTCCTTTATCTGGAAAGTGTAAAACTCTTGTTAATGAACACCATACATTTTGTGTGCTTGTTTGTATATATACACGTGCAGTCACACACACTTTATATATTGTAGTGAAAACATTCCTGTCGTGAGAATAGATATCATTCCTAATTGTCTTGTCAGCTTGTAATAGGGAAGATTGGAACAATCACAAATATCTATATGAGCCAAAGGCATGACAAATACATAAAAGATGTTCATGGCTATGACTATAGTTATAATGATTGAAAGGTCTTTAGAGAAATCAGACTACTTTTGGGGACTGCAGCTCCCAGAACATCCCAGCCAGCCTAGTCTCTGAGGGATCCTGGGAAAAATGTTTATAACTTTTAAAACTATCTATGTTAATATTCCTTGTAAGGAAGGAAGTTTGTAATGAATTAAGGATGTGTGTGAATCTAGTAGATAGGAGGAACACAAGCAAGCTCTTTTCTATACAATCTTTACACAATTTACCCCCAACATTCTCATTCTTGTTTTCAAAAGTGTTGTGTGATTTTAATTCATAGTCAACTGAATGGACATGACCTGAGGTAGGGATATGTATTTGCATTATGGGATGAACACTCACAAATATGTGAATGTTCCCTGAAAGAAACACGTAGAGTCATTATAGGTGTAGTTTGCTTCATTTTCATTGTGTTATTAATTTGATGGTTGCCACAGAAGCCTCAACAGTACAACAGCTACTGTAGCTAGAGAAGCTTGTTTTTGTCACCAGATGTCACTGTGGAGTCAGGTTTTCAGTAGTCAGGCATCTCTATTAAATTGCTCTGTCTAGTGTACCTGCTCAAGGATCAACCATGAAGGTAGAAAGTTGCAGCACAAAGAAAGAAAACTGAACAAGGCTTTGAAGTCTCACGGTCTGTATTTCTAATTTCAGTGATAACTCAAAGAGACTAAAGAGATCCACCTCTGTGACTAGCTAGACTTAGAAGGTAGAAGCACACAGTGATAGAGAGAGCTCAGACTCTCACAGAATTCTCAGAATGCTACATATATTTTTAAAAAGCAGTCTGGATAGAATGCACAATTGATAGTTCTGACAGCTTTGTATATGATAAAACACAGATTGATGAGTTAATCATGCATCTGCCTTTTGTGCTGGTGTAATGCAGAGAGTTGTATTAGTAGCAGATGCAGCTTCAATTCTCATGCCTCATCAAGAGCGTGGTGTGAAATAATATTCATCTTGTACATTATACAACAAGAATGGAAGGCAGATATGCATATGTCACTTGTACATCTCCTTTTCCTCGCTTTCTATAGTGTCCTCTCCAATGCCCGCAATCTGTTTACACCAGCAATCTTATGTTCCAGACACTTATGCTCTATTTAAAGGAAACAGCAGCATCAGCATCACACATGCTTATAGTCTGTGACAACTTGGCCTTATGGTAGGAAATTCATGCTTTCCATCTTTCCCTGTTGGTGTTTTAAAAAAAACCTCTCCGGTAATGGTGCCAAGCTTACATTATCTTGCCTCCTTCAAGCCAAACTATTCCTGGCTTCTACACATTGTTTGCTATAAAATCTTACAGATGGAATGTATGCCAAAACTGGAATCCACCTTGAATAGGTAGGTTGTGATTGTATGAATGCCAGCTTTACTTATATTCCCATTATTGGAGAAATGGCTGCTTTGTGAACACTTTGATGATGGGAACAAAGCGGATGTGATTTAACCATGGGAGACAACATCACACCAGCATGCCTTAGGAATGATTTAGCCACATTTTAACCATGGTGAGCCTCCGTGTAGCATTCTCCTATGATTCTATGATTTTACGATACTGCTGTAAGAACAGATTTTGCAGTCAGTTGGAATACTTTCATTCCTGATTCTACATCAGGTTATGTGTTTATAGATAAACAAAAGTCTACTAAAATAGTTTGTAGAAGCATACACTTATATACATGCACCCTTGATAATACATTAAATGTTCCATGGTCTAAATTTGATAAGCTGCTTTAAAACTCTCAAGATATTTGTGCGGCCTTATCTTATGCATGTTAACTTAGGACTCGGTCTGATTTAATTCAAGAATCCTTACACTCATGTAAGTATGCATAACATTTTCTCCAAAATATAGTTACTGTGAAGACTTTAAAATAGGTTTTTATTATTCCACCCCCCATCCAAGATAGAGAAGCCATGGATGATGGATGGATGGATGGATGGATGGATGGATAGATTAATTATGAATTAACTTTCAGGCTAATTCTTTTCATGAATTAAATTACCATAGCTAGTCATGTTTTTATTATCTCCACTGAATAAAGAAACTACCAAGTTTACTTCATTTTTTAAAAGCAATTTTAAAAACTCAGTTGACCAGGTTCCAAAAATATAAATAATTCTGAAAATAGCAGTCTTCAATAGTGAAATGGCTCAACAAGTATTTTCTTTGCCAACGACCCTTCTAAAGTGTAGCAATGGTGTCATTACTAGATCCATCTGAAAGGAGTAAAAATTTTTGCAATGATACAACATAATAAAAATTCTGTTTTGTCCCAGGGGTGGTGAACTATATCTATATTGAGGCCAGTGTTGATTTAAGCTGAAAACACTCTCTGTGAAGTTAATAGGATCACACAAGGTATAAACCATTTCAGGTTTTGGCCCAATATGTTGCCTTAGTTGGTGCCAACACACACACAAGCAATGCCATACACTCTTGATTACTTAATTAAAAGAAAGTGTCATATGAGATTTCAGGTTTCTGCCTTTTTTATAATTGTAAAAGTAAACAAATTATTTTTGTACACTCTCCCTTGTTTTTAATCACACTAGACTCAACCAGTTTGGGATCTAGACGTTATGGGTTCCAGCAGTGGTGACTCTCCAACCCAGAAACTGTTAAAAGATTCCTTGGCTGCAAAAGAACTGCAAACCATGGAAAAACACCTGGCCGGTTTGTATTGTTATTGTAACAAAAAACCTCTAGGATATGCATGTAGACTAGATGCATGAAACACTCAATTATTAAATAACAAATGTTTGGGTGAATAGGACAAGAGGGAGCTATTTTAATTTTAAAAAAAATTCCCTTCCTTGGTACTTTCATATTAAAATATTATCTAAATATTCATTTTAGCCTGGGCATATAAATTAGACAGTGCATGGTAATTAATATGTATTTAGCCAGCCTATTTATTTATTTAGCCAACATATTTATTTTTGTAGCTTTGTAGCATTTCAGTGTTAATAAATTATTGTTATTAAATTATTGTTATTGTTATTACTTTAGGCTACACTTGTAGATGACTTCAGACAACCCTGAAGTTAAAAAACAAACACTGAAGCCACTTTGTTTTTATAGTCTAAAAAAAGAATACTTAGGTGCTTTGTCTATGCTTAGTAATTATTTAAGCATAGTTGTCATTATGAAAGCCACAAATCTAAGTCCATAAAGTAATAAAATATTTATTGCAAAGGAAACATGACAAAGCCTCCTTGATAGCAAGTTCCAGAAGTGAATACATCCAAACCCATTCTCTGTATATTCTACAGTGTACAACTCCTAAACATGGAGTTGGGGTTCTCACCTGCTAAGCTTACTTCACTCCAATATTCTCAGCATGAGAATCCTTCAGAATCGTTCTAATACTGTTGCATTTTCCCACCTTGTCTGCATCACATCCCACTGCCACGCTCCTCCATTTCTGCTTCTGCCCATGCAGACACTGAGACTAAATAGTACCTTGGTGATCAGCTATAAGAGGAGAAAGCAATGAAAATCACATTGTATATCATGACAGGGCTTGATAATAAATTCTCATGGCCAATTCTGTCATGAAACCATACTTGTCTTTATTTTAAAATGTCAATAATTTTTTAAGGATCCCTATCAGTTTCCCTTTTTATTCATGGAGGCCCTTCATGATCACTTAATGTTAATAAGATTGTTAGTGGCTATCATGTTGTCTGTATTTGCTTTCATGCACATACAGTTGATAATAGCGGCTGGCATCCTGCCCTGTTATTACAGTGCCATAGGGCATTAGTCATCATGGCAATGAAATTCATTTTTATGCCTCCCCCATCCCTACCTTGGGGGTACTCCTAGATTTATCACTTCACATAACTAGTCAAGTGAATGCGGTGGTCAGGAGTGCCTGTTATCAGCTTCGGCTGATACGCCAACTGTGCCCTTATCTGGACATGAGGGATCTACATACTCTGGTAACCTCACGTCTGGATTACTGCAATGCACTCTACATGGGGCTACCCTCGTACTTGGTCTGGTAACTCTAACTAGTACAGAATATGGCAGCCAGGTTAATTACCAGAACATCTAGGAGGGAGCACATAATACCGGTGCTTAAATCCCTCCACTGGCTGCCGATTAGTTTCTGGGCACAGTACAAGGTGTTGGTTTTAACCTTTAAAGCCCTACATGGCTTGGGTCCATCTTATCTTAGGGACTGCCTCTCCCCATATGATCCCCCCGCACAGTCTGGTCATCTGGGAGGAATCTGCTGCAACCAATAAAGACCAGGCTTTCGCAGACCTCCCAGAAGGCATTCTCTGTGACCGCTCTCATACTGTGGAACGGCCTGCCGGATGAGATCCATCTGATTAGCACTCTTGCTGCCTTCAAAAAGGCAGTAAATATGTATCTCTTCCAGCAGGCCTTCCCGGAATAATCACCTAGCTAAAATTGGAGGTGATCCGCCATTTATCCCTCCCGCCATTTTCATATGCAGGCCAAATGGGACTGTATTGTTTTCTTTTTACCTGTGAATTTGATTTTAACTCCATGATAGTTTAATCCTGTTTTAAGGGGTGGGTGGTTAGGGGTGGGAGGATGGAATGTTTTTACCTGTTGTATTTTTAATCTGTTGTACGCTGCCCCGATTGCCGAGCAGAGGGGCGGGTTATAAATAAAATTATTATTATTATTATTATTATTATTATTATTATTATTATTATTATTATTACCTTTCCAGTAGCACAGCCCGTCTCTCCAATACACTTATTTCTGTGTTGTCAAAGAATGGGGGTGGGAGGATATGAACAAAGATGTATCCAGCTCTCTTCCTCCAGCTTGATATGTGTGACAGATGCCCATCACAGTATATCCAGCTATGAGAAGAGAGCTGGATGGGTCTCTACTTATCCCTCCTGCTCTCTGACAAAATGGAAATGGCCATACTGGGGGTTGTTCTGAGGGGAAGCATTAGATGTAGCTATAGGAGTCATAGGTACATCGCCAATGCAGGATCTCAGCCTTTGTCTTTAAACAATCAAAACCTCAAATGTTGCTAGATGAATAATTGTGACACTGTTCTCTCTTGAGACTTTTTTATGGATTGGGAAAGTTGATATTGAAAATGGACAAATGTATTCTATCTTGAATGAATGTAAACAATTTTGTAGTGGAAAATCTTTAAATCAGCTGTGGAGAAGTGATTTAAATGCTTTACTTATTGGCAGAACCAATGTATTCTTTCAGAGAACTGAACTTAGGCCAAAATTACAATGTTTGCTGAATCTCATTGAGACATAAATATTACGTATCATTTATCAAACATACCTTCTGCTCTTAGCTCAATCATTTGTAAAAACACAGGTTAATTTAATTGTAAAAGAACTCATTCCATATTTGGGTTAAGTTATCCACATTCTCATCTATTAATACAAAAGATTTCAACAGATATTCTACAAATTCCAAAATGATGCACATTGATCCCTCCCTCCAAAAAAAATCATTACATATTTTATAGTTAAAATAACTCCTTTGATAAGGTCATTCTTCCAATTAGATTATTTTAAGATTAAAGAAACAATAAGAAATTCTTATTCTTATGCTTCACTTATTAAATTAAAGGTGCCCATTAAATCAATGTACGGTATAATATAAACCATTATAGGACTTTCCAGTAACAAAATACTGGCTTGTTCAGAAATTAAGCCTTTTAAAATATCATGCCCTTCAAAAGTAAAATATCTTTTACTTTAAGCATCTTGTTTTCAAACAATTAATTTATCAGAGGTTAAGGGGAACAATAACCAAAAGTGAATTTCTAGGAAGTGACTGCTGTTCTAGAATTTCTTCTTCTATCTACAGCTTTCTGGTCTAATGGGATGCCTTCAAGACTGGGATATTCTGGATCAGTGGTCCTGGATCCCAGAGCTGAAAATATTATTAAATATTATGTAGCTGAAAATATTATTAAATATTAAATGCTTCTCTAACAAGGTTATTCCATGATGAATGCAAAGTAGAATGACATTAACTTGTATCAGATATTTCCCCAGGCTGTAAAAGTATGTTTATCTGTCCTTGGAATTTCCCTTAAGAGTGTATTGATGTATGTTGATTCCAGGATAGTGATTTTATAGGGACGTTCTAGCAAATGTTGATACTGAAACTGACATGGTTCAGAAAAACTGAATAAAAACACCATTTACTGCACCATGCCACCTTTCTCAAGGTACCCAAGGTAGCTCATGCATAAATTTATCCCATGCTGCATTGCTTATATGGGTGTCAAAATAAGTTCACTTGTAGAAAGTTTCCAGCACCAAAAAAAAAATGTTGGTGAAAAACAATTCTGATGAAGCAGCGGAATAGAAGCTGCTTAATAATGCGGGATGATAGAAACTGTACATCCTAGAATGAGAAAAATCAGTTTGGAGTAGAATAAATATATGTCATGTGTGATACAGGGAGATACATGCCCTTTTCTCCATCCCCTGCTATACTGCTTTTTTTGTATCTATATGCAGACATTGCAAAGGACCTAGCACTGTGGGAAGAAGGAAGACTGTCAAGGAATATGAGTAACCCACAAACTAATTTAGTTGCATTAGATCATCAAGGAAATTTTAAAGTTACACCAAGCCAGGATGCAGGACCTCAAGTGCCAATTCTTACTGGGAAAGATATTCAGCTTCAGCTTCAAAGAAACAAATCGCCATCATTACCCAGTAACAATAGACTGCAGGTCTCCAGTGTCACAACCAGTAGGCCTCAGTCTCCTAGTACACACACCACCAGATCTTCTGTGCTGGCAAATCCAGCAAACAGGGCTGCAACCTCAAATGCTTTATTGCAAAGACCTCTTTCCCCTAGCAACCAAGGAAACAAGGAAGAAATTATTAGTTTGCAAAGAAGCCGGTCTTTGATATCAAAGAACCAACTTGGGAGGAACGTCACCACTCATGCAGGGCTCCTTGAAACAACTGGAGATGCTCTAGGACATGTCACTCAAAGAAGCAGTTTGTCTGAAGTAAGTTTTTAAAAAGTTTACATAAAACTTCATCCTTGTTTGTGTTTTGGTATTTACAATTCAGCTTTGTTCCACATTACCTTATTTAAGATTAATTAAAAGAAAAAAAACTAACAGATAATTCTGTCAGTGAATTTATATAGATATTATAAGTTAATTTTTGACATCATGCTCATAGAACACAGAGCCTACTTTTTTATTGTCCTGTTTAATTTCATTCAAGATGATTGGTCTCATGTTTTATCTTGAAAGTTACAGTGCTTTGTTCATAGAAGGTCTGTTATGATTTTATCCTGCATTAATAGTTAATTTCTCTTTTTTGGAAATAGGTTACCTGTTTTACTTTAGGACAAAATGCAATGTGTTTATAAAGAAAATATTGTAAATAAATAATAAAATGCAGATTGCTGAAGAGGAAAAAATTCATACTGGAAAGCAAACTGGATCTCTGTTCCTGCTTTTTGCATGATCCAAGTTCCTCACATTATTGCATTTCATGAGATTCAACATGCCTTTGGCACTATAAATACACTTCACATAAGCAGGCATAAAGTGACCCTTTCACATCAGGTTTATCCCAGCCCATCCACTCCATTAGTTAAAAATTTTGGGGTCACAGCAGTGTCACACACAATTTTCAATATGGTTGACATGTACTTTATATTGAATGTGTGAGATGTCAGGTGCAACTATTAGCTGGGGTAGAGGTGTCCTGAATAACCCATGAATCCATTACAAGTTGGTATGTAATTCATTTTTGAATCAGTACTTTAAAATGTGTTTGAAATGTACAGTCTGCATTTTTTTGCCAATTGGTGTGGTATGGGGCTTTTTTTGGGGGGGGGGCTACCAATTTAGATCTCTAAAACACACTCTCCACATCCCATTTCTAATACAATAATCTATTTGAAACTCTTCCTTCACTTATAAAATATATAAAGGAATATATAATTATATATTAGGCATAGGTCACTTCTTGAAGAATTGGGCAAAGATTAGCATATCAGCTGTGAAGTTCTTTCTTTCTTTCTCTTTTGTAAAAAATCCAAGATTTTAGTGTTGTGGTCCTGTCTGAAAGAATTATAAGTTGCCTGATGATCTGAGCTCTTGTACACATGCCTAAGGTTCTGCTGGCATAGAAAATGCTGAAGCAGACTTGCAGGTGTGTTGCATTACCATTTCAGTTCAAATTCAAAACAAGCAATATAACATAGATAGATGGTTTTTTTATTGCTACACAGTGAATAAATTAAGACATTAAATCCTAAATTGGGCACAGTCTCAATTGAGACAAATCAGTTTGAAGTTCAGATTATTGTTTCCTTCCATGCTTTTATGAAGCATGATAAATGAATGCTATATCTGCTTTATCTCTTTGGTACATTATTTATTGGCACCTGTTCTTATCATCCTGATGTTGAAGAAGCAAAAGGAGAAAAGAACATCAGTTTTCTATGCCGTTGTTTCCCCTTTATGGTACACCTTGATACTAGTAGGGAAAGAAATTCTAAATTTGATGTTTGTGCATTAGTTGGCTTGTTTGAATATACCCTGCCCTTCCTCAAGGCAAGTAAAAGCAATCTTACAGAAGAATTGACTACCTGGACAAGACAAGCAAACACAACACCGAATCAAAGAAACAGAATACAGAAGAAGAAAGGTGCCGATAAATGATATTATAGATTATTTATTTATATATTTATTTCAGAGCATTTCTATATCTAACTGAAAGAAAGAAATTGGCAGCATGAAATTTTGTAGACTTCAGTCTACGCTAATCTATGAAAGCTGATGCTGCCAATTTCTTTCTTTCAGTTAGGCCTTTGCAGACTGCCAGAAATAGTGCAAATTGAGTCTACTTTAACTACCCTGACTCAGTGCTAGGGAATCATGGGAACTGTAGTTTATTGTGGCACCAGAGCTCAATGTCTTAGAAAAAAATACAATTCCCATGATTCCCTAGCACTGAGCCAGGGCAGTTAAAGTGAACTCAATTTGCACTATTTCTAGCCATCTGCAAAGGCCCATAATCTCAAAGGTACTACAAGATCTCTCTACATACTGATTGTACAGATTAACACAGCTATATCTTTGAATTAAGAAAGTAGTTGAGGAAATACCTGGATAAATAGATGGGTATTCAGCTGATGAAGGCAACATCCAACATTGGGAAGCCCATCTAATCTCAGTGGGGAGATCTTTCGCTTGGTGAATGCCATAGCAGAGAAGTTGGTTTTTTCAATACTCTCCTGAGATGAAAGAGGATAATATCACCTGCACCTATCAGGCAATTGTGGCTTCATCTGGTACTTCTTCCTCCATTTTGTTTGACAATAATATTCCTGCTAAGGATAGTGTGGGATGTGGTATTTGTGTTGTGTTAGTCCCATAATTCGATTTGTTTGCATAAAATAGTTAAGTGGAATATGAAGTTTTCTGATTTGACCCTTTGAAGGTTGTTACTTTGATCTACTTTTACTATTCAGGCTATTGTGCCTTCCTTAGCCCAACTCACAACATTGTGCCTTATACACACTGTGAGATGGACCAGGAAAGCTCATCCAAGTTGGTCCCTGGGTCAGCACGGGAAAGGGTGGGTGTTCACACACCTATCCTACACTGCCTCTGCATCTGGGACCAGTATGCCACTCCTTACCTTGCCAGCTGTCAGTCTGACTGAGAAGGCCCCCTAGTTTCCATGTCTGATGCGGAAAAAGGGTGCCAAACTGCACCCACATGGCCAGGTGCCACATCAGATGCAGTGACTGGAGGGGCTTTTCAGTCAGATTGATAGCCAGCAATGTAAGTAGCATGGAGCCCAGTTTTGCCATGGAGTTTCTTCAAAACTCTGTGCAAGACCAGGGGTTAATTACCCAGGCTAAGGATTCTTTACCCTGGGGTCAGGCTGGATCCTCCAGATCCATTTCTGCACAGGCAAGGGGGGGGGGGCGGGTTAGCCTGTGTCATCTAATCTAGATCACATTGGTCTGTGCAAAAAGTCCCTAGGTTTACAACACATTAGATCCAGATTATGGTCCAAAACACACTGCAGAAATTATCCAGTTTGAGATCACTTTAACTGCCCTGGCTCAGTGCTAGGGAATCCTGAGAATTGTAGTTTATTTTGGCACCAGAGTTGTCTGACAGAGAAGGCTAAATGTCTCACAAAACTACAGTTCCCAGAATTCCCTAGCATTCAGCCAGGGAACCAGGTTCGGCTAATTTAAACCCAATCTAAATGACCTGATTTGCCTGGTAAGTAGACTGTTCGATAGAGATTTTAAAGTGAAGATTTAGAGACCCATGATTCTCAAAAGATTCAGTATTCATTTTCATTGACACATTGTTCATTTTCAATCAAACGAATTAGTTTGTCTACTTTGTTTCACTTACTTCATTCCTTTCACAGCAACAGCAGCCGAAACAAAAGTGTCCAGCACAAGTCATCTTTTTATCAATCCTGTGTTAAAATTACATCAGTGCTTCCGTGTGAAATCATGCCCTTTCTGATCTGCAAGCAATTTAAAAACAGGGAGTTATTTTGCTGTGAGAAGTCTGGATTTTATTACCATTTACATCTGTCCAATGTATATCAAGATTCATTTATTTGCTACTTTTCTACACAGAATCAACCTATCTATGTCTCAGGTCTTCTTAATGGTTGTCACAACAATTAATTAAACTGTAGAAGATTAATTTCATGAGTTTTGGATTAAATTTACATAACTTGGTATGTGCATGAAACCAAGAGCTTGTGGCTATTTGAAATTCAGCTGACTTCATTGGTTGCAACTCCCCAAAATCCACAGAATGGCCTAAGCAGACTGCCAGAAATTGTGCACATTAAATTGAGGCACTGC
>CM034706.1:45175222-45189439 GCA_020142125.1 Phrynosoma platyrhinos | reverse complement strand
GTCAGTTTTTAAACAGCTGCAAAACATAGGAAAGGAAAATGGAGGACATTAACAAATAAAAGTTAAAAACACTCATATGAATGTAAATTCATGCTTCTTAGTCATACTCAAAATAGAGGATATTTTGGAATTTTTCCTGGACAGAAAGTTGAAATGTAGGACATGTGCTGGACAAGGAGGACATTTGGTCAGCCTAGTCATGTGATAATAGTGGAAGTTCTATTGTAATTCTGACCCAGCTCTTTAGGAGGTTTCATAGAATCATAGAAACACAGTTGGAAGAGACCGCAGTGATCATCCAGTTCAACCTCCTGCCATACAGGAAAACATAATTAAAACCCTCTTCACAAATGGCCATCCAAGCTCTGTTAAAAAACCTCCAGAAAAGGAGACCCCACTATACTCTGAGGCAGCATATTTTATTGTCAAATAGTTCTTACTGTCAGGACGTTTTTCCTAATGTTTAAATGAAATCTCTTTCCTGTAGTTTTTACCCGTTGTTCTGTGTCCTAGTCCTGGAACATCAGAAAACAAACTTGATTCATGCTGAATATAACATCCCTTCAAATATTTAAACATGGCTATCATGTCACCTCTTAACCTTCTCTTCTCTGTGCTAAACATACCCAGCTCCTTAAGCTGCTTCTCATAGGGTATGGTTTCCAAACCTTTCACCATTTTGATTCTCTTCTCAGGACATGCTCCTGCTTGTCAATATCCCTTTTGAATTGCGTTGGACATAGTATTCCAGGTGCGGCCTGATCAAAGCAGAATAGAGTGGCACTATTAATTCCCTTGTTCCGGACACTACACTCCTACAGATGCAGCCTGGGATCATATTGACTTTTTCAGCTGTTGCTTTACACTATTGACTCATGTTTAATGTGTGGTCTACTAACACACCTCAATCCTTTTCTTATGTACTGTTGTCAAGCCAGGTGTTACCCATCCTATATCTGTGCAATGCAATGGTATAGGAAATATTTTGTGTAGTTTTGTGGTTGCTGTGAGCAGCCATGTAATTTTCTCCTGAAATGTGCAGAAACTCCCTGAGCACCACATATTGCAAAAATAGTACAATTCCACTCTCTGCAAAATTTATCTGATTCCCCCCACAAAAAACCAATAGAAAAATTTCCTTGACTTTTGTAGTAGATGATCCCCCCCCTCCCAGCGGAGTAGAGGGGAAAGAAGATCTTTATTCAAGTAACGGGTTTCGTCAGTTGATTTAAATATTTCAGCCCTAATTTCTGTCTTAGCTGCATCTGTTCTTTTATCTACCAGGATGAATTCTTGCAACAACATCAGCTTGCTCTCCAGCCATGGATTTTGCCAAGTGATACTGAAAATGAAGGAGTGGAGTCACTTCCAGATAAGTGTAAGAAATTATTTCCTGTTTATTAGAAATTGGTGTTAGCTTGGAAGTAGAGATGTCATTTTCATGAGATCATTTCTTAACAGGAAGAAAATGAGAGGAGGAAGAGAGGGATCAAGCAACACCTTTAAGACTAATTGATATATTAGACCAGGGGTCCCCGGACTTTTTGATCTGGGGGCCGGTTCGCTGGCCCTCAGATCTTCTGGGGGGCTGGAGTCGTGCGCACATGCGGACGACTCCAGATGCCATTTTGTCTTCCAAAATGGTGTCTGGAGTCGTGCGCATGCTAGCACCGTCACGCACCATTTTGGAACACAAAATGGCGCCCGAGTAGTGTGCATGTGCACAACTCCAGATGCCATTTTGGAACACAAATGGAGTCCAGTAGCAGGCGCGAGCAGCGGCGGCGGCAGGACTGGTCGCGGGCCGGTAAGAAGGCCTCGATGGGCCAGGGCTGGCCCACGGGGCGTAGTTTGGGGACCCCTGTATTAGACTAAATTATATATTGTCTACTTCATCAGAAGCAATAGGTTTTCTTCCAATTTGTAAGTTTTTAAAATTTATAATGGAAATGTTAGCACTGACTATTATTTGTTTACAGGTATAAAGAATGGCTAGTTTTACTGGTGAGTAAAATGGACCTGTAGGATGAAAATAGCTTAAGGGTGCATCTAGCTATTTCTTCTGGCCTTCATAAAAACTTTAATTGATTAGCCCAACACTTTTGTCTACATGATTAAAATACTCCTTATTAAAATCAAGTAGACTGTGATCTGGTTACATGCAATTGGGAGGAATTCAGGGTTTTTTTTTTGCAGGAAGGGGACTCCATAAGCTTGACTAGAAAAAGGATTCACCATTTTTACCAGAGTATCCATGAATATCCATGAGGATATGTATTATAAAATCTGTGGCCATCTGTCCTCTGCGCATGGATTTGCATGGCTGTGCATTTTCATTAGAGGGAGGGTGAATAGATGCTAATTTGGCAGGAAAGTGAAGATAACTAAGTGTTAATGTAAATTTGTGAAAATCTGCAGCAATTCAGATATTACACTTACATGCAGTGGTATTACTAGGGGGTGCGAACCACACCAGGTGACACCATCAAGGATGTGTGTGACACCACTGTTCTTCAAACACCTACCTTTTGGCAGAAACAGGCTGTAGCATTCATTTGCTTCCCTTTAAAATATTTTAAGAAATGGGGTGAAGCTCAGTGGGAGGAGAAAGGAGAGTCCTCTGAATTTTTAAAATTTTCTTTAAAAACATCATATTTTAACCAAATTTTCACTATGCATATGTAAATACATTTAGGTTGTGCATATCATATTGTAATTTGAAGGTATAATTTTATTTTTGCAGTTGTTTATGTTATATGTTCAGTGATATATGGGAATTACAATTTATGAGTAATATTAGTGCCAAAAAACATTACTAAGGGTTCTGTATGATGTGAAATGGCAGGAAATCAATGTGGAGGTTGACACCATGAGTTCTTGCACTGGGTGATACCAACCCTAGGGATGCCACTGCTTATATGTAGACTAGCCCTCAGATATAACAACGTACACTGTGTGCCATATAGAGACCAAGGCACGAAGATTACACCATACCAACAGATTCTGTTGAGTGATTATAATGAAACACAACCAGATGATTCAAGCAAAGAGACCTTTGCAAAGAATTCTGGGGTTCTGTATTGCACAACATCATTGTTTATGGTGGGAACTTGTGCAGCCCTATATTTTAAGCAACCAGATTTTTAAATTTTTAATTTGTGAGCAGTTTCAATAAAAACTTATACTGGGCCCAATTTTGCTTCTGTAGATCATCATATAGAGGTTAAGGACCTAAATAACCACAGGTTAAAAAAAATTACCTCCAAGCACCAAGGCTACAAAACAAAACAAAACAAACCACACACACACACAAACCATACATAGTAGTATAAATAAACATGAATAATCTTTCTAGAAATGTAAATTTCTTTGACAGTTATGTTTTCTTTCTTGTTTCATCACAGTAGTTTGTGATCTGCCAGAGTGTAAATGTGTGTCATTTCCTAAATGATTATAGATTTTATGGCTGTAGAGAAAAAGACTATTTAACCAGGTGCTTGGCAGAACCCTATGCATAGAATTAAAAACATTTAAATGATAGAAATTAAAGTAAGAAATGTCAAAAGTGCAGAAACTATTGATTTGCTAGGTGAGTTCTATGTCAATGACAAAAATACATACCAAAGAAACAAAAATGTTTTTTTAACTGTCTACGTGTCTACATTGATGCAACAAACCAGAATTTAAACTTTTAAACATAACCCCAAAATTTGGTATGTTGAGTTCTAAATAGTCCATTTGCTCTTTTCTCTTTCCTTTGGATGAGCAGGTAAAACCACCCAAGAAGCATGGTATTTGTACAGGATTCCTAAGACAACAATTAACTTTGGTCAGTGTACTACGTTATTGCTTATTGGTAAATTTTATCTGATTTTATGAATAGAGGAATAGAGTAGGAATGAGTTGACTGGTGCCAGTAAACTTTATCTGATTTTATGAACAGAGGAATAGAGTAGGAATGAGTTGACTGGTGCCAGTAAACAAGAATAAAGCAAAACAACTTGACTTCAGGTCACAAGAAAACAGCTGTTCAAAACAAGTTTTTCTCTGATAAGGAAAAGGTACCTTTTGATCAAACCCATTGGTTATGTCATGTTAACACTGTAATACATTCATGTAGTCAAAACAAACTACAGATCAATGCAAAACAGTGTCTTTCCAAAGTTGATCCTATGTCCTTTGTGTTGCTGCTAGGCAAATATATATCAAAGAGACGATGTATTCTTCAATTGAAGAGGATAAATTTAAATAATACTGTAGAACAGAGACAGGGAACTTTTGTGGGAATAGGTACAGTTTTCACCATCCTGGATGCTGCCATTGGCTGCACCCTCCATAAAAATATCAGCTGTGTTAGAGTGACAAGACATATTAGTTTTGAAAACTTTTGGAATCACAGCCTATTCTGGATGGGGTTGCACTCCCTGAAAGATCGGGTTTGTAGCTTGGGGGATGCTCTTGGACCCAGTGTTGGTCCTGGAAAGCTAGGTTGCTATGGTGGCCAGGAGTGCCTTTGCCCATTTTCGGCTGATATACCAGCTGTGCTCTTTGTAAAAAGAAGGCAGATTTGGCCACAGTGGTTCATGCCTTAGTTATTGCCTGGATGCAGTGGCTTAGTGGTTAAGATGCTGACTCTGTTGATTGCAAGATCAGCAAGTTGGCAGTTCGAGGCCCAGGTGCTGCATGATGGGATGAGATCCTGTCACCAGTCCCAGCTTCTGCAAACCTAGAAGTTCAAAAGCATGAAAATGCAAATAGATAAATAGGTACTACTTCGGTGAGAAAGTAAACAGCATTCTGTGTAATCATGCTGGCCACATGACCACAGAGTAGTCTCTGACAATGCTGGCTCTTCGACTTAGTAACAGAGATGAGCACCGCCCCATATGGTCAAACATGACTTGACAACCTTGTCAATGGGGAATACCTTTACCTTTACTTAAACTACTGTAATGGGGCTGCCCTTGAAAAGTGTTTGGAAGCTGTGGGTAGTGCAAATCCAGCAGCCATACTGGTGCCAGGTGTGTGTTTTAAAAACCATATAACACCAATCCAGCAGGAACTGCACTGCACTGGCTTTGAATTTACTTCCAAGATGAATTCAAGGTTCTGGTGTTGACCTACACAGCCTTAAATGACTTGGTGCCAAGATATCTGAAAGGCCGTCTCCTCCCATATAACTGACCACATTTCTGCACTACAGTTGTTCCTTCTAATTTTTGGGACTTGAAGTTGCTTTTCGCGACATCAAGGTGGGGAAGGATTAAAATGGTGTGCATGCCTTTGGCGCATGCGTGCAGCTGCTCATGGGAGTGCATGCCTGTTATAATCAATGGGCTTTGAGTATATGCAAATTTTCATTTTTGCAGGAGGGGGGGCAGAATGGATCCCCTATAAAAATGGAGGAACAACTGTACACTCTTATAGTGCTGCTATTCCACTATTACTGCCCTTATCTCCCTCCTGTTGCATTCTGAGGCTTGTAGTTTAGTGAGGCCTAAGAGCTCCCTGGCTGAGAATTCTTAATTCCCCCCCCTTAACTGAAAATCCCAGAATGCAACAGGAGGCAGCCAGAGCACTAATAGTGGAATATCAGCACTATAAGAGTGTAGTGCAGAAATGTGGCCTGCCGAAAATCAGAGATTTTTAGAGGAGGCTCTGTTATGTGTCCCAAAACCTCATAAAGTTAGTTTGGTGGGAACTCGTCACAGAGTTTTCTCTGTAGCTTGACTATGGAATTCCCTACCCAACGAAGTTAGGCTGACCGCATATCTTTTAAGCTTCCAGTGGGCAGCCGAAATAGTGCTGTTCCACATGTTATTCAATATTTGAAATTGCTGTTTAAACTGTTTTAAAACTGGATTCCAGGGATATTTTTAGAATGGTTTAGGAGTCTTTAAAGGCTATTTTGCTTTTTAAAAATATTTTTATCTTTGTATTAATTTAATTGGTCTTTATTTGTTCATCATGTTGTGAGCACAACTGGGCTGAGAGGTGATACAGAAATACTTTAAATAATAAAATAATTCCTGAACTTTTAGAATGACTACAGTCATCCCTCCCTGTTTGCTGGCTTGGAATCCACAGTCTCGCTTCGTGAGACAGCAAGCAGGGAGGGACAAAATTGTGGTGTGTGCCCGCGCATGGCCCTGCATGTGTGCCATGGTGATGCATGCCATTATTTTTAATGAGGCTCCAATATTTGCAAGTTCCCATTTTCTCGTGGGGTCCGGAATGGATCCCCTGCGAAGTATATTTTATAGTTTTCTAGTTTGTGACAGTATAAAATTTTAAGAATTGTGTTTGCTGTTCAGTATTTAAAACTTTCATTTTCAACAATATGAACTCTTAGAATCAATTATCTCTGTCAAAATAGCAGACTGGTAAACAGAGACTAGTGCAAGACAGTAAGTTAATGCTTGATTTTTAACAGTCCTGTTAGTATCAGTACTGTCAATTCAGGACACTGAATTACAATTACACAAGCTGCTGCTTGGTACCATCTGCAAAACTAATTTCCTTTAGCCTGCACCTGTGATACAAAAGGCAGAGAGGGGTACAAACTCCATAATTAAAATAACGGCTACTCTCTTGCAAGGGTTCGAAGGCTGTAATTGGACTTGCATCTTGATTTAAAAGCTTGTATCAGTTTTCATTGTTAGCTTTTATTTTATTTTTTGCTGTATAAGGTAAGCTGTTCTTCGTACTACTTTAACCATGGGAGGGGAACAAAAAATGTTTGATCTAAGCAATATTGTACTATATGTGACATCTGAGAATGGTAAATTGGTTAAAGGAATAAGCCTTTTACAAATAATTATATGGGGTAATAGCAGCCATCTGGTTCTGGAATGAGGTTGCTGTAGCCAAATTCACAAGTGAAGGACAACTCCTGGAAAATGCAGGCTGCCAGCATCCAGGTGTTGAAACTTCTGTAAAGTGGAGAGCCAGTAAAAGGCCTGGCAGAGTTACTAGTGCCAATTCTCAGTACAGTGGATCCTTGTTATCAGCTAGGGTTTGGTTCCAGGACCCTCCGTGGATAACAAAATCCATGGATACTCAAGTCCCATTAAATACAGTGGCATAGCAAAATGGTATCCCTTATATAAAATGGAAAATCAAGGCTTGCTATTTGAAATTTATACTTTTTTAAAAAATATTTTCAGGCCGTGGATGCTTGAAGCCATGGATAAAAAAATCTGTGAATAAGGAGGGCCAACTGCATATACTGCAGCTACAGGAACAAAACATGTACAGCCCCCCCCCTTTTAGAAGAAGTTTTAAAATTTGCATGGGCACTATGTATGTGATTTAGTGTTTAGAAGAAAGAAAGTGATTTATGCCTGAGAGCAGAAGAGCTGTAGAATTAATTTTCAAAATAACAGGTGTTCTCTGGCTCAGTGTTTAATAAATTAAGTCCTGCTAATATTTACTAGATTCTTCAGCTTCAGGGTAATAGCTAATTTTATAAAGCTAATTTTGGATTTTGAGGGGACATTCTGCTACTAACTGGTATTTTGAAAAGAGAATGGCACAGTTGGCTTGAGCTCCTTATAGTACAGTTTTATTCCCTTGACCACTTTAAATTGATTTAATCAAGGTGTGTATAAAAAAGAAAAGAAACATCTTCTATCTAAACTCCTGTAAAAACAACAGGCATATTACTTTTAGCTAAGAGTTAGAACAAGTTAGAATTAAGGAGGCAGAACTGAAAATACCTTACATTCCTGCCAAAGTTCAAATAGTTTTAAACAGTCAATAATATCTGAAAAACAGTTTAGCCAGCTTTGCTAACGATAAGTCTGAAACATCAATCATACCTGTGAGAGAACTAAGTAGGTTATTCCCTGACTATCAAGTGAATACCATTTGCAAGTGACAATGAGGCAGAGGACTAGTGAGTATGTGAGAGAAAGATAAACACTGAAGATCTAACATTTTAGATCTCTCAGATAAGTAAAATTAAAAATATAAATGTAAGAGAACAACAATTCAAGTAAATTAGCAAATGGTATAAGACCCCACATCAGATAGATAAATAAATAAACTTTCTCCAAATTGCTGGCATGGATGTGGACAAAAAGGAACCTACATTCATACGTGGCGGGAGTGCCTCTATGTACAAAATTTTTGGTTAGATGTTATACAAGAGATAAACAGGATGATGGGGGAAAACTTTGATAAGGAGAATTGTTCAACTCTGAATTTGAAAAAAATCAGATTGAATAAAACTGACCCCCGCCGCCCCGACCACCACCGTGACTCGTTTGTGCATGCGCAGTACTCCTGCCATCCCTCCCCCAGCCCGGCGGAAGACCTGGGGACCAGCAACCGGCCCCAGGTACGTAAACCTTGCCTACCCTTGATTTAAAGCTTTAAAGGTGTAATGGAAAGGTTCCCAGTTCATCATGGTTTCCACACCAAATATCATTTCACAGGAAAACATTAAGATAAACCATACATGAGATGTAAATGTTTTATTTGTCATTTCGATTTAAAAGGGTTTCCTTATATTCCAATAAACTTTCACAATGCTATTCTAATTTTAAAAGAGAAATTTCCATTTCCTATCTTCTATCTTCCATTTCCTTACTTCATTTGTAAACTCTGTTGAAACATAATTTATTACATCACTGATTTTTGACAACTTTACTTAGTCATAATAAAATTGATCATGTCAGAAATGAATACAAATACCATATGAGATTTTAAGTTTCCTTGAACCTTTAGTTTCAGCAACTTCTTGCTTTATATTAAGGAACACTGTAATAGGCTTGAACCTTGAATACTGAGTTGTGTCCATCTTCCTTTCTACCTTCCATCCCTATTTCCATTGGCATATTTTGGTACCAACCCTTTCCATAGATTAGTAAAACTATTCACATATGCATATTCAACAATCTAATCCATTTGTTGGATTGTAATTCCCAGCATCCTTGTACAGTAAAGCCAGTGGTGAGAGACAATAGGAGTTGCAGCCCAACCAGATTTGGAAGGCTACACAACCCACAGATTTATTCTAAACCCTCCACATAAATCCCATGCCTACTACACTGATGCTGTTTGTCACTCCAGATGAATTCCACTGGCAGCAGTCCCAAAATGTCCAATATCTAGGCAGCTTCAACACAAAGCAAGTTTCTTAGAGCAGTGCTCTTCAGGCTAATTGATACCAAGTACTTGTATCCCCCCCTCCCAATATGCCAGGTACTAGTACCATATTTATACCTGTTGTCTATAGCTGTTTGTTTCTTTCTCTTATGGACTGGCAGTGGGTCACTTTGAGTAGCACGATTTCTGAGGGCACTTTTTCTGTTGTAGAGGAATGAGCAGAAAGACAGTGCGATAGCACTGAGTAGAGGAAAGTTAGAGTTGTGCATCATATTGTATCGTAACTCATAATATAATATGTAAGTTAATTTGCAACATGTCTCTTGCTTTCAGCACTCATATTAGATTGGCTACATAAAACATTGGGATTAACTACTCATATAAAGTAGGTCCTTACTATTTTTCATCTTTCTTTAATGGTAAATTATCTCTAACTCTTCTTTCGTTTTCCAGGTTAGTGAACATCATCAGTGGAGAAAAGAAGAATACTTTCTCATAAGCATATTCCTTGAAATTGGAAATACATCTTCACTAACTCTGTATAATAAAATCTTATTTTTATAAAGTCAGTAAAATGTAATTAAAATTTTAATGTGTGGCTGCTAAAATGCACTGAATTCCACATCTTACTGTGGTACAGTGGCCTTAGGTAAAAATTATTAACAACCACTTTTTACTATATAATCCTAATACAATGTATTTTGTTTAATTTATACCCCTCTTATTTTGAATTCACATTGGATATATTAAACTTTGTGAGGTGAAAATAAAACTTCCTTTAAAACTATGATGTATTTAGGATTACTGAGGATTTCTACTTCTATTTTTCTAAACATTTCTCATTTTTAAGTCAATAAACTTCTAAAGTATTTAGCCTCATCTGCTGGTGTGTAAATAGTAGTGAAAAACACAGATTGAAGACTATTCATTCATAATCATTATAGAAGTTGGCTGAGACAATAGAAAGTAATGAATGGGCTGTTTGTGTGTGTGTGTGTGTTCAAGTGTGTATGTGCATAATTGGTAGTGTAATATTAATTTTATTGCATTCCAGTTAAATCTTTTACAAAATAGACAGTCTTCTAAATGAACTCTAATGTGGAATGCAGCATGCATAATTGAACTCTACTGGTTTCCTATGTGATATTATTTACCTATATCCTAAATAGCCAAAGCATTTGACAATTTATTGTACAAATTTATATGAGTTTTTAAAAAGTTGACTGTTTTGGGTTTGGGTACGAAATTTGTACAAAGATTTTCAATACAGGTATTGTCAGAATAAGTATATTTGCAATACTTGTTTAATTATACAGCAGTCCTTTGCATATTTAACTGCAGGTATAACCCATTGAATTGAATGGGCCTTAATCTGAGTAGACATGCATAGGATTGCACTATTAATCTGTTAAGGATGGGTTTGGCATAGTGCCTTCTTTTCTCTTTGATTTCTGTTGCTCAGCTATGACTTCATTTAAAAAATGCCTGTTGTTGTTAAAATGGATGCACACTGTCAGGTTATGGAAGAAATAAAAATTAATGTGCTATAACAGATCTTAAAAGCATGATCTTTTTCCATTTATGTTTTTATTCACAAGCTGTGAATATATTTTATTTATATATTTGGCAGACCTATATACTCCCCTTAAGACTAGAACTCAGCAAAAGCAGCATTAAAAAAGAGCTAGCATGGTGCAGTGGTTTGAATGTTGGACTACAATTCTGGAGACCAGGGTTGAATTCCCAGCTGGGTCATGAAACCCACTGGGTGACCTTGGGCAAGTCTCACATTCTCTGCTTCAGGGGAAGGCAGTGGCAAACTTCCTCTGAACAAATCTTGCAAAGATTCACCCTAGGGTTGTCATAAGTTGGAAACAACTTGAAGGTACACAGTATACACACAACACCATACAAACTAAAGTACCAAAAGAAGATAAAACAGTAGAAGCAGGCAACAAGATTTAAGATGCCTGGATTAAATATTTCTGTTGGGATAGCAAAGATTAGTAATGTAGATACCAGACATAATTTTGTCCATATTTGGGGAAATGCACTAGGGCTATTTTTAAGGCAGATAGTACTGCTTGGGTGAGTGGCAGAAGACCCAAGTTGGCTCCATTTGAAATAGCTTTACTAAACAAGCTCTCAAAAATAAGCAAATTAAATTGTGGCTTACAGTTTGGGAAGACATGGTGATTTGGGTGGATCCTATGGCCAAAGATCCTGTCCCCGGTACATTGCCTCCTGAACCAGGCCTTTTGCCTTGCAAACCTATGGCCCCAGATACCGTCTCAGATTCATTAATGGTTCTAGCTGCTCTTTCCACTCCTGGAACCTCTGGCTTTTGCCACACAGTCAGCCTATCCAGGTCCTTGATATTGTGTGTGACACCTCCCGTGATGCTGGGTAGAAGCCTAGAAAACATTCACAAGTGCCACTACTCCCAAGAAAGGCAAGATGGGACTGCTGCTAACAAGAAGAAAACAGTGAAAGTGAAGGCAACAGATATATCTTTTGCATTACCATGACTCCATGGATGACTCAACCTCCTTCAGTTCCAGTATGCTTGACTGCAAGCATCTCTGCTCAAACTAGGCTTCACTCCACTCAACTGTCTACTTTGGTACTGTCTAATAACCTTGTGCTTGTATCAGACATGCCTTTGTATTCTATCTTTAAAATTCTAACTTTGCCTACTCATTACTCTGCTAGCCTGAACTCTGGTACTCTGCTCCATTTTCCCAATGTTCTCTGCAAGGGTTTATTATGGTCTGAGGGAGAGATACATGAAGCATCTCGAGGATGGCAGCACTCTGTTGCCATTGCTGTTTGCTCATAATAGTTCACATCTGGGTGTTAAATTGTCCAACTCTTTCCCATGCTCATTTTCAGTGGTATCAAGAACACTGTACATCCTCAATCTGACTTTATATGGGGACTACTCATTCCAGTGCCCTCCATACTCTGTCTGCTCTAACGATTGCTGGGGCTTGAGATATGGATGGGACCCAGACTGGAGGAATCTTCCAATGGTATTCTGGGTCTCCTGTCATAGATTTTATGACAGGTCTCTTTATTATCAACATTGTTTCACATTGATGTTGGAGCAGAGGTAAGCAGAAACTAATCTCACTCAATGGACAACCTCACATATATATGTTTGTGCCTGGCCTTCACTCCACCAAATGCATCTGAGGAAGCAGACTGAAGTCTATGAAAGCTCATGCTGCCAATTTCTTTCTTTCAGTTAGTCTCAAAGGTGCTACAAGATCTCTCTATGTACTGATTCTACTGAATTTAATCTCACACAAGATATGAATCTATTTTACTACTGCCTCAAGACCATACCTGCAATCTATGCCCATCCATGACAATCTCTCACCTCCTGCTTTCAGAGGCTCAGGCTCTGGCTATGTCCACACCAATTTATGTGGCTCTGTTTTCCACCACAGTGCCTCCAGTACCTCTTCTGTTTTATTGTCTGTGTCTTATTACCCTGACATCTGCAGCAACAAGAGTTGTTGAGGACATCCTAATCTAGATTGTCAACTGCCCCAGTATTAATTCCATGCATCTGAATGCTATTGACTCCATGTCAGAAGATGAATTCGATCCCTCCTCCTCTGCACCAGGGCCACCATCTCCATTCACCATCTTGTCAACAGAAGTGCTTGGAGATATGACTAAGTTATCACCATTGAGTGCATCCAGTCTTACACTGAACAAATCCTTAGAATGGAAAGAGCCCTCAGTATCAAGATTAAATGCAACCCACCTTGGGACAGTATCATTTTTAGATGGTGCAGTTTGAGTTAATGATTATTTTTTAGGCAGAGAGTAGGGCAAGGAAACTTGTGGCTCTTCAAATGACAGTGATCTTGGACTTCCATCAACTTCAAATTGCAGTAATTGAGGATGATGGAAATTGCCATTCAGTAAAAGCTGGTAGGACATAGATTTCCCACCTGTGCAGTATGGCTTTTTCCAGATACTAAAAACAACAACACAGCACATTTGTCCTAGCCATATGCTAACACTAAAGTTAGAGTGTCCATGCATATTATTTTGCAAAGGATAATCCTTTATTTGAATGACTGTTCAGTCCAAATCTAGTTTAATGACTAAGAAGCATTAAAAAAGAAAGCGGGGCCTTGAAATTGTCCATCAGCAATTAACAACATGACACCAGTGCTCAAATAACTGTATAATTAAAGCAATTAATTCAAAATTTGCATCCATACAAGTGAACTAGCACAAATCGATGCACATAAAATTAGCATCTTTCTATATAAATTAATGCAATTATTTAATTCTGCATGCTCTTGATTTGGAGGGGGGGAATGATATATTTCCTTTTTTTGGAAATGTCTAAGTAGCCATCCAGTCTACATCATACCCAGCACCAACTTTTAATTATCCTGATTGAAAATTAGAGATCATTTCCTAAAGTTTCTAATATGTTTACTTTGAAATGCATACCTATCACATATTAGCTGGGATGATGAAAATGTTTTATGCTTACTCTCTTCAATCATCCCAACCATATCTGAGGAGTGGATAAGAAATTCATGAGTTCATTTCAAACGGTTGCCAAAGAATGCTCCTTGGGGCATGCTATATACATACCAGATCTCTCCAAAAGTGCCTGCAGTTGTCATTCTCTTCCTGTTGATGTGTGTAACCCAATGCCTAAGTGCTCATGATTTTGGTTTTAACAGGTACAAGCCCTTTGTTCACCTTCCAGAGCCATTCTTCATTTTTCTTATTTCCAGTGATACCGCTTCATATCTGCCTATAGTTATCTGCCTATAGTTCTGCAGCTGGACAAACAGCTAATCTGGTTTAAATCCCTTTCTCTATTCTTGTTTTCTTGTTGGAAACAGCTGAGGGAATTGCCGGGAGCATTTGAATATATAAGTACACTGGGAAATGTATAAGCATCAGTCTCACCCATGATTTCCCATTCACACTTAAGGGTTGTTTGAAGGGTGATGTAATTTTTATTAAAGAGCAGATCATAACAAAAGAAGGTCCACATGCCATATATTTTCTCCATGAAGTGGAAAAACAGAGAAATCATGTTACTTCCTTCCATTTTTGTGAGTA
>CM034706.1:45156819-45169254 GCA_020142125.1 Phrynosoma platyrhinos | reverse complement strand
TTGCAAGAATATCATGGGGGACCTTGTTAAAAGCCTTACTGAAATCAAATTATGCTATGTCTACCACATTCCCTTCATCTACCAAGCTGGTAACTTTATCCAAAAAAAGAGATCAGATTAGTCTGGAAATGAATTGTTTTTGAGAAACCCATGTTGAATTTTAGTGATTGTGGCATTCCCTTCTAAATGTTCACAGATTCTCTGTTTAATGAACTGTTCTAGAATCCTTCCCGGTATTGATGTCAGACTAACTGGGTGAAAATTGTTGGGATCTTCTTTTTTTCCCCTTTTTGAAGATGGGGGACAATGTTTGCCCTCCTCCAGTCTGCTGGGACTTCTCCTGTTCTCCTGGAGTTCTCAAGGATTATTGCCAATGGCTCAGAGATTACATTTGCCAGTTCTTTGAATGTCCTTGGATGTAGTTCATCTGGTCCTGGAGACTTATATTCATTTAGATTAACCAGGTATTCCTGTACAATCGCTTTACTTATTCTGTGCTGCATTTCCCCTATTATATCTTCTGCTCCATTTTCCTCAGGTTGAACACCCTTTTCCTTTTGTGAGAAGACTGAGGCAAAGAAGGTGTTGAGTAGTTCTGCCTTTTCTCTGTCCCGTTAGAATTTCTCCATCTTCTCTGCACAGTAGCCCTACCATTTCCTTCTTCTTTCTTTCTACAGACATACCCAAAAAAGTCATTTTTATTGTTCTTAACCCCTCTACCAAGCCTGAGCTCATTCTGCGCTTTGGCTTTCCTGACTTTACCCCTACATATGCTAGTTATTTGTTTAAATTCCTCTTTAGTGATTTTGCCCCTTTTCCATTTCTTATACATCTCCCATTTAAAACTTAGTTCAGTTGAAAGTTCTTTTGTCATCCAACCCAGTTTATTGAGACATCTCCCATTTTTCCTTCTCATAGGAACAGTTTGAGATTGTGCCTTCAGTATCTCCCTTTTGAGAAATTCCCGTCCATTCTTCCCTTCTCCTTTAGTATTCCTGACCATGGGATCACTCTCAGTGTTTCCCTGAGTTTGTTGAAATCAGCTCTCCTAAAGTCTAGAATGAGTGTTTGATTATGCCTAGCTTCTCCTTTCCACTGTATAAGAAACTCCATGATCACTCCTATATAAGGATCCAACCACTTGCACTCTATTTACCAGGTCATCCCTGTTGGTTAGGATCAGGTCTAAAATAGCTGATCCCCTTGTTGCCTCTTCCACCTTTTGGACAAAGAACTTGTCTTCGAGGCAAGTGAGGAATTTGCTAGACCTTGAAGTATTGGCTGAGTTTAACTTCCAGCAAATATCAGGATCATTGAAGTCACCCATCACTACTACATCTCTCCTTTCTTAGTGTGTGGTCATCTGTTCTAGAAAGGCATCATCCAATTCCTCAGTCTGACTTGGGGATCTGTAGTAGATTCCCACTATAACATCACTGTTGTTTCCTTCCCCTTTAATTTTTATCCAGATGCCCTCCACCTGATTTACAGGATTTAAGTCCTGGATCTCTTCACAGATGTAAATATCCCTGACATAGAATGCTATTCCTCCTCTTTTCCTGTTTTGTCTATTTCTCTTAAAAAGGTTATACCCCTCTATTCCTTCATTCCAATCATGAGACTCATCCTACCAGGTTTCAGTGATGCCTATTATATCATATTTGCTTTGCTGTGCTAGGAGTTCAGAGGACCTATATAAATTTGAATTAGACAATGAGGAATTGAAATAGTCAAGATTTCTTGTACCTGGGATCAAACTTTACCCAGAATGGAGACTGCAGTCAAGAGATAAAAAGAAGATTGGGAATGGAAAGGGCAGCCATGAAAGAAATAGTGAGGATCCTAAAGAGTAAGAATAAACAACTGAGCACCAAAGTTAGAATCATCGAAGCCATAGCATTCCCAATCACTATGTATGGATGTGAGAGCTGGACTGTGAAAAAAGCAGATAAAAAGAAAATCAACTTATTTGAGATGTGGTGTTGGAGAAAGTGTTGAGGAGAGCCAGAAAGACAAGCAAATGGTTCTTGAAAAGATCAAACCAGAAATACTCCTGGAGGCCAAGATGATTAAATTGAGGTTGTTGTACTTTGGCCACACCATAAGAAGGCAGGACTCATTGGAAAAGAAAATAATGCTGGGAAAGGTTGAGGGTAGAAGAAGGAGAGGTAGAACACACACCAGATGGCTAGACCTAACTAGGGAGGACACATGAAATGAGCAGAGCAGTGGAGCACAAGGAGATTTGGAGATGTCTCATCTACATGGGTGCCATGGGTTGAAGTCAACTTGAGGGCAGCTAACAACAACAACAAATATAGAGGTATAGGTTATCTATACAGAGTATAAAAGTTGGACACATTCACATTGTCCATTCATTCACTGGGCAAAAAAATATGTTTTCCATTTGAAAATAAAGAGTCCCACAACTCACCAGAAACCTCAGGCTAAGTTCTACCTAGTGCAAAACTCAAGGCCCCTTTATAGATAGAACACTGTAAATTCCTCTGGAAGTCTCCATACTGTCAGATAAGTCCACATGGTGCAGAGCCAAAGGCCAGATTCGACTGCACGGGAAGGGACATCACTCCCTTAATCCAGTTCTATAAGAATCACAACTTGCTCTTCATTTTCCTGTAAAATCTGGATCACTCCAGAGTATCTGTTTACAAAACATCCCACTATGCTGCCTTCTCCAGCAGTGACAGTACGGATCACTCCCATTGCGGTCACAATGAGGTGCCCAGCTATGTGATCAATGCTGGGTGCCTTGCTTCTGACCTCAGAGGGAGCAACTCACAGCAGTGGAGGGTGGCACGATGGGACACTGTGTAGACAGCTGCCTGGTATTGCTTTGGAATGTGCAAGTAACAACAGGGATTGGGGGTAGTTTCATGGCCAAAATATTCTTGGGGCAGCCTGGAGTATTCTGGCCAATGTAGACCTGCCCCTGAATAACTCATATAAGATTCAGTATTCATGTATGGCAAATGGTGGTGGTGGGGAAACATGGGGACAGTTGCAGCTTGTCTGTTTTGGACCAAATATTCCCTTTCCCTTACTTATCTTTGAGGAGTTATCTATCATGGCACTCCATATAGTTGGAGTTGAGTAGAGTTTGATGTTGGCATGGATTTTTGCATCTGGAGTTCTTAGGTGAGATCTCTGTTAGTGTTCTAGGCAGAGAAGTGTTTGCCATGTAGTTACATTCCTGTGTGTTCTGAACTGATGTGTAAAATTCTCTTATGGTGTCCAGAATGTCATTTCTCCAAAGTGTCTTCTCACAGGAGTTCCCCCTTGTAAGTTCTAAATGTACTTGCCAACAGAGAGATGGCTATTTTAAATTTCCCCATGCCACTCAAATCAGTGGGAGGGGAAGTTCTTTCTTATGCTAGTGTAATGTTGCACCATCCAAGCAAGTATAGCTATGAATAGAAGGAATTGATTGTTAACATGTAAGTGTGCTCCTTGGCATTCCACCAGCCTACCATCCCTTCTGTCAAATACAGGGGCTGTGATGGTTGCAAGATTTTAGAGTTATGTTATCAGAAGTGTAATGCTTCCAAGCTCTCCCTAAGATTGCATGTTTATCTGGAAGTAAGTTCCATTGATCACAGAGTTACCTATGTTGGAATAAAGTTGGCTAGAATCAAGCTTTAAAATCTGCTTTTATTTTCTCCCTCCTGCTGCTGTGTTAGCATTTTGCCTCTATCTGCCAGAACTTCAACAAGCTCCTATGTTACTTTCAAAGCCAAGGCAGACACATTGAATTTATATATTTTTTAAAACCACAATAGTTAGAATAGTTTATGTTGTACAGTACATGAAAGCATTTAAAAGGCTGATCTCATCATCCTTTGTTTAACCTCCCCCATCCCCTGTCTTGGCCTTACAATGGTAGATTGAAACCAGGCTTTCTTTTTCAAACCCTTCAGAGATCTGAATTTCATCAGTGATACAGAGCTGGAATGCCTTATTTCAGCTCACAAAGATTTATGGCCGTCAGTGTTCATACATGCAAAGTCACGGCATCCTTCCTTGCAAACAACCTGTTTCTCCTCTCCTCTCTGGCAGACCCTGGTTCCACCAGCAACAGCAGATTGCCCATCTAAAACTTCACTTTGGGAACACTGGAAAAGGAGAAGGCTCGCTTATTCCCTAAAGAAATGATTATGATACATTTGAAGATGTACTAATTATGATCAAAGCATATTTTATAAATTGGAATTAATTACATTTTTAGTGCTGGCCCACGAACAATAAACTTGTTCTTGTAGGCAGCCACATTACAGATTAGTGAAAGTTCAGAACTTAATTTCTCTCTAGTACATATTTTTGCAGGGTAATAAATGATTTCATACAGACATTCTGGCTCTTGGTGAGTTTCTTTTTGGCACAAGTTTACTTAAAAATGCAGAACAGACAGTAGCTGCATTTCACAAACCATCTTATTTCCCTCCTCCGTCCCTCATTTTATTGTATGTAAACTGACACAAGGAAAGAAAACTTGGCAAGAGTGCTAAGTAATTAAAGTGAGATAGTCTAAAAGTCATAAAGCAGTTATAAGTAGGGAAGCTTGTTGGCACATGGCATCTGAAAGCAGAATGTTGTTCCTGCTGGTTTTCAACCAGGCTTTGCCTGGAGTGTGCAGGAAGCAGAATCTGGCAGCTTCATTAGGACTCTCACTGATCTGCTTTGTCAGGTTTAACACAAAGATGGCAAGTTGCAACCCTCGTTATGTTTCAGACCAATCCAGAGGGCCATAGATCTCAACCACTGGTTATGTGGGCTAGATCTGATGGGAGTTGCAATCCAGCATTACCTGAAGGTTGACAACCTTCCTTCCTTTGCTAACATACCTAGATTTACTCACATGCAACTGAGTGGATGGAAGTTGAGTTCCTTGTCTCCTCCTCTTCATGAAGATCTTCTCCAGCACTCTGAACATAATTTTAGATCCAACCCATAATTTGCTTTACCTGCATTATTAACAGAGGCTGGGTTTCACTATCACAGTTACAGATGCATAGCCTAGAGTTAACCATCTTTACACAATTTGCATTTATGGTCCCTAATATTCACTATGATGGCATTATTACCAGTCATAAAAGTCTCCCAATCCTGCTTTACCAGGCAGCAACCACTGAAAGCAACAGAGGTCTGTTCTCCTATCAATTAAGGCACAGCAAACTGATGTTTCCATCCACTTCTGCCAGTGATCTCCAGTGCAAGGAGGAATTGTGACAGGGATCTTGCATCTGATTGTCACACTGGATATCACTGGAGAGAGGGGGTTGGAAAAGTCAGTATGCTGCACCTCAAGCAACAGGAGAATAAGTCTTACTTACTGTGGCCACTGCCCAGTAAAGCAGGATGGAGGGACCAGGTCAGGAGATGCTGCTTAACTAAGTAGCTGATCTAGAGTCTCAGCCATAGTTCTAATAAATGGGGGGGGGACCCACAAAAAGTTAAATAACAACCCACAATCCATGATAATATCTTAAGATAACCAAAAAGGGCATTTTAAAAAACCTTTTTACCACTTGCTTTCACTCTGATGGGGTAACACTGAAGGTCAAACAAGACATAAAGAGGAATGCAGATTCACTATGAGTTTTGTTAAGCTTCTGTTTACCTTGCTCACTCATGTAGTTATGTTTTAATGGTTTTACAAGAGGATCAGAAAAAATAAGTAAGGTGGTGTTGTGGCTGGAGTGTTGGACTAGGACTTTGGGAGACCAGGTTTTGAATCCCTGTTGTGCCATGGAAAACCATAGCAATGGCAATGCCAAATCCCTCCTGAACAAATCTTGCCAAGGAAAAAAAACATTATAGGTTCATCTTAGGGTAGCCTAAGGCACACAACAACAACAATGCCTCTGTAGTGCAGTTGCTGTGAAACATAGGTGAGGGTGCTCCAGGTAGTCAAAACTTCCATGGTATGGATGAATTCAGTGAACTTGTTCTGGATTTTATTCCTGACTTCAAAGAAACTATCCAAGGTGCTGGACTTATCTTGGGCATAAGAGTCAGTTCCCTGAATAATTCCTTAAAAATCTGGAATAAAACCTGGGGTAGATTCACTGGACCCTTGGCATGGAATCTATCAGCTGACACTAATATGGGCTTTCCATATGCATCTGGTTGACCAATGTGGAAAAGAATTCTAAATAAAATAGACTTGTCTTTTGTTATTATGAAGTCTAGAGAACCATTGTAGGCAATGCATTGCATTGCACTGCATTTATGCATTGCATAAATAAAGTAACTCATAATATGCTTCACCTAGCTAAAATTTGAAACTATTTTGTTTAAAGAAGTGCCAAGAGACACAACAGGGTTACTTCTGTTGTGTTTCTTTATTCCAACAAGATTCTTTCCCGTTGGTTGTGAATGGGCAGCATACAAGAGCAAGAAGCTGTTTCATGATCATCTGTACACACTCCTTGGCCATCTTCCCTTTCATAAGAAACAACTGTTAATGTAGTTACCTGGTTTTGGTTCACAAAATCTATGCAAGTAAATGACATTTTGTTACAAACACATCAGCATAGCAATAGCAGCTAGTAGCTTCATTTATATACCACTTCATACTGCACTAAGCAGTCTCTAAGTGGTTTACATTTGTAAGCTAATTGCCCCCAACAAGCTGGGTACTCATTTTAACCACCTGTGAAGGATGCCAGGCTGAGTTGACCCAGAGCCCTTGGCTGGGATTGAACGCACAACTTTGTGGTTTGTGAGTGAGTGGCTACAGTACTGGCATTTAACCACTGCACCACCAGGGCTCCATAAGCATACCACTTAGAATGTTTGTTCACATTGACATGGATCATAAATAAGTGTTACCAGTGTGCAAAGAATTGGTAGCTCAGCTTACTGCTATGGAAAATGTACATTTAAAACAACACAAAACCCCAGCTGACACAACCACCCAAAATACACAACAATATTATGGGTTCTTTTTTTCTCAGCCTGTTTTCTGACAGTTTTAAAATGCCTTGGCATTACTGAAAGCATAATGTAATCCCTCCACTAAATTTATTGTTGGAATTGTTTGGTTACTTCAGGTTAAGAGTCTGAACTAAAATGCCTTGAAGTGAGGCTAGACATGTTGCTGAAGTTTAATATCCATCTTTAAAAATTAAGTGTAAATTAGACATGTGTCCAGGAGCTATGAAAACAAGAAGCCTGTCAT
The DNA here is from genome assembly GCA_020142125.1 of Phrynosoma platyrhinos. NCBI lineage: Eukaryota > Metazoa > Chordata > Lepidosauria > Squamata > Phrynosomatidae > Phrynosoma > Phrynosoma platyrhinos. Next base: position 45,162,056 of record CM034706.1, on the reverse strand, counting down.
TCATTCATTTCACAAATGGGCATGGTTTAGTTTATGGTGCTGTTCATTTATTATAATGATGTAATGTACACTGTTGCCTTTCAGTCTGTGAATATTTCATAGCTGACAATTCTATGGCTTGCATTACATCATCATCACTGGAGGAAATATAATTAGAAACTTCATACACAATTACCTTGTCTTTGGAAAATACAGTTTTGAGCAATAAGATCCACTGCCTTAGATGTGGGAGATAAACAAATTTCCAAAGGAAAATTTTATCTTTTATAAATTATATTACATATTTCCCCTCCCCACTGCTTTCCTCCAGTTGAAGATGATATACATGGGTCTGTTCCTTTGCATTTTATCTTCACAACACTCCTGTGTGATAAGTCAGGCAAAGAGAAAGAATGACTGGCCCCAAGTCACCCAGTGGATGTACAGCTGGGTGGGATCTTAAACCTAGACTTCCCAAAGTTGAGTCCAACACTATAACCACTACACCACACTGGTTTATACATTACCAACCAAATTCTGCAGCAATTTAGATAATATTGTGGTAACAGGGTACCTCCCTTTTTCTTAAAACCTATACATCAAAATTAATTTCTACTTTTCCTCCCACAAAGCTACAATGAACTGCTCCCACCCAATTCAAGTGATCAAGAAAGAAGAGAGTGAGAGGATTAGATCTCCTTTCATGAACTGCATAAAAAGGTCTAACCCGAGGACCAGTTTCATAGTCAAATCCCAAGGAGGGAGAGACCAAGGTCCTCTGTGGTGAAGAAGATTGAGAGTTTTGAGGGAATTCCAATGAATGCCTTTCAGGGTCAGTACATGGGCTTCAGACAAGCAATCAGGCCACGCCATGGACCACTCAACAAAGAATGAAGATCTTCCAATTCTGCAACAAGCAATTGCTTTTAGATGAAGAACCTTCTAGTCATGATGACTTCTATAGCATCTACAGGATGAGAGTTGAATACCAGATGATGAAAAACACAGGGAGGAAGATGTCGTTTTGTCCTGCTTGTGGTTACCCATTGGCACCTTTTTGTTTAAATGGAAGAAAATTTGTGAGAAAAAAAGAGAAGTCATCCCATGACAATATAATATTCTTATTCTTATAATTGCACCTATTATATTCTGCACAATTCTTGTCCTTTTTTCTCACATTCTTCTGTCTATTTTGATAGGCCTTTGGTCTGATCTAACAGGGCTCTTTCTTATGCACTTAGGCCAGCTTCGATCATCTTTACAGAGGAAGCGTAGGTGCTTCCCTTACACCTTTTGAGCATTTTCCTTGTGTGGAGCTTTGAACAAGTGCTCCACCTAAGGATTATGAAAACCCATGCTTGATAACTGCCACTAATTCAATTTGTCCCAACTAGAAGGTGGGTTAGGATATTGATGGATATCTGTATTGTGGAATTTTTAAACTGTAAGCCGCCCCGATTGCGTTGCAGAGGGGTGAGATAGAAATAAATTATTATTATTATTATTATTATTATTATTATTATTATTATTATTTATTGAGTAGATTCACTGAATAAAAGGAACTTAAGGCCTTTGCAGACTGCCAGAAATAGTGCACTTTAAATTGAGGCACTGCCCTGGCTCAGTGCTAGGGAATCATGGGAACTGTAATTTATTGTGGCACCAGAGCTCTCTGACAGAGAAGGCTCAACGTCTCAGAAAAAAATACAATTCTCATGATTCCCTAGCACTGAGCCAGGGCAGTGCCTCAATTTAAAGTGCACTATTTCTGGCAGTCTGCAAAGGCCCTTAGTAATTTAACACTTATGTAAATGTCATTGATGTAATAAATACTTGGGATTCCTCTCCATTGCCACCCCCTTGTCATGGGGGATAGGCTTGCACATCGTAATGAAGTTTTGAGCTAGGCTGGTGGTGGCATAACAGCCACCAGTAGGGCCTCCCATGCCAGACTGGTCAAAACTGAAGGGTCTGACAAAGAGTGTCAAAGGGCAGGATGGGGTCTCTAGCCTTTTGGCAACCATCCTAGGAGAAGGAAAACTCTAATCCCGAATCCGGGCAGATGGTGCTCGTCTAGCCCTGTAAGGTCAACTATCTAAGATAAGGAAACTCTAACCAAACCTACAACCCAAGGACCTTGTTGCCACCGTCCATGCATGCAAGGCCACAGCAGATGAACCTTTGATTTAAAGGGTGAGGCCAGTTCTGTGCACGCTGTGCTCCACCAGAAAAATCCATTGCACAGGCTCGAAGGATAAATCCAATCTCCGAAAAAGCCCTGTAGCATTAGGCGAGGGATGAAATGGCAGGTGTAAAGATGCACTGGAAGCTGCAGACCCAACCCTGCATGCAGGCGGTTCAGGGCTTTGATCACTTGAGGCTGACCCGGGAGATGACGGAGATGACAGTCTTGTTTGGCATCATCCTGAATGACCAAGAGCCTTTTTAAAGGAGAGCATTGCTTGCTCCACATGGAAAGGGGCCTAGAAAAGGTGGCCTAATGAAAGCTCATCCCCATCTACTCGGTTGGCTAGCCGTGGCAAATGGGCATCTTCTGATGTGGTTGAACAAAGTCAAAGAAACAAAGGCACACAGCGTCCTTTAAAGATGTAAATAGACTGATGCTTGCATGTTGGAACATCAGAATCATGCAAGACTCTGCAGATAGTGGATGTCCTGAGCATTGCTCTGCTCTAATAGCCCATGAACTAGCATGACTTAATATTGATATCACTGCTCTTAGTGAAATTCATCTCCATGAGGAAGGCAGCCTTAAAGAACATGGCACTGGCAAAACATGTTACTAGTCTGGCAAACCCAAAACTGAAAAAAACCCAAACATCTTTTAGGAGTAGGCTTTATGATTAAAAACTCCAATGCCTCCAAACTCAAAACTTTGCCAACAGGTCACTCTGATCACATTATTTTCTTATGCCTCCCACATGTTGTTCTCTTCAGTATATATGCCCCAACTATGCAAGCCAACCCTGTAGAGAAAGAGAAATTCTACACAGCAATTTGCCACCTCATACAAAAAGTCCCTGTAGAAGATAAAATTATTATCCTTGGTGACTTCAATGCCAGAGTAGGAAAGAACTCTGAAGCCTGGAAAGGTGTTTTAGGCACAGCATGGTGTTGGAAATTGCAATGATAACGGACGCCTCCTGCTAGAGTTCTGTGCAGACCAATAGCTGACTATTACAAACACTATCTTTCAGCAGAAAGATAGCTTGAAGACAACCTGGATGCATCCCCGATCCAAACACTGGCACCTCATTGACTATGTTCTAGTCCGCCAGAGAAACATTCGCGATGTCCGTCATACTCAAGTGATGCCCAGTGCAGAATGCCAAACAGATCATCGCCTCATAAGATGTAAACTAAAACTTCATCTCAAGCTCAAACCTAAGAGGGGTGGCATCTTAAAGAGGAGACTCCAAGTCAACAATCTTCAACAAGCTACCATGAGAAACAACTTCCAGGCAAATCTGCAAACAAAACTTGAAGACCACCCTACAGATCCTTCTCCCACAATGCTTTGGCAACATATCAAAAACAGTATCCTCCAGTCTGCGGAAGAATCCCTCGGGTTCTCCCATAAGAAAAATCAAGACTGGTTTGATGAAAACAACCAAGAGATCCAGGAGCTGTTGGCAAAGAAGAGAACTGCTCACCAGGCATACCTTGCTTGCCCAGCCAACTTGCCATGTAAGAAAAGCATCTTTCCATCTCGCATGTTTTAAACTTCAACAAAAACTCCTAGACATTCAGAACAAGTGGTGGATCAATATAGCAGAAAAGATACAATGCTGTGCAGATCTGGGTGATCTTAGAGGACTTTACGAAGCTTTTAAAACAGTGTTTGGATCTACCTATCAGCCCCAAAGCTCCTTATACAGTACAGATGGTCAAACACTAATTACTGATAAAGCCTCCATCCTAAATTGATGGGCTGAACATTTTCAAAGTCTCTTCAGTGCCAACCGAGTAGTCGAAGGCTCAGCTATCCAATATATGATACAAAAACTGATGAAAAACGAATTGGACATAGCTCCCACTTTGGAAGAGACCCTTAAGGCCATATAGCAGATGAAAAATGACAAGGCAGCTGGGATTGATGGAATCCCACCTGAAGCTTGGAAACACAGAGGTCGTGTACTCCATGCTAAATTTCACAAACTCCTTGTGAGTTGCTGGGAAAAAGGGGAATTGCCATCAGATCTCCAAGATGCAGTCATCATCACCCTGTACAAAAAAAGGAGCAAAATCTGATTGCTTAAACTACTGTGGTATAACACTGCTCTCTATTGCTGGAAAAATCCTTGCAAAGATACTCCTGAATAGATTAGTTCCTGCTATTGCAGAAGAACTTCTTCCTGAAAGCCAGTGTGGCTTCAGAGCCAATAAGAGTACTACAGATGTGGTATTGACCTTAGACAACTGCAAGAGAAATGTAGAGAGCAGAACAAGGGACTCTATGTAACATTTGTCGACCTCACTAAAACCTTTGACACCGTGAGTAGAATACATCTGTGGCAGATCCTGGAAAGACTAGGATGTCCTCCCAAATTCCTTAAAATGATTATCTTGCTACATGAAGGCTAGCATGGTCAAGTCAGATATGGCAATTCTCTTGCAGAGCGCTTTCTAATAACAAATGGAGTGAAGCAAGGTTGTGTTCTTGCTCCAACTTTATTTACAATCTTCTTCAGCATGATGCTCCAAAGTGCTATGGCAGAGCTTGAAGAAGCAGATGGCATCTATATACGTTACCTTACTGATGGTAGCTTGATTAATGTAAGCTGTTTGAGGGCTTGCCACTAAGACTCTAAACTATCTACTCTGTGAGCTGCTCTTCACTGACTATGCTGCCCTTGTTGCCCACACAGAAGCAGCTCTGCAGTGCCTAACATCCTGCTTCGCAACAGCTGCAGAAATGTTTGGGCTGGAAGTCAACCTGAAGAAAATGGAAGTTTTCTACCAGCCTGCACCACAGGACAAACACCACCATCCCCACATCGCTGTAGGCAAATCTGTGCTTAAGTCCGTTCAGCAGTTCACCTACCTGGGAAGCATCATCTCCTCAGACACTAAGATTGACAAAGAGATCAATCACAGATTAGCAAAGGCATATAGCCCATTTGGAAGACTTTAGAAAAGAGTTTGGAGTAACAAACACCTGAGGCAAAGCACAAAAATCAGTGTGCATGGAGCCATTGTATTGTCTATTCTCCTTTACAGGTCTGAAACATGGGTCA
>CM034706.1:45080794-45130189 GCA_020142125.1 Phrynosoma platyrhinos | reverse complement strand
GCAACCCGGCCCCCAGCTCAAAAAGGTTGCCTACCCCTGCCCTAGATGTTGTATAGACAGCATTTCCTCTCCTTTCCAGAAATGTAATGAGGAACTAAGATCGGAGGAGAAGCTCACCCCCATTTAACTCATCATCAGTGGGACTTTCTGGAAGTAAAGGAGGAATTGAGGCAATGGAACCAGGTGTGACAATTACCTTCCTTGTGTCAGAATCTCCTGAGATTACCCTCACCGCATAATACCTCCTGCTCTGGGTTTCAAATGTCATCCTGGAAATTCACCAGAAATAAACCACACCATGAGATATATCGTACAGATCTGTCTGAACCTTATGATACATTCAGGTACAACTCCTGCTAAATCTGAAGCATTTTTGCCAGTCAGGTCAAGGCCTCACTTACCACTGATGGCATAAGAGTGATACCAGAAGAATTCTTTTTTTCACCACAGGTTGGCTTCTGTTCTAAAAGAGAAGATGCTCATGTTTACATGTAGGTGCACATTATCATACATGTTAAATCCTAATTCTAGATTTGTATGGATTGATTCTGAGTTCATTATTCTTGTTGTGTGCATTCAAGTCATTTCTGATCTATGGCAACCTTAAGGCAACCCTATCATGAGGTTTTCTCAGCAGGATTTGATAGGGGGGCTCTGAAGCTAAAGAGCTTATTGCATCGATAAATAAATTGCCTTACCTGATCCAGCTTAAAATTTAAATCAGGTAGCATCCTGATATTATCACAAGGATTTAGCCACCGAATTTGCTGCTCGAATGCAGCCCAGGTCCATCCCTGCTCCCAGGGCCACTTTGGTGGCCATTTTCTCAAGCCAGATTTTCCAGCTTGAGAAAATGGGAGCAGGGATGGATCTGGGCTGCATTTGGGTGGCAAATTTGGCAGCTAAATCCTTGTGATAATATCAGGATGCCACCTGATTTAAATTTTAAGCAGGATCAGGAAATTTATTTAATGATCTGATAAGCTTCTGAAAGAGTCTGACTTGCCCAAGGCTATCCAATGGGTTTCCATGGCTGATGTTCTGTGCTCCAGTCAGCAAGTGAGCCAAGAATCAGGTGGTTGGAGTGCAAGAGATGTAAAGCAGTTAATCCAGTCCAGGCCACATACAGATTATCCAGCAAGATGAAGGGAAAAAAATAAGAGGGCAGTCGTCAGCCCATCCAGAAGTTGTTACAGCAAGTCAGTAGACCAGACAAATGAAACCAGCAAAGAGTAAGACAGAGCTGTCAATCATATTTAGTCCAAAATCAAGAAAACACTAATGCCAAAGAGTCCTGCCTGTCACAAAGACAGAAGGGTTGCAAGCAACAAAGATACCAGGGAGCTGCTGGGAGATTTACAGGCAGTTGCCACAAGACTCTAGGTGCTTAAAAAGTCTCCAATGAAACAGCCTCTGGGATTGGCATAGTCTCTCATTATCTCTTCAACAAGTCTTAAAAGAATGGCAGTTTGTCCTCAGTATCTGCCACCTCCTGCTGGAGAGTAGTAGCCTTGCTGCTTCAGCCCCAGCTCCTCAGACTTGGAGAGGTCACTGTCATCAGGAGCCATAAATTCCTGGAAATCTCATTGCTCTGTGTTTGAATCTCCAGACTCCAGAAAGAGAGAATACAGCTGAGTGAGCCTTGGTCTTTAGAGTCATAGCCCAACACTGTATCACTGTATAATACTGGCTTTCCTTCTGTGAGACAAGAAAGTGACCCCAAACATTGTTGAAGGAGCACTTTATCTCGCTCCTTTGCACTTTCCAATGCTGACCTATGGCAATTAAGAGTGCTTATCATTTGCAGGTCTGTTTCAGTCCAGTTTAAATTAAACACTGGTTGAATTTAATTCATTTGGACACTTGGGCATTAGTGTAATAGTGTAATTAGTACAATAGTGTGATAGAACTGAAGTTAAACTAGTCTATCACTCATAGTTTCTTGTGATGTAACTTTCATGGACAGGGTGGGCTGAGAGAACATTGAATGTACTATTATGCAGTCATTAGATTCTGCTGCCTTGCACAGTTCTGCTCTATATTGCTTTCTCTATGCAAATAATCTGCAAGAAAATAATAAACCTTATTGAGCAAAGGTAATTCAATTTTGTCTCATATAGCTAGAGTGGCACAAGAAAAAGGCTTGTGAATCTTGACAGTGGAACTTCTCTCCTTACCTTGCTCAAAGAGGTGCATGTACTAGCTCTCATTAGTCTTCTCCCCTCACTCTTGGTTCTTTTGTACAGTGACAATGAACAAGTGAAATGTACATGCAAACAGCCTCACACTGAACCAGAGAACCCAGGTGCCGGCTGAAAATACCTAAAAAGCTGTACCTATCTTTACAGCCACCTCACATGCAAAAGCTTTCTCCTCTGCCAGTGCTAATCTGCCTGCCTTGGGAGAAAACCAGTTAGGAAGGGGAGCCATCTAACTGCCTAAATGTTTTCCTTCCAACCAAGGCCATTTTCCATTCTTTGAGTTGCTAGGTCTCAAGGTACCAACTGAAATCTTCTTTGGGTATCCAGGCAGAGCACACCTCTTTTGCTTTTAAAATAGGGTATTACTTTCCTCTTCTTTTGGGGTTGCTAGTCTGTATTTAAACTCACCCAGTAGTTTTGTGGTCAGTCTTTCCATGCTGTTTGAGTATGCTGATATTTTCCAATATGTTTGAGATTAAATCACAAGTTGCTGCTTCCCTTGGAATGGAAAACAATCATATATTGCATGTAGAAATCTGCGGAAAAGTGACTTAACTTAAAAAAAAAAGTTAACAGGCTGGCTCTGGGATTGTGGGAGTTGTAATCCAAAATAGTAACCTATCCAAGCTCTTGTAATTTCTAAAGATTATGTTGTCATGGTCTAGAGTAGTGTGTATCATGTCAGGTCCCCATTTTCATCTTCTTGAAGGCCTTTATATGTTGTGGAAAAGCTCCTTTACTAGATTATCCTTCCCAGAACACCATCCCATGAGATGCAAGGGATTAGCAGAAGAAAACAAATATTTCCCAGCGAACATATCAAAATCCTTTGGGGTTGTACATAGGAAGAATGGAGTAGGCAACCTGGATCTTGCCCATATCTTTTCTTAGGACGTTATCACATGGGGAGTCGCAGGGAGAAAGTGGAAATAAACGGGCACGAGCGGAAGTCTTTAATTTACGGGATTTGTCCCATTCTGGCTCATCTGATAACTAAATTCGAATTTAAAAGGGTGTTAATTCAAACTCAAACCTGATCTTTTCATTTTCGGGATTTTTGAGGATTTGAAAAGATCAGGTTTTTGTTCGAATTAACCCCCTTTTAAATTCGAATTTAGTTATCATATGAGGCGGAACGGGACAAATCCCATAAATTAAAGTCTTCCGCTCATCCGGTTTATTTCCACTTTCTCCTCGCAACTCCCCATGTGATAACGTCCTTAGTGTATTTAAGCTGCCTCTAGGGATGTGAAATAATCTTCCAATTGGTCAGATCTGGTCAAGACAGGCCATCTCAACACAAGTCAACCTTTCAGGGATACGTCAAATCCAATGAAAGTTATAGCCTATAAGATGAGACAGAAAGTCCAAAAACTTTTTTCTCCACTCTGTGTTCTGCAAGTTATGCAAAAAAATGTCTAATTTGTGCAAAACTACCTTCTCTCTTTATGAAACTAAGCACAGTCACCCACCTGTTTCAGGCACCAAAAACAGGCTGATTGATCATAAAGATGAACAATTCATCTACTCATACTGTGCAACAAGAAAACTGTTTCAACATTTTTTTTAAAAAAAATCCACATTTCAGGAAATGCATAGAAACAGTCTCAAAATGCACAAAACCTCTTGGGTGACAGAAAATCTTTCTAGCTCTAAGTGAGGAGAAACATTTGTACATTGTTTTGATCCAGACTATGATTCATGTTGCTAAAGCTTCTGTCACAGGAGTATGTGTACAAGTGCACATACAATTTTGTCTGCAATCCAAATCTTATTTAATAGACATTTATAAGAAATTATGTTGATGTTTACCTTGCTTATATCACTAGTATTTCACAGACCAACTCCCCTTTCCAATATTTGCTTTGATTATTAATATTACCCATATAGTTTAGGAAATAGGAGCCACTGCTTTATTCAATGTTCTCCCACCTCTTTTTCTACCCTCATATTCTCCTCATCTAAAAATACACCCAGTAGGTGTTCGCATTAGCTGATATTTCCTTTCAGTGTTTCTAGTAAGTTATCCTTTCTTTGTGGGTAAGTAAGAGTTTGCAAAACTTTGCACCCTTATTCTTAAACTAAACACTGACAAGGAATGGAAGTGTAAAGCATGCTAATAAGAAGGACCTCCCTGTGGGAACCTGTGATAGAAGACTGTTTCACATTGAGAGGCAGACAGCACTGTTGACACTGGCTGTCAAAAAGCTTCACGTCTTTCAAAGGAAATCTTAATCTTCTTTATTCATGTGTGAACAGGTCCAGGCCTTCATCCCGGCAGCTCATACACATAGACTGTTTAAACCACACGTTGCTAGGCTGTGGGTAGGGTTTGTTTGACTGTGTCTACATTGTACGAATGGATGAGGACTGAAAATTAAAATCTGTTGGACACAGAGCACTGCTTTTCTGTCTGTGTTTGAAGAGACATGGCAACCCGGGGTGAAATGAAAAGGAATTTTATTGAGCGCAAAACTGCTCTGTGTTGAGATGTTGGACGCAGGGTCTGAATGGTCAATTTGGGAGGTTTGTAGATTGTTTATAGACAGTGGGATGGCTGTCAATCACCACACAATGGCAAAATTTATGTCGAGGGAGGAAAAAGTTGCTTTTTAGTGCCTGAACTCCTGTTTCCTGTTAAAATGTTGAGATCAATAAACAAAAAGAGTTTTTGTCTGAAGTTTACAAGCAAGGAAATTTCAAAATAACAGAGCTGCTGTTACTGTTCAGGCCTCTTTTTGATCCTTGCAATGGTGTTTAGCTAGCAATTTAAACACAATTTTACATAGCAGAACCCTGCTATGCAGTGAGCGTGTGTTTGTTTTTCCCCTATACTGCTTAGAAATCAATGGAATGAATAATGTGACGGGGGTCGGAGTGGAATAATGTGAGACAGCATAATAATCTATTTAATTTCTCATTCTTTCTTCTCCAATCTAGCTAAGTAATAAAAGATACTATCTTTTTAAAAAAGATTTGTAGTTGACGCAGAAGGAATCAGAGAAGAAACATAAATATAGGGTAGGAGTATGAAATTTTCTTATAATATACACAGTATTTAAATAATTAATGCCTGAAGTATCATAAGAAGATGTTATGCCAGTTTATTCAGGAAAAAAAATGAATGCAATGAGAGAGAATTGCAGCCAATCATAGAAAAAAATATTATTATTTTAGAATATTTTTTTCCCTACCTGATGTCAGTCAGTAATCCATTTAGTTACTATTCTTAAGACTTACACATATTAAAGCACACTTACACCACTCTTCATTCCATTTAAAAAGTCAGGGTGGTATGCAATCTGCTATCACCACTACAGATCATACTAATAATTAAAACATACACATGGTCAAATAGCTGGGTGTTTTAGCTTGGCACTGATAAAAACACTGCAAAGTAGGTTCCAGGAAAGCCTCTGTAGGGAAGTTGCTACTTCTGAAACAACTCTTTCCTTTATTCTCATGTACCATACTACTGACAAAACCACCTGAAGAAGGAAATCAATAATGGTATTCAATATATTCAGAACTTTTAAAATTAATTCTAAAAGCAAACAAAGGTACATAATTCTCTTATCCAGAATTCTGAAATCCAAATTATTCCAAAACCCATTTTTTTATGTGATTGAGATAGTAACACTTTTGCTTTCTCGTGGTTCAATGTATAAAAAAGTTGTTTCATACACCAAATTATTTTTTAAAAGTATAAAATTACCTTCAGGCTATGTGTATAAGGTATATATGAACATAAATAAATTTCATTTTTAGACTTGGGTCTACATATGTACATATATGCCAATATTGGTAATCTGTTCTCCAAAAAAACCTGACCATGTCTGGTCCCAAGCATTTTGAATAAGGGAGACACAACCTGTAGTTATAATTCCAAGTTGGAACAGCTGATGTTTTTTGTTCAATGGCATTTTGTGTTTTGTCTTTTTAGTTTGTAAGCCTGAGGGCAGGGAAATGTCTAATTAACCATTTGTAAGCCGCTCTGATAGCCTTTTGGCTGAAGAGTGGGGTATAAATACATCATCATCATAATATTTGAACAATGTGATATTCTTTCTCTTTTATTTAATGAGGTCACATTTGCTAGAGACTGCATGTTTGCAGTGGCTAGCTACTATGATTAAAGAACATTGACAACAATGGCCATAAGAAATAAACTAAAATTTTTATAGGAAATCCAATAGAGATAGGAAAGCACTCTAAGGTGCTAGGATAAATTAAGCTAGAACAGGAAAAGGATTGATGAGATTATCAGACAAGGCTTTAAAATGCTATTAAAACTACAGAATGGACCCTTTGGTAATACTTATTGCACAACATCCCAATCTCATCGCTACTTTGCTATCAGACATTGTTAGAGCATCCCTTTTCATTAATGGGAAAACCCATCAATAAGCCCTCAATTGTGCTGTAGTCCCATCAGTCCTCAGGTGTGAAACATCGCTGCCATGGAGTTCCAATATTGGCAGTCACATGGTGCCAGTGTCTCCTCCTCTCCCCCCCCCCTGTTCCCGCTCTTCCTCACTATTACCAAAGAGGCTGATTTCCTATATTATTTTTTTCTATTTCTTTTCTTCTTTTTAAAATTTAAACTTCATTAGCAGAACTCTGGAAATGTGTATAAAATAGGAATATATTTAAAATTTTAAAAGCCAAAAGGCATGCTGGGTAGAGAATAGGGCAAAAAGATAGGATTAAGGGAGAGTGTGGAAGAGAGTGAGAGGGACTTGATATCAGGAACAGTCTGAATCACACTATTGTAGAGACATGTGTTGATGGCTTCTCCCAAACCGGTATGTTTCTGTTTTCTTTAACTAACATGATCATGGCAAAAACAAGGCTCATGTAGTAATGTTCTAAATTAATTTTATTTTTGGAAAAGAGAAAGAGCAAAAAGGAGGCAGGAGATAGACTGTCCCCTAAGAATATCAGTCTAAGATGTTAGGTTAGGTGGATAAGACATGAGGAGGTTTTAGGTCATTGAAACATTTACTATCCATTCCACAGCTGCTCTCTCTAAGATACTTTTAACTCTTTAAACATTCAGTGTTGTCACATTTTCAACAACATCCCTGTAATTCTAAAAGTAAACTATGAATTGCAGTTATATCTTAAAAGAACTGAAGTAATTTTTTTAAGCTTTGCAACTGCAATGTGATTTTAATGTCGCTGGGAAAAGGGATTAATTACAAGTAATTCATTATTTGTAGTGAGCAACTTCCAAGCTCTGGTTGCCTGACCATCTAGACATCTTCCGCCATACTGGCACTGGAACATGGTAACCAATGGTCATGCTAATTGAGGATGATGGAAGTTGTAATTCTGGAGACAGCCAATTGGGGAAAGTTATCCTAAACCAGGGGTCGGCAACCTACGGCCCGTGGGCTGCGCCTGGCCCTCCAACCCCTGCTGACTGACCCCTGCCGACTCCTGCCACCACTGCGTGTGCTGCTGCTGTGCCACTGCTGCCATTTTGTTTTCTAAATTGGCGGCTGCAACTCATTTGCGCATGCGTAGTACTCCTGCGCATGTGCGAACGAGCCGCGGCCACCATTTTGTTTGACAAAATGGCAGCCGTGACTCAGCGCATGTGCAAACGAGTCACAGCCACCATTTTGTTTTTCAAAATGGCAGTCATGGCTCATTTGCGCATGTGCAGGAGTACTGCACATGTGCAAATACATCGCGGATGCCATTTTGGCAAACAAAATGGCATCCACGATGCGTGTGATGGCGGTGGGGGGGCCGCGCACGCCAGCATTTCCCCCCCGGCCCGGTGGAAGACCTGGGGACCAGCGACCGGCCCCAAGTAGGAGAATGTTGCTGACCCCTGTCCTAAACAGAAAAGAAAGTAAAAGAAGGCTCTTTTACATTCAACATTTATAGCACTAAGCTTCTACTTTTTTTAATAAAGAGGGATAATAATAATAATAATAATAATAATAATAATAATAATAATAATAATTCTACTACCATGTGAAATCCTGGGATTTGTAATTTGATGAGGTACTAGGCCCCTGGTACTGAGAGTTCTAAATGCTGCCCCCTAAACTGCAAATCCCAGGATTCCATAGGATGAAATGGTTGCAGTTACAGTAGAATCATAGCACTACAACTGTGTACTATGAAAAGTTTCTGGGGTCTAAACTGCACTGCAGAAATAATGCAGTTTGATACCTCTTTAACTGCCATGGCTCAGTGCTATGGAATTATTGCATTTGTAGTTTTGTGAGATATTGAGCCTTCTCTGTCAGAAAGCTCTGGTGCCAGAACAGACTACAAATCCCATAGCATTGAGCCATGGCCCTTGAAGTGCTATCAAACTTCATTATTTCTGCAGTGCATACTAGACCTGGCTCTTTCAAATTTACATTCTGAAGGAAGGAGAGGAGCTCCTGTTGAAGCAAATGGTGATGACTATTCCCAAACAAACTGAAGACACAAGGGACCTGTTTCAGGTCATATGGGGTTGTTAAAGACCCCTCCCACAGTCAGGATCTTGACCTGGATTAGGTTCCTTACACTTACTTTTGAGTAAGACAAAAAAAACAGTAAAGGGTCTGTGAGCTATGCATTAAGGGTAATATGGAACTTGGCCCTTGGAACAGGGTTTGCACTTATAGGAAGTGGGGAAGAAATATGTATAAGTCACAGTATGTCATGCTGAAGTGACTATGAACCACGTCACATTGTTGTTCTGTGGCAACAACCCAAGCGTTTCAATAAGGCAAGCTATAAATTCAAATAAAAATGTCAACCATAGTACAAATTTTATCAGCTTTCTGAATAAACTGTAATTTTAGACAAATCTGCTTCCCTCCACAATTGTCCAAAATAAACTTATTTTCATCTTCCATGGAGTATACATTTTTTTTTATCAAGTTTACAGTCTGTCAAACAATGAGTACTTGGAAAAACCTACGTCAGTCATAAATCTCATCTTGCCCCAAAACAAAACAGAAAATGTGGTCCCTGGCAGGAACAGTCAGAACCGGATATATTTGAAGGTTAATAAAAACCACCATCATTTCTGGGAAGACTTAAAAACTGATTAAAGAAAACCAGTAGGTTGGTCAGTGGAACATCCCAAAGAAATGCAAACAGGTCATGGAAAACAGTGCAGGACCTTCTCCCATACTAGTCTGGTCTTACCCTGTCATGTTTTTTTTCCATCCCAAATCATCCTCATTATTATATTTTCTGCCTTTTTAACAGAAAAGAAGGGAGTAAATTATTGTGGGAGATGATGAGTGGATGGATGGATAGATGATAGCTAGAGAGATAGATTTCAGTTCTATAATCAGAGTGGGAATGGTGGAGTTTAGATGTTGTACAGCAGGGATGTAACTTGACTATATTGGTCTCACATGCAAGGACAAATAATGGCTGGAGATTTCTCACTGTTGCAGAAGAAAACAAAAATTTCTCCTTGGCTTTATCTTCATATTTAAAAGTCTTGGAGTGCTGAGGAGGAACTATTACAAGGAGACAAACACATTTTTTTCTTTGTACAAATGTGCTTTTTACACAAGAAACCCAGTTTCTGTACAGAAAACATATTTGGTTTTGTTTTTTGCACAAATTCCACATTATTTCTCTGCATAATACTATAAATGATGAATGCGAATATTCTTTCCATCTCTATTGTACAGTGCAAATGTTACTCCAAGCAGCCATAGCCAGCATAGATAACAGAAAGAAATGCATGGGTGTCCATGACATCTGGAACACTGAATTATTCTTACTCCTGTTCTAAAGAGCAGGTAGTTTCTGTAATTCTACCATGACAGTCTTCAGAGTCTGGGGAAAAGCTGTGTGACAAGTCGATTTTGGCAGGCCCAAGGACCAATTCCCCCCTGAAACTCTCTGTGGACTACCATCCTCCTGCCATGTGCAGTTAAAAAAAGATTAATTTCTCCCTTCCAACAAGGCATGGGGAAATATCACTCACACAGTGTTTCAACACATGAGCAGTGCTACACCAACTCACTCCACCTCTGAGATGAGACATTCTGGCTTGCTTCACTCTCTGCACCTGTACCATTAGTGTCCACGTGATCTAGAACCCTGACCATGGAGAGTTCCAGAACATGTGGAAGCCACTGTCTGTATAGCTGTCCCTGCTGCAGAGACATTCTGTATATACAAATGAAAGTGATGGATCAAGTCTGAATGCATGGCTCTGAGAGTTGGGCTGCTAGACTCAATCCCTGCTTGTACACTGATACAGCGTGTGAATTGTACTTATGAAGGAGGCTAAAGTGTTGGGCATATGGATAATAACTACTGGTTACTAATTAGGCTCTATTTCTTGCCAGTGGCTGTGTGGTTCACATTCTCTTTTGCCTGTATTTATCCCATTTTATTAGAGCTGTTTCCTTCCCTTTTTCCGTTCTCAGGATATTAAGCCATGAATTATCTGTTCACTTCAAAAACATTCCTTGTAATTTCCAGCATAAATGCAGACAGGCAGTAGAATAAATATTCTCTTGTTCTTCTGGTCATTTAAAAACCACTAAAGACAGAACATGTGTGGGATTAGGAGCAATCCTTCAGATTCTCTTAACTCTAAAATGATCTATGGGAGGAAAATGCCTCTCTGATAAATATCTGCTATGTACAGGAAACATGCATCACAGATTCACACAGTTCAGCTCTGTAGCTATGAAGGCAGAGCAACTTAAATGAATCGTTAATACTAAAAGAGATTCTGATGCTAATGAAAACCTGAATTTTCTAGACAATTCCTTTTCCAGTGGGTATAGATTGCTTATTCTTTAACTACACTGTGGTGGATAGTTCAAAATTTAATTTCTGTCTCTTGGTTCATTCCAGAGAGCAATGAAGAAAAGAGTTCCAGAACTTCTATAACAAAATGAAGTGTCATTGTTTATTCTAAAAATTCTGGTTTACAAGGGGCTAGTAGAGTTTTTCTGTTCATAATCTGATCTCCTCCTCCCTCTCTCCCTCCCTTGAGGTCTTATAAAATGCTTCTACTGCCTCTGCATTGATCAGATTATATTATGCCAGGAGTCAAGTATGCAAGTCCCCACTTTTAAACTGAGGCCTTTCCATCATTCCACTTCCACTTTATATTATTCCTTTGGACCTAAGGGTTAAAATATACTCATGTTAGTTTGGTAATATGGGTTGATATCAGTGGAATTTGCATGCAAAATTCTCATTCCTTCTATCTCATCTGTGTCATAGTTTAGAAAGGTTAGTTTTTGGACTGTAATTCCCAGAGTGCTTGTGGCAACATGGCCAGTGAACATGCTGCCTGTCAGATTCTGGGAACTGTAGTTCTCAAAGCAATGTTTCCAAACCGTGCTTTGCTTTTTTGTGCCATGCAAGCAACAGCGCTCTCCTGTTGGTGTTCTCCCTCCAATAATCCTGAGGGCTACATTGTCAGCACCATCCTTTTGATTTATATAGTATGTCATTATTAGATTTACACACTCTTCAGTTGCCAGCAATTCAGGGAAAGGCACCATAAGAATATGAAAATTTCACATAAAACCCAAAGAACAAAACAATAGAGCCGGCCCTTGGTATCCATAGGTTTTCATTTCTGCACCTCCAGCCCTAGCAAAATCCATGGACGCTCAGTTCCCATTCTTTACAAAATTATATAAAATAGCAAAAACAAGGTTTGCTTTGTTTTGTTTTTTAAAATGTCCAAGTCATGGATGGTTGTATCTGTGGATATGGAGGGCTGGTTGTATATTTGTAAATGTCCTTTGAATTAAAGAACAGTAGACTCACGGACTTTACAAACTGCCAGAAATAGTGCAAATTGAGGCCACTTTAACTATTCTGGCTCAGTGCTAGGGAATCATGGGAATTGTATTTTTTTCTGCGACATTCAGCCTTCTCTGCCAGAGAGCTCTGGTGCCACAATAAACTAAAGTTCCCATGATTCCTTAGCACTGAGCCAGGACAGTTAAAGTGGCCTCATTATTTCTGGCAGTCTGCAAAGGCCCTCAGTCAGGGAGATCACAGACCTGAACCTGAGCAAAGAAGTTGAGAATAGGAGGTCTTGGAGAAGTCTCACTCATAGAGTTGCCATGAGTTGATGTTAACTCAAAGGCAGATAACAACAACAACAAACATTCAACATTTAAAGCCTGATGGAACAAGGCAGTCTTTATTGGCCATTTAGAGGAGAAGAAAGAAGCCAACTGCACATCCCTTGGGAAGGGATTCCATAGCTGTGGTGTAGCAATCAGGAAGGCCCTGCCAACCTAAACTTTGTCATATTCCATAGGATGAATGCTTATCAATGAATAATAACCTGGGGTTCTGGGAACTAAACATTCCAGACAAACATCTCACATTGTGAGACAGTGAAGCAGATGAGGGGAGTGTGGGGTTCTTGGGGCTTCTTGCTGAGCCTTCCTCTCAAGGTTTGGATAGTCCCCACTTTAAACTAGAGGATAAGGCAAGCAGATGCCTGCCTCAGGAAGCACAGACTTAAGTTACAGGCCCTGTCAGCTGCCAGGCATTGAAATTACCCCATATACAGAAGGTTTTCTTGTAAGTTAAGGGTTACTCCTGGATAAGACAATACTCATTTGTGAACCAGTTCCACAAGTAAGACTGATGACCTGCAGCTGTGCTTTGGGTGGAGCTCTGAAGGCTCCAGCTTAAAAGCCTTCAGTTCTAGGCACAGAATGCTGAAACAATGGCTTTTTAATAGCTTCCAGGTGTGTATTCCCTGATTACCTAACTGTTTATTGGGTCTGCCTGTGCTTGGACTGTCTTCAGATTTTGCTTCTCAGGCTGACCTTTTGCTGGGAGCTTTGAATGCCTTCCAGCCTGTGAATCCATTACTGATGCTTGCTAATTTCTAGCTGGTCTTTTGTTCTACTTTCTGAATCAGGACAGCTGGTAGGCTTACTGCATGGCTTATGATACACTATTTTAATTATAGCCACCTACAATAGGAAGTGGTGGTCCTTCAGATATCCTAGAACCAAAGGGTTTAGGGCTTTGGTCAAATCCAGCAAGACAATAAGCATGTTGGAAGGGTGGTCCAATGTGTATAGTTCCTGGCAAAAGTCAACCTGCTGTGTTTTACACTAGCTCTAGTTTCTGAATATGTTTCAAGGGCAGCATCATGTTGTGTACATTCTAATTTAAATTAGATTAGATTAAAACATGAATAACTATTTCCTTATTTTTTTAAAGAAGAAAAGTAAAGAATGGCATAAGTAGTGCCTAAGCAGTCTAGCTAGTAGGATAGCCGTTGCTGTTATATTTATTTATATCTCTTCTGCCCCCCCCCAGAAAAAACTGGGACTCAAAGCAGCTTACAATTTAAAATAATGCAATTAAAATCTACAAAAGTAAGCATTAAAATAAAATTAAACTATTCAATCATTAAAACACATCACTCATTAAAATAATTATTATCAATGCCCTTCAAGTACATTGGACTACAATTTCCCCTCCATATCCATGGATTCTGCATTCATGGATTCAACTATCAATGGCTTGAAAATATTTTTTAAAAAATATCCATAAAGCAAACCTTGATTTTGCCATTTTATATAAGAGACACCAGTTTACTATACCACTGCATATAATGGGACCTGAGCATCCATGGATTTTGGTATCCACAGGGAGTCTGAGAACTGAACCCCAGTGGAGACCAAGAGCCCAGTGTATAACTTTTACAATCTCTAGTCTGCATAATCAGTGGTTATAGTGGCTGGGGATGATGGGTTATAGTTGAACTTATCTGGAGGGAAAATGATGAATTTAATTTTAAAACTTAGAGTTGTGGAGAAGTAAGTGAAGGAAGAAGTTAAGATATGAAAAGATGCTTGCAATAGCAATAAATTGGCATCTTAACACTTATATTTCTAAGTTGTACTGGCCTCTAAGTAAGACTCAGCAAAATCCTGTCCTGCCCATTCTGTGGGTGATTGATTAGCTCCTAACACAACAATTCCCAAGCATTTGTTATCAGTAAGAGATTAACTTCTCCTTATTTCTTGTCTACCTAGCCTCTTCTCTCCTATTCAGTCTATAGATTGTTCCTGATATAATTGGCTCTATAATGGCTGAAAATCCTGTGGCTGTTGACGCTCCATGCTATGCCAGCATGATGTCTTTATAACGGTATAGTGACAGTAGCTGACATGTTGTCTTGTGATAATTCTTATTGAGGATGGAAAGAACATGAGAAATTATTCATTCTTAAGTTGAAAAATATGGTTTTTCTGACAGTTGGGAAACTAAATTTGGAAGCATAATAGATCTGTGAGAATTTTGTACAGTTTTCTTCTGGTATTCAAAAGTCCCAATGTGTTATGGATGAATCATTCTGTGGAGATAACATGTTTGTTTTTGGAGGGGAGCATTGGTGGAATGTCTTTTCTCCTGAAGAATAATTCCTCCACAAGCCTTCAGCATGTCTGAATACATAAAGAATAAATATTCATTTCCTCCCACAGTGGAGACTAAACTACCATAATTATTTGTTTTTGCATGGAAGATGAAATCTTTGAGGATTTACATTCCTGTTCTGGCCAATGCTGTCTTCTTGCTTGCTTCCTAGAACCCATGGATTTATTCAGTAACCTTTATCTTCTGAACAAATCTTCCCAATTTACAGCCATGCAACATAACAAGAACAAAACAGCACACCTCCTTCTGAGCAATCCACAGATTGTCAATAACTCATTATGAGGGCATCTTCCATTGCACAAACAGAGGAAGCAACTCTATTCCTCTCCTAGAATCGTCTAGCACAGAAAACATGCTAGGCAGATTCAGGGTGCAAATTGGTGTAAATTGCTGACAGAAGGATGGCTAATCAATGCCAAAATGTAGGCACTACAGATAGAGATGGAAAGAATATTCACATATAGCCAAATCACTGACAAAAATGTGATTGGTAGACAGTTGGGAAACCCTGACAAGAAGAGTCCGCATGGCAAGATACTTTGCCAGTAGGGTATTTTCTGCTACACTTTGTATGTGAGCAGAAATCTAGATTTTTTTGGCACAAGTAACATGTTTTTGTGTTGAAAGGGGGAGTCTCTGCACAGGAAGATTGCAAAGAAATCCTCATTATTGTGCACCCAAATGTATTTCTTGAGCAGCAAATCTTTTGATTTTGCACAGAAGTCCTGACATGTTAATACTCCTTGAAAATGTTAATATTCATCAAAAACACTTTTGATGGAGTCTCTCAAAATGGGGACTGACTGCATGAGTCAGTCATTTTGGCTGGTAAGAATGAATAATTACAAAGCTTACATCTCCATTGGAGACCATCAAACAAGAGCAAATGTTGGCTGCAGCTAGTGCTATGCTGCAGTCTCAGGATACAAGTCATTGCAACTACAACAGTAGAGTATTTTGATTCAATCTTCTTTAGAAATATGTGGATCAAGTAAGTTAATTATGGTTATGGGAAAGAGTTTTGTTGGATTTAAAAGTCTTGGCAAAAGCAACTTTTAATATCTTTTGAGACTCATTACAAGACAAAATACACCTTGCCTGAAGAATTTTCATATCAGAGAAATAACATTTTCTCAGAACAAAGCACACACTTTAATATGTGAAAGGCTAAAGTCTGTACAATTAAGAAAAAAATACAAAACCACACCTTTGGGGAAGAATATTTGCAAATTAGGTAATATGTCTCAGTAAATGGACACTGGGAAATATGCCTAGGCCTCAGAAACAGAGGGTCTAATTTGCTTCAGTATGATGTTGCTTCCAATGCTGCAATTTTATAAAAAGGATGAATGGTACAAATGTGCAAGCCAGCTAATAGGATTTAGAGTTATCATCTACAAAAATATTGTTGAGCAATTAGCAAAATGTTGGCCCTTCTAATATTTTCTCAGCCATCTGTGTCTGAAACATATTTCAGGTCTATGGATCTTAATTTTGTCACATTCAATAAAGGTCATTACAGCACATTCTTTGTAGTTATGATAAATTAAATATATGGAATTGCAGATAAAGGTTACTGGTCCATAAGCTGTATCTGTAATTGGAAAGTAAGAATAATGGGACATTAGCACATTTAGTGCACAAAGAAGTTATGATAAGCTGTAAGAATGACTTCATTGGCTATTATAAATCTGGCAATGCAATGATGTAACAAAGAACCTTCACCTTAAAATACTAATAAATATTTCCAATCATCTCAAAGTGTGGGTGAAGAAATTTAAAGTAGTAAGTAAAATCATATGGGTTCAGAAAAGTCATGAGATATATTGAAAAAATATTTAAAAATATTAGAAGGAAACTACATAATACAAATTTTAGTTGGCAGGGTGTTTTAATTATGTAATAGTTGATGCTAAAAAGGCTTACTGAATATTTGGTTTATGCATGGTTTATGAATTTTTATAACACATTTTTAAGTAAAAAAGCTGGACTTTAAACACTGATGGATACTTGAAAACTGAACTTTGAAACCAAATGAATTGACTCATTTGTCTAGTTATAACTGAGCAGAACTTGGAAGTAAAGTGTTACTTGTGACATGTCATTTTGGACCCTAGTTACTTTTTGTAGTTGTGAGATGGACATGTGTTCCCTTTTTGGCCTGAAACCATCAGGGTCGTAATTACTATATATACTTGACTATAAGTTGACCTCATGTATAAGTTGAGGGCAGATTTTGGGGCCAAAATGATGGATTTTGATATGACTAATAGACACATTGAGGGTTAGGGGCATGTAACAAAGGATTTAAAGAATGGAGCAAAGGAAAACAATGCCAAAGAACAAAATTCCAGCAGGCATAACTGTTTGTGCTCATACTAAGGATGGATGAATGAGAGAGCAGAGTGGGGTCAGTGCTTCCAAGATAGGTTGCATTTCACAAGGGGATGGTTCCTTTTTTTAAAAAAATGAGAGTAACAGTACAGTACTTTGACCAATGGATAAGTCGACTCAGGTTTTTTGGGTCAATTTTTTACCTAAATATCTAGACTTATACATGAGTATATCCAGTAACTACTTTAATGGGGATTCTGTCTGTTGATTGTTAGTAGGTGTGTTCTGACTCAGTCTGAGAAATCATTGTTTGTTTTTATTGTCCCCCCCCCCCCAAGCAAGGTACATCTGAAAGGAGTCTTGGGGTAAAAAAAAATGATCTGGGAAGAAGGGTGCATGAAGCCTGCAAGTTGAATAATTCCCAATTCTTAACTAGAGTTTCCTTGATATGGGGGTGAATTCCCCCCCCAAGGTAGAAATGTTAAACTTTATTCAACCCCAGAATGGGTTTGATGAGTAAGGATTATAGATGAAGGATTGCACATACAGGAACCCAAAGCTGGGAGATCCCACACTCAGTCAGGCTGAGTTTATCGCAGTAACTTCTCTCTAGGAATCACATTGAGTCCAGCAGTCTAGAGCTTCTACAGACCAACCAAAAGGGCCAGTGTCAGAGTGGAATGGGGGCATGGTAACTGCCTGTCACCTGCCCGCCTCTACCTCCAAAGAGGTGTTATGTTGCCCGACCAACCACATGGCAGGTGGTGTTACGGTGATCCTTTGGTGTGGCAACCTCATGCTGAACACCAAAAGGAGCACTGAAAAGTGTCATCGCAGTGGTAAGAACAGTATTTTGCTATTTAAAAAGGGAGCAGTGTTTTGCCACTTAGAGCTGACAAAGCGCTGGATTAGGGCTGAAGCATGTGGTTGCCACTGCCCTGATCCGGCACTGAAAGGGTCGGCAGGAAGCTGCTCCTTTGGGGCCATCTGTCAAGCCCTTAAGTTAGTTATATTCTCAAGAAAAGCAACTGGCAAGAATATTTTCAGATGAACAAAGAGAAAAAAATGTATAGTTAATAATCCTATAATAAAGACTGATAAGAGCATCAGCATAGTATAATATTTTGAGCATATAACCACGACTGTGGAGACCAGGGTTTGAATCCTCAATCAGCCATAGAAACCAACTTGGATGACCTTGGCCAAGTAGGGACCCAATGTAAATAACTGTGAAGTCAGTAAAACCATTTCATCTGGATTGCAGCATTTTGCTTTTTTAGCAGAGATTTTTTTGTTTTGTTACCTTGCTTTTTTCTTTTCAGC
This sequence comes from Phrynosoma platyrhinos, assembly GCA_020142125.1. NCBI lineage: Eukaryota > Metazoa > Chordata > Lepidosauria > Squamata > Phrynosomatidae > Phrynosoma > Phrynosoma platyrhinos. Next base: position 45,111,905 of record CM034706.1, on the reverse strand, counting down.
ACAGTGTCTGCCTGGGCTGACTTATAGTTCCCCTTTAATACATGTATTTTAACTTGTTAGGAAAGTGGATTCCTTCCTTCCTTAGAAAATTAATTCCCTTGCAGGGAAAAGACAGAGTATAAAATAGTAGTAGTAGTAGTAGTAGTAGTAATTCTTTTAAAAGCAGTATATACACATTTAGGCTGAGTGTTACTCCAGTAAATGAAGGAAGTGTGGTGAAACTGGATAAGAAGGTAATTCTGTCTTGCAGGAAGGAACATCTTACAAGTATGTACCATGTTCATGTTACTTCTGAAGACAGCTCACTATTTCCACACATTAGTCTATCCTACTTTTATGGTGATGCTTCTTTACTTTAAGAGGTGGATTAGCTGAGCAGTAGCATTCATACAAGGAAAGCTGCTGTTTTTATACTTCCTAATGTATATCTGATCCTTCACTGGTCCTGGACACTTGCCAGTAATATGGCAGAGGGAAAGAAAGTCCAATTAAAAGGTGTAAAGTATATTGGAGAAACTTCTTTTTACAGCAGTCTTTTCCCTTTACTCCACAAACCTTCCAACTGCTCCTATTTGGCATGGCCAATTCCAATTAATCTTCAGACTGCACTAGCCTCTTCTACCTTGTGTGTTCTTCCTCATTAATCTTGAACGCGCTCTGAAGTTGCCTGGCCACATGTGTTTCAGCTTTCATTTGAAATGTTGGAGGATGTGGTGGTGGTGATGATGATGATGATTTACCACCTCTCCCTGTGAATATGAAACCATATACATAGTTTTATAATATAAGACATATGTAAAACCAATGCATATTAAAATTAATCAATAAATACTTTGAAACCATTATTTAAAAATAATCTGGATAGGCCTGCCAGAAGAGACTGGTCTTGTGAATCATAGAATCATGGAGTTGGAGGAGACCTCAAGGGCCATTTGGTCTAACCCCCTGCTATGCAGGAACACAGAATCAAAGCACCCCTGACAGATTGCCAACCAGCCTCTATTTAAAAACCTCCAAAGAAGGAGACCCCACCACTATCTGAGGCAAATTATTCCACTGTGGATCTGTTAGTGTGGTTATGCAGCACGTGAAGATCCACGTGCAGCACCAGGATCACAAACTTCTCAGATGCAGCAGGTAACTTGTCAGCTGGAGAAGCACCTCTCCCCTTCCAGATAAAGAGACTCTACAGACAGACGTCTCTCAGATGAGGCTTTAATCTTAGTTCCTCTATATACAAGGCTATTTACAGCAATCATCCAATGCATACGACATCCACGATCAACACCCACATATGTGTCCAGAGGCTTCTGCCTTATATAGCCATGGCTCCACATGGCCTTCTGGCCCTGCCTCTTCCTCCTGGGCACCTGCCACTCACCTGAGTGACTCTGCAGTTTTGCAGCAGTTTGTGTGCTTTACAGCACCAGGTGACCATCCCCATGATGTCACATCCTATGACGCAGCATGAGTCACCATGACTCAGCGGTGATCAAATGCTGTGTCATCATGGCTGCTGTTACTCCCCACATTGTACATTTTAGCTCTGGGACTCCTTCCTAACAGGATCAGCTCTTATTGTAAAAAAATTGTTCATAACATTTAGGTGCCAGAAATAGTGAAAATTGAGTCCACTATCTGTCTTGGCTCAGTGCTAAGGAATCATGGGAACTGTAGTTTATTGTGGCACCAAAGCTCTCTCGCAGAGAAGGCTCAATGTCCCAGAAAAAAATACAATTCCCGTGATTCCCTACCACTGAGCCAGGACAGTTGCACTATTTCTGGCAGTCTGTAAAGGCCCCTAGTCTCTAGTCAAGAGCTAAAGAGCGGCCTTAAATGGGCACTGGTGGTTACAGATGCTTTCTATCACATGATGGATGGTGGCTACTTGTTACCACACATGCTTCTGAGCCAAGGTATGTTTCAGTGCATGAAGATATATATTTTAAAAGTTTTATGTTTGAATATAACATGCAAAGGAGGCAAACATTTGGATTTTTGTAGGAATTCACACATACACATGAATTCACAAATGTTCTTTGCCTATTTTCAACAGTATTCTCACACACAAAAACTGGTTGCTCTTCCTGAAATTTCATCCATATTTGGAGAAATTTGTAATTGCAAAAATTACTGCTCATTTAATCTCAGCTAGGTTTGTTTCCAATTTTTTGGAAAATAATTTGAGTTTTTCCGATGAGGTGTAGCTACCCAGTACACTATGTTCTGGGAACTGCAGCTAAACAGTATCAAGAGGGCTGTATAGTTTTCTCCCTAGGACTTGTAGATCATACAACTGTGGCTCTGGGGCTTACAAATGTACACATACAGCTCTTAGTGAGTTCTTGATTTTGAGAACAAGTCCTCATGCTATGCATTCTTATTGCAAAGAAACAAGCCATGGGAGGTTTGCTTTGCCCCCCTCCCCTGCATTATTTTCACTGACAGGCAAAGACCTTTTAATTTAGGCAAGCATTTGTCTCTTAACTCTTTTAACAGAGTGTGCTGTGTTTTTATATTTTTATTACTTTTTCAACTGTTTCTTTTTTAAAAATAGAGTTGGTTTTTACCTTTGCTTTTGAACTTTTATAAGATTTTACAATGAGTTATTTCCAACCAATTTAGGAAAAGAATGATACTGATACCTATTTAGCCAATTAGGGGGTGAAGCAGAAGGAGCGGCCAGAGGCTGATCCTTCCCTGATCACCCCAGGACCACACCACAGTCCTGAATGAGCCACAACAAGGAGTGTCAACAAACTGCTCCTTTCACGGCCAGTTTTGGGTTGCGTTTGATGGCCCCAGAGCAGCTTTGGTGTGACCTCTGAGCAATCCAGGGGCATGTGTCATATGCATGTTGCAACCTGAGATTGGCCCTATGGCAGCCCTTTTGGGCCGTCTGTTTGAGGTGCATTTTGGTAGCTGTATCCCTAGACTAGGAGTAGGAAAGCATCAGGAATTAGGGGGATGCACTTGCCCATAAGGAGGCCTTGGAGGGCCACTCTCCCTTGCTGCAGCCATAGGGAAAAATAAACTTTTCCCTCCCCAAGATATGGGACAATTTCACCATGTTTAGGCCCTCTCTGGGACATTTTAAGCCCGGGAGTCTGTTTAGTTAAGAGAAAGGGACCAGGAGGTCATTTCTGGGTCACTTTATTTTGGAAAAATAGACTCTACTGGGCTCAAAATGTTTGAGAGAGGCCAAAAACATGGTGAAATAGCTTCTATGCCCCAAGCGGGCACTCAGGGCTATTTTGGGCCTCCCCCCCATAATGTCTTTCAAAAAACAATTTGGATCTTGGGGCCCAGAGGCCCAGTGGTCACAATTTCTTTAGCCCTAGTGCTCTTTCTTTAGCCCTCTGCCTTTTGACTTGCCTGCTGTCACCCACCACTGCTGCCACCACTATCGTTCATGTTCTTCTCCTACATCCACATGTAAATGCAATAAAACTGATATTCTTCCTTGTGACTCAGTGCAGGCAAAAATAATCAGTTAATATTTTTTATAAGATGGATTTAGCAAAATAGAAGGTATATTATGTGACATGTATATGGCACATATAATGGTTGGAGCACAGCCTTCCCTTGCTAAGCTAAGTATGTTTAGGTCTAAGTCACTGCCTGAATGGGAGATTATCTGAAACTTCACCTTGAGTTGCATGTTGGAAGAGATGCAGAATATGAGTATAATAAAAGCAAAGAGAAAATCACTTTGCTATACAGCAGGGTGGGAAACTAAGGACTATTTGTACCTATCCCCAGACCTTAGTAGTCTGTATTTGCTCTCATACTCAATAACTCTTATTTCATAATCTTCAAAAGGCAAGGTTGGTAATATGCCATTTTGTAACTCCTCCAGGCCTGTTCTAAGACCTAAAAGGCTGGTCTTAGAAAAGGAAGCAGCCTGTTGAAGTAGAATTATCTTCCAGACATTACCATATGTTACTGCAACATCAGACTGTTATACCTGCCATTATTTCTAAAAATAATAATTAATAAATTTATACAGGAGCCCCGGTGGCTCAGTGGTTAAATGCCTGTACTGCAGCCACTCACTCATAGACCACAAGGTTGTGAGTTCAATACTATCCAGGGCTCAGGCTTGACTCAGGCCTGCATCCTTCCGAGGTCGCTAAAATGAGTACCCAGCTTGATGGGAGGCAATCAGCTTACAGTTGTAAACCGCTTAGACACTGCGTAGCGCGGTATGAAGCAGTATATAAATGAAGCTGCTTTGCTTTATACACCTCAAGATTGTATGGTTCATATGACAGGAAAGTACTATATTGGGTCAGAGGTATTACTGGCTTGAGTAAAATTTCATCACATCAGGAGAAGCTGTAGCCATTTATACCATCCACTCTCTCAATCTGAGACTACACTTTTCTTCCTGCATGCCTATTTCAAATTAATGAAAATTGAATTGGCATTTGATTGTGGCTTCTGATTTTTTTAAAGACTTCAGTCTAGGAAGTTACCTGGGTAAGCAACTCATCACCCTGTCAAAAAAGATCAATTCAGCTTTAGAGAGACAACTAAAGTGGCAGAGTGTGAACTAAAGTTCATAGATACATGAAAAAAAATGGAAGAACAGAAAGGAAATGTCTGTAAAAGCTGCCAATCCAAACCATACAGTGCAGAAAAAGAACATTGTCCAGTCCACAGCCAGAGCCTGAGGATACAAACTCTTGGAGATGTTCAATCAGATTTCAGAATGATTCTTTACTTTTTTATGTCTTTGGATAGTACAATTTGATTTGATAGTGGGGAAACCCTACAAAGTTATAAGATGTATATGTCAGTACTTTCAAATAAAAACTTAATTTAATTTATCCTTATTAAAGTGCCAGGCCTACTACATTTTAAAGTCAGTGCTTAGTCATTTTATACAGACATGACTATTAAATGTTCTTGCACAGTCAGGTTCTCTTAAATGTTTTCATTATCAATTAATTGGTTGAAAGGTTGAATTGTACCATCAGACATGTGTTTTATCTTGGCTTGTAAAACAGAAAATTCTGACAGTGATATAAATGCTTTTGTTTCCTTCTTAATTGTATTCTGTAAATCTGATAACGTAAAGTTTAAACTGTTCTTTAATTCCTCAGCTGGACCTTATTAAAGGCCAAATGAGCTTTAATCTATAGAAAAATAAAGGCTTAGTAAAGGAAAGGCTTCCTTCTGTTTGTCCTAATGTTGCCAGCCAACTGTCTAAGCTATAGAGAACTGTTTGACAAATATTTGTATCTGTGTCATAGAGGGACTCATGACCATTTGCATTTGAGAGGGATTTCATTGATAATACCAACTTTTTCAATAGATTACAGAATAAAGATGAATGTCAACTAGATTTTCATAAATGGGTCCATGTGGTTGTCATTTAATTAATCCCTTGTTCTCTAGGATTAGATTAATAGTAGGTTTTTTTTTTTCACACTAGGGTGTAAAAAAATGATGATAATCCAGATTCTTGGAGAGACAAAACTGGATTGGTAAACCTAAAGGCTGCATACATGCATGGTTTTCTTAAAGGAATGCTTCTTTATGGAAAGAAAGCCACGTGGTTGCCATCAAACATTTATTTGTATCATTTAGTTGAATTGATGACAAAACAATCATCATAACCTGTGCTGCCCTAGGTGTTCTCACCCCCCTCCCTCTCCTCCAGATAACTCTATAATATGAAATGCTGGCATGGGCATGGACTATGTGGATATGTATGCTTGCTGAATGCATTTGTGCAGAATTGAGCATTACACTTTTTCTCTTTTCTCTATGCAAATGTTTGTTTAACCCAGGGGTAGGCAACCTTTCCCCTTTAAGGGCCGAGGGACTTCAGCTCCCAGAAGCCTCAGCCACGTTGGCCAATAGTCCCATGTTGGCCAATAGCTCCTGGGATTCTGGGATTGCCTACCCCTGGTTTAACCCAACAACTGAAATTAGTTAGGATTTATTGGAGTAATCCTTGTCAGGTAACCATGCTTAGTTGAACCTTGGAGTCAGAAATTTCTGTACTCTTTCACAGAAAGCAGTAAATAGAACTAAAGAAACCAAAGTGAATGTACAAAGAAATTTCAGATGAACTGAAATTTAAAAGAGACATCTATAAGAAACTGAAGAAGAGAGAAATCACCAAAGAGGTATAAAGACAAATAGCCAGTACTTCTAGGGGGAAGGTGAGAAAAAGCTAAACCTCAGAATGAGCTCAGGCTTGCTAGAGAGACTAGAAACATCAGAAAGATGGTGGTGGTGGTGGTAGTGAAATACTTGAAGTAAAGAAAGGCAAGAAGAAGGAAACTGCAGGGCTACTGAGTGGAGAAAATCATGAATCTGCAGGGGACAGAGAGAAAGTGAAATATTTTATTTGCATCAGTCTTCTCCACAAAGGAAGACAGTGCTTCATCTGATGAAAACAGAGAAAATCATTCTGTGAGCAGAAAGGAATATCTAGCTACTGTAAATGAATTCAAATCACATCTTGTGAAGAATGTCTTAGGGAGATTGGTATGTTCAGCCTGGGGAAGAGAAGACTGGGATGTGACATGATAGCCATCTTTAAATATCTGAAGGGATGTCACGCACAAGATGGAGTAAGCTTGTTTTTCTACTGCTCCCTCGAAACATTAGGAGACATTAGGAAGAACTATTTTTACTGTAAGATTTATTTGACAATGGAATAGACTGCTTTAAAGTGTGGTGGACTCTCCTTCTTTTCAGGTCTTTAAAAAGATGGATGGACATCTTTCAACAAGCAATGTTTTAGTTATGTATTCCTGTATGGCAAGGGGATGGACTAGATCAGGGGTAGGCAACCTTTCCCCTTTAAGGGCCGATGGACTTCAGCTCCCAGAATCCCAGGAGCTATTGGCCAACATGGGACTATTGGCCAACATGGCTGAGGCTTCTGGGAGCTGAAGTCCCTCAGCCCTTAAAGGGGAAAGGTTGCCTACCCCTGGACTAATCCCAACTCTGATTCCATAATTCATCTGGAACACTTTTCACCACAGTTCAAGAAAGATATTGACATGCTTCAACATGTCCAGAGCACTGTGTGATGGAGTCACTGGGCAGACTTGGTTTCCTGACAGCCAATCACGGTTTGGGCTGACTGTGATGGAGGGGCTGTAGGAGAAGAAGTAGATATAAAAGGCAGGAGTGAGTGACTGTGAGTTTAGTTGAGGGGGAGTTTAAGAGAGTTGAAAGGAACTGAGTTGAGGGAAGGTTCTAGTTCAGGGAAGGTGCTTGAGTGAGAGTTCTAGGAAGAGGGCCAGATAAGGAATCTGATTGGGCCTAGAGAAAGAGAGATATCCTGATAAGACAGTAGAGAAATTGGAGAAAGAGATTTATTATTATTATTATTATTATTATTATTATTATTATTATTAAACACTAGGAAGAAATTCTAGACTGTAAGAGTTGTCCAGAAGTGGAATGGACTTCTTTGGAGGATGGTGGACTCTTTTTCAGTGGAATTTTTTACACCAATATTGAATGGCCATCCCTCAGTAGTGCTTAATTTGTGTATTCCTGCACAGCAGATAATTAGACCAGAGCTCTTATATTTCCTTTCAACTGTAGACAGTAATAGGGTGTTGTTGTTTTTTTTTTAAAAAAATCCTAACACTCAATATTTTTATACTTTGGGTACCACATGTTTGGACATTCTGAATTAATGCAGAATTGTCTTACATATTTTAATCAGCGGACTTCCTTAGGATTCTCCTGTCCCATAATCTACAGCTGCAAATTTATTGAAGTTACTCTAATGTTCCCATGATTTTTTGTGAGCTGTGTTTTGATTGTGAACCCATTATTTGGGAAACAGTGTTTCTGGGCCTTAATAACATTGTCTTTGAGGAATGAAGTTGAGGACACTTGCATAAGTAAATAAGCTGTGACACAGTTACAAGAGATAGTGCCAATAATGACTGTGAGGAAGCAGTGAGAAAGCCTCTTGTTCCAGTTGGTTCCTCAGCTCACTAAGGTCTACCGTACTTTTCTCTGATATTACAATTTTCTGTGTTAGGGTTTTGAGTGGCCTTCATGTATTGTTACTATATGGTATCTCAAAGATGCCATATGACTTAGGGCCTTTGCAGACTGCCAGAAATAGTGCAAATTGAGTCCACTTTAACTGCCCTGAATCAGTGCTGGGGAATCATGGGAACTGTATTTTATTGTGGCACCAGAGCTCTCTGACAGAGAAGGCCCAATGTCTCAGAAAAAAATACAATTCCCATGATTCCCTAGCACTGAGCCAGGACAGTTAAAGTGGTCTCAATTTGCACTATTTCTAGCAGTCTGGAAAGGCCCACAAAAATGTGTAGTTTGCATATCATTGACATTTGTAAGGCATATCTTTCTTTGACTGGGAAAGATGAAAACAATAGTAGTAAAATGATGCATAGTGTTTCTATTACTACATGACCATTTATTACAGCAGTAAGAAATTGCTGACAGAAAACTGCTTTTTATTGGCACTTGTATATCACATTATCCAGCCACCATTTCCTCTTTCCTGAATAGCAGACCAATGAAGTCAGTAGTTTTGGCTTGATTCCAGTGTGAACTGTGAATAAAATGGCACACAATTAGCTGTTATAAGCTAAATAAATAAATAAATAAATAAATTTCAAATGCATTTGTCTCTGAAACCGTATTTAAAAATAGAAAGAGTTCCTACCTGCATTATAAAGTCATGCTGAATACTAGATAGCCTGGTGGCCTCATAGGTATCATTGCTGATGGTTATTTCTTTCTTCTCCTTTAGTTGTTCTCCTGAGTTAACCAATGTATCTCCAGTACATAATTACGAAGGGGTATTGTAAAGTTTTAATTATCATCTTTTAAAAAAAATTGGCAGAAAGTTAATTTGATTTGCAGTTGTTAACTTATCTCTATGTAGTCACCATCCAGATTTACACATTTTCCCCAGTATTTCTTGACCACCACCCCCCAGATACCGTTATTGTAGAAGTCTGAAGATTGTGCCCTATGAGGATTTTACAATTTAGTCATTTCTGGCACAACCTGTCAAAAAAATAAAGGACACAATGAGCTGATTTTCTCAACATCATGTACTTAGGGACCAAAGATGACACTGACAAAATTTCATCAATATACCATAATATCTTCTGGGTGATAATTATTACTTTATGCTACCCCCTTGTAAGGCACAATCTGCAGATTTCTACAATTTCACGTATTCAAAGGGTCAAGAAATGCTGGGGGAAATGTGTAAATCTGGATGGTGACTACATAGAGATAAGTTAACAACTGCAAATCAAAACAAACTTCTGTTAAATTATTTTAAAAGTGATAATTAAAACTTTACAATAAAATACCCCATCGTACATATTTCAAAAATTCTAAGCATCCCAGGATGGTGTAGAATTAAATGATGATGTTAAAATGGCATCAAAGTGTTATATCTGTGCAATATGGATACACATGACACTTCTGTTTTAAAAACAATATTCAAGCTCTACTATTCTAAGAGTTCCAAAAAACAGCAGATGCATCTGTTTCCATGTGTTTTTTTTTTTTTGTCTAAGTATCATTTTAGTATGGGTTTCAGGCACTGTCAGTCAAAATCATTTTGCAATTATTCTGTCCCTTCACCTCCACCTCTTCCTCTGTGTATGATGAACAAGAGTAAATGGAAAAAAGAAAACATATGAGTCTAGATTGCATATTGCTAATATATTTTAACTGGGATACTTGCTAGGGAGTGCTGATGCTCATCAGGACACTTTTGCCAGTGTTCCAATATGGATTGATAACAGGGTTCCTTAGCACCTCTGCTATGAAATATGTGTAAAGTTATGAAATGCTGAACATGGTAGACAATTCCAGCCATAACATCTTATTGCATCTCAAGCAAAGAAACTGTAAGAATTTTTTTTAAAGAAATAATAATCAAAGAGTGTTTCCCTCCACAAAATCCTCAGAGCGAAATGTAAACTATTGATTTGTTCTCTTATCTTCTCCCTACTGAGAAAGGTGAAGATTGTGACTCGGGGCCAAACGAGGAGAAGTACATTCATATAATGAAGAAGAATCACAGGCATAGGAGTTCTAATCAGGATAGATGGATAAAGTGTAAGTGAGCTTTGACCCTTTGCTCCCTTCTTATAGTTGCAAACTAGAGTGAGGGGTCTATACCTACTATTTGTATTGGAAATAGAAAAAACTTCTATTCATGCCAACTGAAGCTCCAACAAATACAAAGGGACCTATGATCAGGATCAAAACTAGATTGTGGTGCCAAAAAGTTAAAGCCCCATTCCTGTTCTAGGTTCTTAATCCACATGTGGGGCCTACGCCTGATATTTATTTTTTAAAAAGTCATTTATGCAATTTGTAAATAGCTAATTGTGTGACTGAGATATCATTTCATTTGGCTTGGCTCCTGAGACAATGAAGAGGGAACTGAAAAGAAAAAAGAGAGAGGCAGAGAGGTGCTAGCTCTTAAAAGGAAGTCACTATTTGTTGTTCTTGTTGTTGTTGTTGTGTGGCTTTAAGTCTATCCTGACTTGTGGCGACCCTGAGGCAACTCTATAATGGGGTTTTCTTGACAAGTTTCTTCAGATTCAAGTGGCTTCAATTAAAGTTTAAAGAAGTGGGGGGCAAGAAAAAGACAAGAAAGACAAGGCTTCAATAGCTTTTAAACCAGGGGTAGGCAACCTTTCCTCTTTAAGGGCCGAGGGACTTCAGCTCCCAGAATCCCAGGAGCTATTGGCCAACATGGGACTATTGGCCAACATGGCTGAGGCTTCTGGGAGCTGAAGTCCCTTGGCCCTTAAAGGGGAAAGGTTGCCTACCCCTGTTTTAAACCTTATAAATGCATTTATCTCAGCCTGCCCAAATTTTGAGATCCTGGAAAAGGTTTTCCCTTCGTTCCACCACCATCAAAAACATGTTTGATGAGGACACAGAAGAGGGCCTTCTCGCTGGCTGCTCCAAGTGATGTTAGGTTTCCCTCTTTGTTTTCTTTCTGATGTCTGGCAAACCCCACTGTGACACCACTATGTGTATGGATATACCTATACATCTCCTCCCCCTCCCCTCCTTCTCTTTTTTCTTGAAACACCAAGTAAAAATTATAGAATTACGAAATGTCTTTTGGTTTGTTTCAGTATGTTTTCAGTAGCTTCCTTAAAGAATTACACCTCAGCATTCCAGGAGGTGCAAAAATCATGCCAATTTGCAGGCTCATATTTGTTAGTATGGATAAAGACAGTTCTCGATCACATCAGGACTTACTGTCTTAGGATATCTCAAACATTCTTTTAGTGTGAGCCTCCCCCCCAACCCATCATTGTTCACGGGACAGAATTTCTCCTGTTTTCATCAGGGAAAGGATAAATTCTTCACCTCAGCATTGTACAACATGAAGAAAATAAACACTTTCTACAGCCTCTTAATGAGTTCTTTGGAAGTTGTTCATCTTTAATGAAACAGTATTCAGGAAGTTTAGAATGGATGAAAAAGAGTTTTTGTAAACCATGTAGGCATTCTTCCTGTAGGGATCATATACAGGATGCACAGAGGTTTCTTGTGTCTTTAAATGGGATGAATCACAGCATTATAAACAAAAGGCTTGCCTTTAACACACCTGCACCTGATAGCAAAGTCATCTCTACATTCAACTAACATGTTCATTCTGACTTTCAAATCCCTGTGTAAACATGCTCACAACAAATCAAGACAATGTGTTAATTGTAAAGCTTTAATGCAAAAGATATTGTGTTTCTCTGTTGCCTCTGGAATAATTGCTTGTGGGTTGTTGTTGTTGTTTTTTAAAAGCTCTGGCTACTACACATACTATTATGCTCATTTAGTTTGATGGAAATTTCTTGAGTGAATGCCATCCCCTCTTTTTTTTTTTTTTTTTTTAAATACTTCTGAATTTGTATATCTATTGAAGAGATGCTGGTTTGACAATGCACTCCTATTCATGCTTCCTTGGAAGTAAATCTCATTATTGTCAGTTAGGCTCCCCTAGGTTTGCAATTTCAATCAGATATATTAAACTGGATTGTATTATACCAGTTACCTGCATGGTAAAAAGAGCAGAGCCAAAAGGGTTACTTTATCTGGGTGAGGCTGTGGAATGTGTGGCCAGAAGTAGTTGGTTTGTAATTCCAGCTGACTGTAACTAGTGCTGAGGGATGTTAAAAACTGTAACCCAGCAATCCCTGAAGGACCACACATTCACCATTCTTACTGTAGTCTGTAGTATCTCCAATTTAAGGATGACTGTTCTAGAGTAGTGTGTTTCAGGCTATCTGATGTGAGGGACCAGCATTTTTTTTAAGTGCCAGGAACTGATACCAGATTTGTTCCTATTGGCTACAACTGTTTCTTTTTCCCTCCTGGAAATTCTGCACACACAGGTAGCTAGTGGCTCACAGACAGTCATTGGTCCATTGGTCACTACTTTGTTATAGCAGTGCTTTAGTCCACATTATTAATTAGACTTATATGAAAGTCTCAGGGCAAAACCAAGCATGACATGACATGGGATGGGAGATATGGGGAGGTATGGCTTAACTTTCTCTCTAGATCTCTTTCCAAATCTCTCATTTCTGAAATTTCTGTTAAATGTGGAGGTGAAATGGCTAATTATATAGACCTTTAGATATATATGGGTTTTCCATTAGAGAAACAGTATTTGCTTGATGGGGTGATTCCCAAACTGTTCCCAGTTCTAGAACACCTCCACACATTGGCCAATTTAAATGTTTAGCCCATATCTTCAATATGTGAAATATTGGGTTTCCTTTACTCTGAATCAGGTTGGCAAAAGGGTAAATGAAGGGCAAAATCTCATCTGCCTTTTTAGTAACACATCTTTCTACAGCTGCTGTACAGCCTCAGTGCTTCTTTTCATCTCTAAACAAACTTTGTTATACCTTTCTAGTATTAAACTTTTCTTGGTGTCTCACCATTATTTTAATTTCTCTAAAGAAATGTAGCTCATGTTTGGGAAGTACACACCTGCCTAAATTTTCCATAGTATATTATCAGGATTCCTGCTGGGGTACTGCGCTAGCCAAGCTCCTGACTGCATCAGCTGTTGGGATTTTTGCAAACTTGTTCAAGGAGATATCTCTCATGATGGAGCAGCTCCTTGTTTCTCCAAAGCACAACCAACCGTCCTACAGGCTGATCAGCATTAACACACAACTGTGCCCTTCCCAAGACCAGAACAGCATTGATTTGCTTCTACCCACACTGGGAAGCTACCAGCTAAACTGCCTCAGGTTGCTTCCAAGGTGTCTCTTCAGTTATCCATATACGCATATGCGAGCAGAGCCTTACGGTTTATGGCTTTAAATAGCATTGTTGTTGTGTGCCTTCAGGTAATTTACAATTTATGGCAATTTATTCCTGGTTTTAAGGAAAAGGCAGGGTATAAATAAAGGTGAGGATGATGCGGTGCATGGCGGCAAACATATCGTTTCACTGCTAATGCACCTGGAATACATACATGTACAAAAGCAAGCTTTGGTCAAATATTCTCAGTTGAATAGGATAAATCCTCTATCCAGTGGTCAGTTTGACTGACTCACAGATGACACCCACATACCCAGACACCAGCACAGTTAGAAACTTTGATGATAATAGCCAGTCAGCTGTTTGAAAAAAGATGTGAATTTTGACTCTTTTCTCTTAGGGGGGTTGCAGACTGCCAGAAATAGTGCAAATTGAATCCACTTTAAGGGTTAGGGTTAGTGCTAGGGAATCATGGGAATTTTTTTTTCTGAGACATTGAGCCTTCTCTGTCAGAGAGCTCTGGTGCCACAATAAAATACAGTTCCCATGATTCCCTAACCCTAACCCTAAAAGTGGACTCAATTTCCACTATTTCTGGCAGTCTGCAACCCCCCTGAGATAACAGGTGGGATGGTGAATGTTTTAACCCAAACCAATCCAAGGTGCTGAATTTATGGAGGGAGGTCAGTATTCAGCACCTTTGATAGTTCCTTTAATGATCAGACTAGTGTGGTTTCTAATTTTCTTGTCAAAATGAAGAAAGTTCTATCTAATGTGCATTATCAGAAACAGGATGTATGTTATAGGTGTGTATCACAGCTTCCCTGTGTATATTGCTAGAAGAAGAAAGACCAAGCTGGATGGTTGTATAGTACCATTAGGAACTTAACTATTTGTCTTATCTGGGAATAAAACAAGCTATGGCTAAACCCTGTTCAAGCATTACTCACTGAAATAGCCAGCTGAGCAGTAAGACCATGCATTTATAGCTGCAAGTTCATGTAGCACTTCTGGACTTATCATGTTATAATATTATAAAAAGCATGTCTCTATTTTGTTGATAGAATTCTAGGTTTTTTTTAAAAAAAAACATGGTTGATCTGACAGTCCTCCTGCTTAGAGTAGGAATGAGTGAGAATTTTGTTTCAATTTATTTTTGATGTGGATTTTCTAAAAAAAATTTTTTTTTTCATAGTGGGATGTGAAGAAGCTGAGATTTAAAAATGTAAATGTGGGTGCAAGCAAAATTAGTATTCATACAGTCTGGAAATTATACTCTGGGGGAAGTATCGTCTTGTCACATTCTTCTGGTTTTGGTTCTGCCTCGCTACTTCATTATAACAGTGAGTTTTCTTCCAAATCCAGTAATGCCTCTTAAAAAGAATAACTTATTTGAAATACCTCAGGATAGACCTCAGTTTTGACAGGTGATCTAATGTAGTAGTTCTTGGACTGTAATTAGCAAAACACACAGCAGGAAGTTTAAAAAAATCCTTTTTTTTAAAAGACAGATTTTCCAGGTTGAGCACACATCCTAAAAAAACAAAATCTAAAAAAAAACAGATCTCAGACAGTGTAACTGCCTTTGATATTGCCTGTAAATGGTTCTGTCATGTGGCTTTTGAGTAAGTGTATCCTTTGTAGGATATTTGCTCCAGTGGTGAATAAAATCTCAATTCAGCAACCAAGTGGTTTGCCAATAGAATAAGTGTGGATATCCAACTTTAAAGAAAACATTCTTGGTGTTAAAGCATAGCCACATTACAAACCTCAGAAGACTGAAAACCCCAATGATTTTCCAACTGGAATTTCTTCCTAATGTGAAACTGATGGAATATAAAATAGACTTGATTCTGTGACATCTGTACTGGTTGCAGATTTTTGAAAATGAGTTCAAAGACCATGAATCTACTCACATTTTCAGCATATCTGTGATTTGTTAACTGTGGATGTCAGGTGAGATTGTGCATATTTTGTGATGCATAACTTAGTAAATGGAACCATACATTATAATAATAAAACAGTACTTTGATATCCCATTTTGTTCTACCTCATGTTGGCAAAGGATTGTCAAATGATGCCAACCTTCCTGTTCTTTGAAACCAGGAAAGATGAAACCCATACCCAGCTGGGAAATAGAAGGTTTTATTCAATTCACTGCAATCCATTCTATGGTAGCACTACAGTTACTTGCTAATGGAATGACAATCAGCTCTAAATTAATACTTAACTATAATAATCTAACAATAATTGAATTTCTTGTTTATTTATTTAATTTATATCCTGACTTTCTGCTTAGATGGGACCCTTGTTATGAGTTATGGCTTATAACAAGGCCAAAATGAGCTAAAATTAAAAACCCATAATAAAAATATTTTTAAAACATTAAGTCAGACAAACATGCTAATTTAAAACATTACAAAATCATTTTAAAAACCCAACAGTAAAAACAAAATACAGCATGCACACATACCCAAAAACCCTCCTGTACAACCCATTAATTAACTGATATTTAATTGATAATAAATTAATACCAAAATAAAGACAGAAATTAATTACTTAGAGGGAAGGAAAGCACATTATCACTTTGAAACCCTTCATGTCCTACCAAAGGCCCTGTGATCTTCCACAAACAGGTGAACTGATCTTCCAGTTGCCTAAATCTGGACAGCAGCCTCCCCACTTGGCATTCACCAGAAATAGGTAACAGTTGTGCCCTTAACTTTGCTCCATCCAAACAATGGCATTCTTCTTGTTCTCCAGCCCTCATACAGGACTGGTAAAGCCCTTGTTGTGAGATGCCCAAATTGCATTATAATTTGACATTTCAGTCTTGCAGTCTGACTGTCTTCGAGGTCATTCCCACTTACATTTTCACCGGTTAGCGAATTGTGTTGACACCGGGGTGGCTGGTTTGATTGAGTGCGATGTTTAGTTCCCACTATGGAAGCAAATCATGCCATTATTCCATGTAGTTCCCACTTACGAAGGGGCTTCTTCCCTCCCTCCTCAATGCAGTGGCACCTCAGTGGCTGTGGGATGTGAGCAGTGAGCTCTGGTGTCCTCTGGGAGGGAAAGGGAGGGAAACCTGCATCATCTACCTCCCCTAGCAAGGGCTACAACCTCCTGTTCTGCTCCCAGGGGCCGTCTCACATTGAGGCTGCTGTGTCTGGGCTTCCCCTTGTGCCCCCTCCATTCTTGGCCAGCAAACAGCAGTGCAGTGCATCCTGAGGGCTTCAAATGCCCAACATGTTTCCATTGACCAGAGGGAAGGAGGGAGGAGGAGGAGAGGAAAGAGGGAGGGAGACAGAGGAGGAGGAAGAGAAGGAGGAAGAGAGAAAGCCAATGGAACACAAGCACCCCCAGCACTTTTGCACCCCCAGTCCTGAGGGAAAAGGCACAGCTGGGCTTTGGGATGATGGAAGGAAGGAAGATGGGTCCCCAGACAACTGGCCTGCCTGGCCTTGCCTCCAGCTCTGTCTGGCAAAAGGGATCCTGAGCATGAGCAAGAGTCCCTGAGAAGAAGCCTCTCTGCCTCAGTAATATTACAATGATACAATTCATTACAATGTGATTCAGGTCCATCGTTCACACTTGCTGAACATGGTTCTGAATAGTTTCCCCCCCAAAAAAATGCACCAGAAAACTACTACTCAAAAAGTGCAGGGGTTTTTTTGGATTTGTAATGGTTCAAAGTGACTATGAATGATTGCAGTCACTTCTGAACACAGTTCAGGGAATGAGACAGCTATACAGCAATTCACAATTCACTGTAAATCATAGTGGGAATGAGGCCTTAGCTACAGTAAGAGAACTTGGGATCCAGCTACACCAACCATCAGTTAAATTTCAAGTCACAGGAATATAATTTTTAAAACTCTACAAATATCAATTATTTTTCCAATGAATAATTATTACTCAATCCAACATCCGATCAGTATAGTATAAATATTGACATGTGAATTTATGCTATTCTGAACCATATAGCAACACTCCTCTGACTTATTGTAAAGCTTCAAAGCCACCTCACATGACTATTCCATGCTTCTCGGTAAGCAAGCAGGATCAGAGAAGGTCTGGCTACCCCCCTTCCCCATAGGCAGACACACAATTATGATATCAGTTCTAAAATCCGTGGGGTTCTTCCAAGGATCTTAGAGGTTCTATAACCATTGTACATCTGGCTGGAGGTGGAGTTGCCAGGTGCTTCTCTGATCCTGCCTGCTCAGTGTGAAGTATAGAATGGCTGTGTGGCATGCCTTTGGAGCATGAGATGGTGCACTTTGCTACACAGAGAGGAAGGGAGTAACAACCTCCACAGCACATCATCATGCATAAGGGACACCTATATGTGCATATGTCTCTAAATGAATTCCAACCATTGTGTAGTACATCCAGCCAGAAGGGATAACCACTGAGCATGTCCATTGTAATATAAGAAGGCATTATCTGTATTACATTGCCAGTATTTAGATGAAGTGGCCAATTTCTTTCTAAAATTGTGTCTGTGCATGCATGAGTGCACCTTCAAGTTGCCTGTCAACATACAGTGGCCCCATGAATTTCATAGGTTTTTCTTAGTCAAGGAATAGTAGAGGTGATTTTGACAGTTCTTGCCTCTGAATTACAGCCCACAGCATCTGGTATTCTTTGGTGGTCTTGTATCCAAGTACTAACCAGACCTGTTTAGCTTCCAAGATCAGATGGGATTTTATGCCTTTAGAGTATTTGTAGTGGTATCTGATATAAAATATCATTTTTTGCTGAACCAAATGTGGTTTTAAAAACTGTTTCAGATATTAGGGCAAAGGCAATGTCCTTTGGTTGATTTGCATATGATGTGCTAACTCTTTCTTTGACTCATTTCTAACTTACTTGACATCAATTTTAGTCCTTTACAACAAAAATTTATAAACTGTGTTCTCTCTGGAATACCCTTGGTGTTTCTAACATAAGAGTAGCAGCTGAGTCACTCAGAGCTGATGGTCCATATATGGGCACCAAGTCATGATGTACTTGTAGATATTGACAAACTGCACTGCAGGATAGCTGGTATGTAACCCTGAATAGTGAACATGACAAGTGTTCTAGATCTGGTCTTTTCACATTCATTGTGCATCTCGCAAGTAGGAGAGGGGATGTAATATATAAATCCAACAATCAATAATAATAATAATAATAATAATAATAAAATGTATTTGCATCCCGCTTATTGGCAGACAATCCAAGCGGCTTACAGTAAAATCTGTATAACATATCCCCCAAAAAGGGAGAAAAAAACACAAGCCCATTTCTCCAATGAAAAATATTCTCACAATTTTCAAATAAGTATTAGCCCAATGAGATAGTTTAGCCTGAGTACATAAATAGAATTGTAGTTGATGACAGATTATATACTAGAAACTGCAGGGAGCATCATGCTAGCTATCACTGAACCAAGAAATTCACATGAATCTTTTGATATAATTAGTCACTTTTGAGAATGGCTCAGTATATGTTTGCATATATATCTGAACACAGAGCTTTGATTCAATGTCAGTATTCAACAGTATTTCAAGTGTATTTCAATCTCCTAATATCTCAGACCTTAAAACAATTTAATTTATTGAAGTCTTTAATTAATTCAGACTAATGAAAATGTCTCTTACACAGCAGTAAACAGGCTAGACTAGCATAAATATTTTTTGGCTTCCAAATCTTGGCTGAAGAATTAAGTTCATATAAATAACATTTTGCACATAGTTATGTCTTATGAAAGATTTTAACAAGAAAGATTAAAATATTAATGCTGAATGTGGGTTCCAATTTCTTGTCTTGATGTGGAGCTATTCATTTGAATGTTGCATTATCCTTTCAAAATATTACTTGTGGGAAGGCAATGCAATGGCTTGCCAAAAATGACATTATGTCAGCTGCCATGCTCTATAAACATATTACACACACCTTATACAAACAAACTTCAGTGAGCTAATTGTCCAGAACAAAAACACTCAGAGAGAAAAAAGATGGAGGATTCAAAATGATTAATTGTATAGCTTTTTATAAAACATTTCACCAAAATATTCCAATGTATAACTAACTGTTCATAAAGATCTCTCTAAGGTAAACCTATTTTTCTTAACACCAAAGAAGCTCTTGTGATAAATGGTGTTAATGGTGATGAAAAAAGCATGCAATAATGTAGACTTTATGCTAACTACATTGCAAACTATAGCAGAAAAGAGCCATAGGTGCAAAAGCCAATTAAAAACAACTGAGATAGTTCATGAATTTTTCAACTAAAACAGACAAGAAATAAAAGTAAGCTAATAGGTACACAGGGCCTTTACAGATTGCTAGAAATAGTGCAAATTGAGTCCACTTTAACTGCCTTGGCTCAGTGCTAGAGAATCATGGGAATTGTATTTTTTCTGAGACATTAAGCCTTCTCTGTCAGAGAGCTCTGGTGCCACAATAAACTACAGTTTTTCTGAGACATTAAGCCTTCTCTGTCAGAGAGCTCTGGTGCCACAATAAACTACAGTTTCCATGATTCCCTAGCACTGAGTCAGGGCAGTTAAAGTGGACTCAATTTGCACTATTTCTGGCAGTTTGCAAAGGCCCTAAATCTCAGCACATGTAACAAAACAATTGTACCTTTCCTTTCCTATTTACTCCTACCCCACTTTCCTTTCCTTTACATTTCCCTTGGATTTAATTTTAGGTTGAAAGTTGCTTGGGGCAAAGACCTATCCTCTAATGCCCTGTAAAGTGCATGCACGCTGATGGGACTGTACAAGAAAAAAAAGGTCATCATTATAACTGTGATTTATGACCAGCAACTCTAATAGTGTTCCATTTTCTTACATCTACATACATTACTCTTATCTCCCTAAACTTCAAGATGTATCACATCAGGGCAATATCTTTCACTTCAGTCATTGACAGATCAGTAGCTGAAGCCATACCCTTTCCAGATGTAGCTATAAGCCTTTTTTTTTTTTTTTTTGGCAACAGCCAATACAATAAAATTAATTTATGAATATCTCTCTAATATGGTCCTGTAGACAATGATGATTTAGGCAGGGTATGATGCTAACTATCACCATGTAGTTGAAGAATTTCATAATTTCAAAACCAGCAGAGTGCCTTGAAGGAAAAAATATTTGGGGCAGATGTGCTAGTCAAGTTGAACTAGGATCAATCAACACACATGTTTAGCTTCATGATCCATTGAAACAAGAGTGTGTAAAAGTTATTTTGGGACTGCAAATGACATGCTGAATAAAATGGTCTGAGTAAAACACATGTCAGGGTCAGTGGTCCTCTGCTTCCCCAGCAAATGTGAGACCTAGGATATTGACTTCTCCAAAGGACTTACAAACAGAAAGAGGATGGGGGGAAAGATGCAATGAATACTTGAGTGTATGGAGACAAAAGCAAGCAAAAAAGAAAAGATTGAAAGGAAGTGGGGAAAGAAAGAAAATCAGGGTGTGTTTTCTAATTCTTGTGAAGCTGAGTACCCTTGGTTTTTAAAGTGACAAGAAAGTTCTGAGAGGATCACATAGCTTAACTAAGGGCCTTTGCAGACTGCCAGAAATAGTGCACATTAAATTGAGGCACTGCCCTGGCTCAGTGCTAGGGAATCATGGGAACTGTAATTTATTGTGGCACCAGAGCTCTCTGACAGAGAAGGCTCAATGTCTCAGAAAAAAATACAATTCCCATGACTCCCTAGCACTGAGCCAGGGCAGTGCCTCAATTTAATGTGCACTATTTCTGGCAGTCTGCAAAGGCCCTAAGAAGAGATATTCTAACTGAGGGAATATGTCTCACTCAGGAGTCCTAATAAGGTATTAATGATCCACTCAATACATGAAGAATGGGAATCTTGTGAGCTGCCATGGGCCCCTTTTTGGGAGAAAGACACACAAAAATGAAATAAATAAAATATAAATACATAAAATGCAGTAGCACTGCATCCTCTCCCATATGTGAACCTCAGCACATTGAGGATGATGAATTTGATGAGGAGAGTACCTCCTGTTAGTGGGGCTCTCCATGTGAGTTGAAACCTTGGAGAGCTTGGATAGTGGAGGTTGTCCAACTGTAGGAAGGCAATTGAATAGGGATGTATAAGGGCACAGGCCTTGCATGCTACATCTGTATAGATTGAAGGATGTCCTTTAAACCACAGCTAGGAACTTATTTTTCCCCCTGTAGGAGTTTGTATGTGGTTGAGCCACACCATAAATGAGCAAATTTATTACTGGCAGTAGTGGCTGGACTGTAGTTTTCTACTTTTCTGAGCCCACTCTTCTCTTTCTGCCACCCCTTCCCTCATTCATCTCTCTCTCTCTTTGACCAGCAGATTGTGAAGGCATGGGCAGATTATACTTGATCACTTGCAGAAGTTTTTCTGAAATTAAGCTGAACGCTTCCTACATGTAGTTCTAGATTAGCCATCCTTACTATAAAGCAGCATCTTTATCCATATAGTTCTACTGTACTATCATTGCTTTCCCTAGAAGGTTTTAAAACACACATGTATATGGTTATTCACACACACACACACACACACAAAGAGAGAGTGTGTGTTTAGAAATTCTGAATATTAACTGAGCTTGTCATTTTGAATTGTTGTAGAACAGAAGATAAAAAAATGAAATGTGAAAGAGAATAGAAATGTCAAAAGCAGAGCAAGTATGGACTACAGTCAATGAACTCTGTCTTTCTATGGATAATAATAGCAGCAGCAAAAAGAAAATGGTTAAGGGTGGCATGAGGCTATAAGTTCTCTTCTACTGGCCTTCCAGATGTCCTGGCCATGAGTGCTTCTTCTTCTAGTGATGGTTATGTTTTGCTCGTTGATGACACCACAAGGGAAGCTAGTTCAGCATAAGGGACCTCTGCTTCCATCTGATTTAGCTTTGTCTGTCTTCAGTGATGTCAGTCCATAGTCAAACAGAACAAGTAATTTGACAATATCACTTGATATGACTGCCCTCCTAACCCACTCCACTCCAGCCATTCAACAAATAATGGCAGCAAAACTTAAAGCTTCCAAATATTGTGAGCTGCAATGAACTGGTGAAAAAAAGGTGAGCGCTGCAGTAGATGGGTGTCTTTCAGAGCATTCCCCAGCCTTACCCAAACTCCTTTTTGTGGCAAGAATATTCAATGGAAGTCTTAGATTGTCCCCAGCAATAAATTATTTAAGTCACAAAGACTAACTTCAAGGCACTACATACTATATAGTCAGCTGGTAGTAATAAATTCCAACTTAAATTGATTAAATAATCATTTTATTTCATCCAGTTTCCCTTTTGAAAAAATATTGCATCAGATAGGCTGACAATTCTTCCAGATGTTGATAATCACTGACTTTCCTCCCATTTATGTTGATTTTATATGAACATATGGTAGATGAATCAATAATATTCTGTCTCCCCATTTCCAGTCCAAGATGGCACTGTGGATGTCTATATGTTTTATTAACAAACAATAAAATCAGTGTTTGCAGAGTTATGTAAATATGGCCAAGATCCAAATAACTATTTTAACACAAAAATGAAAGAGATGGGAATTCTCCCCCAACACATTCACTTGCAGCAGCACACTCCTGTTTCATATTTCAAACTGCTTTTTAATCTGCCTTCAAGTTGCAAAGAGCTTTTTCATGTGACATGGTGAGCTGCATATCCGTGGCTCCATTGGGCAAATGAAACTCATTATACAGTTTGGTTCTAGGCCTATGTCTAATATTAGAGCTGTGCTGAAGCTGGTAATTTCAGGGCTGGGATGAGGACACACAGCACAGATGAAACCTGTCTAGGGAAGAAAATTGGAGAGGGTGGGGCAGGGAAAATCCAGCAATCACTTTCTTCTACATTTTGACCTTTAAAACCTCAGGTTCTTTCCCTGCCAAATTTGAAAAATGGCAGATATCCCATTAATTCTCAATGGTGATAACCAGTTGGGTGATTATCCAGCTGAATCCAGCAGGTATAGCTGTTTCTAGCATTAATAAAACAATGTTGTACTTGGATGCTTTATAGGTACTAAAGATACGGAGCCTCTTAGGGAGGAAAAAAGAGGAGTGCAACTCTAATTCAGCACTAGCATAGCTGAATGTGTACAGAATGAAAACCTGACTTTTAAGAAGTGAGGAAAGTATTGGGTCTGATGGATGACTCTGTCCATTTTGGTTTCTTCCACATTGACATTTTTTGTTTTGTTTTTTAATTTAAAAAAAACCCAATTATTCAGCAAATATAAGTAAATTCTTATAAAAAACTGTACTGGATGAAACTGTCCCCGTTTATAGTATTGGCTGGGGGAAGCTTAATTATTTAATATGATGTGACAAAGGGTTTAATTATATAATATGAGGTGGCAAAAAGTTTCTATAAGCTCTTACTTTTAAGTAGAAAAAATGCTTTCTCTTATAGAGGCATTTATCATTTCGTTTAGTAGCCTGTTGGCCTAAATGCTCAGGTGGAATTTCATGAGATAGTGTTCCTAATGTATTGTTGCCAGTAAAAGATGGCACTCTCACTAGCGTCAAGCCTGCCCTCTGTGAAAGTGGCAGAACATTCTCTGCCTTTTGAAGACCACAACTGGTCCTATGAAGCTACCATGCAGGTGAAAATTAGTGCTATCTAATATTCTGTTGTCCTGGAGAAATGTTGGATAGGCATTTTTATCCTGTATTATAAAATTTCAATGGAATTTGGAGTGTATTGATGCTAAACAGTTATAGCAGGTTTATGCCATTCTAACTGTCATGGCTCCATCATACAAAATCCTCAAATTTAGTGAGGCATTTCCATTTTTCTTCTAGGGAGCTCTAGCATATTCCTCTAAACTAGAGCTGCATAGCAGAGAATACAAAGTGATATACCAAATGAAAAACCCTGGAATACCATAGAATGGAGCCATGGCAGTTAAAGTATTATCAAACTGATATAATGCTAAAATGAAGATACATGGTGGTCTTAAAATTGTACATTTCAATTTGGACTTAAAATTAAACACAATGATGCATCAAATGTTAAGATTTTTGGGGAAGTAAACATCCAATCCTACTCATACACTTTGAAGTGATTTCTAATTCAAGACAAAGCAACCTTGTATATCAGGGGTAGGCAACTTTTACCTACCTGGGGCCGGTCCACTGGTTTGGAGCTCTTCTGTGGGCCAAAGGGGGGGGGGAGAAATGGAGCCCCACATGCACGCTCGCTCACTCGCTCATGCATGCGCAGTACGCTGGAAGTACTGCGCATGAGCGTGCACGCTCTTGCGTGCATGCACAGTACTTCCGGTGTACTGCACATGCACAAGCAAGTCACGACTGGCACAGTACTCTGGTGCATGTGCGAATGAGTTGCGGCTGCCATTTTGGAAAACAAAATGGTGGCCATGATTCATGTGGCAGTGGCGCGCGCAGCAACAGCAGGACCGGGCTGGGGCCGATCCAAAGGCCTCGTGGGGCCGGGGCCGACCCCCAGGCCGTAGGTTGTCAACCCCTGTTGTATAATAACAAGAATCACATTTCTTGCTGGGAAAATTCATTCCATCCCACCTATTGCAACTAAAGTAAGAGGAAACAAAGAGGTCTAAATTGGTGATGAAATGTGTGTGTTGGGTGTGTGTGTGATGTCTTTATCCATGCTATCAAATCATCATCCTTGTCATCGACAACTTCTGAGTTTATGGGACCTGGCTCAAGTGCTTGGGGGAATGCAACATTTTTAATTTTTTTTTTACAAATGAACAAATATACTGGTGCTATTGACTCTGAAACAATTACACTTTCTTAAAACACTGGAAAATTAAATAATGCCACTTCTGCTTCAAATATTTTACTTGACTCAGAAAACAAAAACCTAGGATGACTTTATTGAACATAAAAGAAATCTCGAGAGAGAGTTGCGAACTTAAACAATCAAATGGTTTCAGCAAATTGAGATAATTGTAAAGAAAATTTTAGACATTATGAAGAAGCTAAATTAAGTCTCGTTGCTACATAAAAATGCAAAAGAGAGCTGTAGCCACTCACAGCTTGCTGATTAATGCTTAGTGCATAAATAATAATATTTCCTGCATCTACAACAAAAATGATATACAGTGGGCCTACCCTAAGTATATCATGGACACTTCCAAGGGGTGTGGATGGATGGGTAGATAGGGTTAAAAGACTTGTCCCATATTATAATATGACCCGTCAATGTTCTAGAGTTGTCTAGTTTAATTTAGACCTGAAATAGAGTACTATGTAGTTGTTTTATTCCAAAATAATCATATTATAGTTATGCTATGTAAATGACTGAATATAGCTTAAATTCAGTTATCATCATATTGGAATGTGCTTTAGATTCTATAATCTTCATTGACTGTTAAAATGTCTGTCTTTCATTTGGCTTAATAAAATATAAGATGAAAAATAAAATTAATTTTATCCAAAGCTTTCAATGTCAGATTCAGTACCATATTAATCATCCAAATCACAAACAGCTTTTGGCAGTACTCCATGAAAAACAGCAAGATGGCTTCACAAAGCTATGGAAGACCCCTTAAATTCCATTTTTGGAGGTACTTTGTGTGAAGAAATAATCCCCAACTAAAAGAGAAATGTAACCTTGCTTGTAGATAAGCAAACAATTCACTAGCAAGGTTATTCAAATAGTTGGAGGTATTGAATTAACTCAGCTCAATTTACCTCTAGCATCTAAACATTTCAGAAGTTACCTGAGCCAAAATAAACAATAGACTTCATAGCCTTTGCATTCTGAGAAGATCAGATTGAAACAAAGTGTTTTCTAGCCTTGTCACTTTTGGTTGTAGGACTCTCGGCATGAACTATGTTCCATGCGCTTCCTGCACAGAAATACAAAGTGCAAAGAACCAGGAGATAAAGTGTGGCTGATATCAATGGTGTAGCAATAAATTGTAAAGTGTATGTGCTTATTATGGTGGTTCACATAGCCATGGCCCAAAAGCCAAATTTATTTGATTTATATCTTATCTTTTTCTCAAGGCTGGGATGCAAGGTGTCTTTCAACAGAATTTTTAAAAATTCCAGTAAAAAAAACCAACAAATAAAAATTACTTTTTTTAAAAAAACCCAAACAAACCACAGGAATTAAAATATTCAAAAATCTGACCCATCCCTTTAAAGCTCCTGAGTTTCATAAAGTCCTTTCTGAACTGAAAGATCTGTGTTTCCTGGCAGAAAGATAAAACAGAAGGGAAGTTGGTGAACATCTTTTCGAAAGGAGTTCTTTAATTTGGAAGTAGCCACTGAGAAGACCCTCTTTTATGCTTCACCAAGTGTACTCTTGGAAGATGGAAGGATCAACGGAAGTGCCTCTCCTGAATACTTTAAAGTAGTCTTTTAAATGAGAGGATATGGTATTTGAGACAGCCTGGACCCAAGTTGTATCCCACTTTAGAGAACATAACCAGCACTTTGAATTGTGCCCAGAAATAGATCAGTAGTCAGGCAAACTTTTGTAACAGGAGAGCAGTATGTTCTCTGTAGCCAGCCCCAGTCAACAGTTTAGCTGAAACAGTTTGTATCAGCTGCAGTTTACAAAAACTCTTTCAAAGGCATCCTCATGTAGAACACATGGCAATAATTCAAATGGGATATAACTAAGGCAAGTGACAATGTGGTCAGATCTAATAGCTTCAGGAATAGTTCAGCTGGTATGCTTGCTTTAATTGTATGAGTGCACACCTAGCCAGACTTAACATTTGAGAATTCAGGTTCAAATAATTTAGGGGCAACCAGCACCTTATTGCACTTCCCTCTCCCATAGTGCCATAATTATCTTCCAACACCATATGTTCTGCAGCTCTGTATAATGGCAAGTCTTTTACTTCATTATGTCAAACACATACTTCCACCATAAAACAGCAACCTCAGCTACTGCAGCTCTAAACACACACATTCAGATTATCACAATTTTAAAACTGGCTTACCTGATCCAGTTTAAAATTTAAAGCAAGCAGCATCCTGATATCAGAAGGATTTAGCTGCTGAAATCACTGCTTGGGTCCATCCCTGCTCCCAGGGATGCTCAGCATGCCTTCTTTTCGAAGCCGGGAGTTTTCCAGCTTAAGAAAATGGCTGCTGGAGTAGCCCTGGGAGTGGGGATGGACCTGAGTGGCAATTTTGGTGGCTAAATCCTTCTGATAATATCAGGATGCCACCTGTTTTAAAATTTAAAGTGGATCAGATAAGCTGGTTTTAAAATTAATGCGATAATCTCTCAGTTGATAATCTCCTGTTCGACTTTTTCGCAGTCAGGGAGATGGGCTCTCACCCTCATATTCCTGCAGGAGAGCAGTCCCCTTTGGTCTTGACATCTTTGGCAGAATTCCACCTCACACAGGCACCCTGCTTTAACTTTCTAGATTCCAGAGGTTTTTGTAGCACATCCTGGCCAGAAAATCTGTATGCACTCTCTTTGGCCCTGGGTCTGCAAATAGGTGCTTGCATGGAGTTTAGAAGATCTATAGATTAAATAAACAAGAGGCAATAGTGGCAGAAGCAGCTGAATGGAACAGTTGTCTTCACTGTAGAAAAGTTCCTATGGGGTTTCATCTTCTTGTAGGGTGGATCCCTAGGGAGTTCGTGCAGTTTGTGTCGTGTTTTTGTTCCCGCTCCTGTTGTTGTTTGGTTCATCTGCCCTGATCTGTAGACTCAGAAATATGAAACAAGGCAGCAAAAGGCAGCTGACAGCAGAAGAATGCAAAATGAAAGGAAAAACTCTGTCCAACCTGAATTGCTTCCCTCCTCAGCCAGGTTTTTCTCTTTAACTCTTACTTGGCTGCAGTTTAGGAATATGGTTTTATTTGTTTATTTATCCTAACACATTTTTATATTGCCTCTCAGCTTAGGAAGCATGTCAGGTGACATCCAAAAGTAAAAACAATATAAAAGTGAAGCCTAAAAGCATAACATTGAAGCAATCAGGAACCATTGAAAGTTAAATAGGAGCATCAACTGCTGAAAGCTCAGCTGAGCCATGTCTACTGAACCTAGCTGTTAAAAGTGAGCAGTGAAGGAACAAATGGAAGAATGGGAAATATTGGCATTCAGGATGTTTGGATTTCAACTTGCTCTGTCTGAAAAGGGCAAGAGGCCCTTATTTCAATCCCACCATTCTCACTTGTATGGTGATGGTGATGGTGATGGTGATGTTTCAAAGGACCTTCATGGTGGTTGCTCCCAGGCGATGAAAGTCTCTGTGAAGACCTTTTTATTCAGGCAGGCTTTCAGCAATTGGGTGTCAGTTGGGATATTTGTCATTAATGAATTAGTGCAATATATATATATATATATATATATTGCCAAACTTGTGTTTTGTAAAATGGCATTTAATTCAATCTGTTTTAGCATTGCAACTATTATGCATGTTTGTATTTGGACCTGCTTTTGTCTGTTTTGATCTGCACCAGTTTTTAATCTTGTTGCAGATCCCAGTTCTGAGGGGTAAGCAGTATATAATTATAAAGGAACAGGCAGTTTTCCCCGAAGCTCTATCCAGTATAGTTTTTGTTGTTGTTGTTAACTGCCCTTGAGTTGATCTTGACCCATGACAACCTTGTGGATGAAACATTACAAGACTCCTTATCCTATACGTCCCTGTTCATATACTTCCAGTATAGTTAGTGGAAAGAAATTGCAGAAGCTGAAATCCAAAACTTCCATAGCTATTGGGGGCTATTGCTTCCCCCACAAACTTCACCCCCCCCCAATTTTCCCTTAGTCCCCAAATTTCTTGAATTACAGTAACTTAAAACTTCACTTGAGCATTTAGAAATACTGTTTAGGCATCCACAGAAAAAGTGAAAACAGAGTTACCAAGGGAATGTGAACACAGCAAATATAATCATGCCCTGTGAGGAGAGACTTGGGAACTGAGTATATTTAGCCTGGAGAAGAGAAGGTTAAGAGGTGATATGATAGCTCTGTTTAAATATTTGAAAGGATGCCATATGGAGGGTGGAGCAAGCTTGTTTTCTGCTGCTCCAGAGAATAGGACCTGGAGCAATGGATTCAAAGTACAGGAAAAGAGATTCCACCTCAACATTAGGAAAAATGTTCTGACAGTAAGATCTGTTCAACAGTGGAACTGTGTGGTGGAGCCTCCTTCTTTGGTGGTTTTTAAACAGAGGTTGGATGGCCATTTGTCCCAAGGGGCTTTGAGTATGTACTCCTGCATGGCAGGGGGTTGGACTGAATTGCCTTTGGGGTCTCTTCCAACTATGATTCTATAAGATTTCTAGGAGTGAACAATTTTCAATGTTTCACTCTTTGCTAGAAGCAGAGATTGATGAAAAATGTAATGGAGGGGAGGAAAAGAATTTTTGTTTGGAGGGCTAATGCTCTTATTTTGTCTCCCCCCTCCATAGCTACACCCTTATAGACAACCAAAGATTTCTCACCACTGTGCTAACCTAAGCTTTGTGGGGAGAGAACAGAATTAGACATATCAGACTCATATATTCAGCATTCTATTTGTTTAAAGGAAGTTCACATTCAATTCATGAAAGCAAGAACTCTGCCTGGTTGCTTTTTGCTGACTTCTGGTTTTCAGAAATATTCTTCCTCTGGACTTGGAGTTTCTGTTTAATTATTGTGTCCAGTAGCAGTTTAGAAGCACTTTTTTAAAAAAGGAAATTAACTAATCTTTCTTGGAGCCATCTAACCTTGTTTTTAATAGACTCCTATGCAATAGATCAGGGGTAGACAAACTTTCTCCTTTAAGGGCCAAGGGACTTCAGCTCCCAGAATCCCAGGAGCTATTGTCCAACATGGGACTATTGGCCAACATGGGTGAGGCTTCTGGGAGCTGAAGTCCCTCAGCCCTTAAAGGGGAAAGGTTGCCTACCCCTGCAATAGATCATTCTTTCTCTCACACACTCTCTCACACTCACTCTCACATACAGACACCCATGCACTGACATTTTTTTTCTTCCTGCAGAGTTTACATCTTTTACTGTGTAAATGATCTGTATAGCAAGAATGTCACATCTTCAGAACTGGAATCTCTGGTGTATATACACACAGTGAGCTTCCGAAGAGTTCTGAGAGTTTGGTTCTCTGTTGTGATAGTCACAACAACTGAATATTCCTGTGAAGGCATCAGGGCAACCTTTGTTTGACAATGTAACATAGACATTTACAAGGCTGTGCAGTCTGCAGTGGCAGTTCCTCTTAACAATATCTGGGCAATGTTTGGATAAATTAACAAAATTGGTCTCCTAATAAAGGCAGAATGTTTGTACAAGTTGTGTCAAGGCATGTCTAGCAGCAGTGTTCATAACTATATCATGGCCCAAAGCTTTTATTTTGGGATAAAGGTGTGGAAAACATAATTATGGGTATCTTGCTCATGAACCTATAAAAATCCAGCAGAGTTGGCTTCAGTCAGGATCGTGACAACAAGCAGTTTTATCAACAAACGTATACTTAAATTCAAATTTTATAGACAGAAAATAGTGTGAGAACATTTGTTACAAAAGCCTCATCTTTTGCTTTTAAAAGTGGATATTATTGGAAATAATGGATATTATTGGAGGCATGATCCAGATGGGTATGGCACGTATGCAGAAGACAGGGGATATGGACAAAGTTATTGTTGGGTACAGAAAGCTGGAAGTGGGGTATCCCTCTTTCTCCTTTCTACCCTACTTTCACTTACTCACTCCAAAGCTCATGTGTACATAGCCCTTGCTTCTAATACTGATCTACATCAGCTGGCCTTTTTTCCTCCCCTCTGTGTTGTTGATCGGCACAAAGGACTCGGACACATTAGTTTGGGTATAACACTTTAGG
>CM034706.1:45050377-45060812 GCA_020142125.1 Phrynosoma platyrhinos | reverse complement strand
ATGTGGTCTCTTCGGGATATTCCTGAGACCACTCTGGCTGCCATATTTGTACTAACTGAAGTTTCCTTCCAAGCATGAGGGTAGCCCCATGTAGAGTGCATTGCAGAACTCCAGACGAGAAGGTACCAGTGCATGCACAACAGCCTCAAGATCCCTTGCTTCCAGAAGAGGGTGCAGCTGGCGTATCAGCCAAAGCTGATAACAGGCACTTCTGACCATCAGATTTACCTGATTTGTCATCAGGAGTGACGAATCAAAGAGCACCCCCAGACTGCAAACACAGTCCTTCACGGAGAGTGTGACCCAGTCCAGGACCGGAGGTTGCAACCCAAATCTTGCTTTCGGGGCAGCTACTGTGAGCACCTCTGTTTTTTCTGGATTCAGTCTCAGTCTGTTTTTCCTCATCCAGCCCATTATTGCCATAAGACATTCATTGAGAGAGGAGACAATCGAGACATGAAAAAATAGATCTGGGTGTTATCAGTAACTCTGATATGATCTCTGAATGATCTCACCCAGCGGCTTCATATAAATGTTAAACAATGACCCTTAAACAGCTCCACTGGCTACCAGTGCACAATTCAAAGAGTTGGTTATAATCTATAAAGCCTATACAGTTTGGTTCAAGGTTATCTGAAACATCATATTGCCTCATAGAGGTCTACCCAGATTTTGAGATCTTCAAGAGATGCTTTTCTTCCTACCCCACAATCTTCACAGGTACATCTGGTGGGAACCTGGGAAAGGGCCTTCTCAGTGGCTGCCCCTAGGCTTTGGAACTACATGGGCCAAAAGGCCCATGATCCACCAAGGCTTGTGTTGTCCAGTTTGGATGATGTAGGCCAAAACCCATAGGCCAGGATCGGGCTGGATCCTGGCAGACTGGATGTGGATTGGTGGATCCAACCTGATCTGAGGTAAACAGGGCTTAAGATAGGTCAAAATGACCTGCCATTTGCTGCTGAGTTTCCTGGAAACTTCACAGCAAACCGCAGCTGATTAGACTGTCTCTGCATGCTTCTTACCTTACTCTCCTATTGCTGCTACTGAAAAGACCCCTGTCACCACATTTGACACAGAAACGGGGCACCAGGCCACATGGGTGCAGCTAGGTGTTCCATTTCCACATCAGATATGGTGATGGGGATCTTTTCAGTGCAAGTAATAGGAAAGCAAGGTGAAGGGCACACTGCAGTATCAGGTCCATGGTGAGGAGATGGGCAAGCATGTAAACACCCGCCTACCACCCCTGGGGACCAATCCAAGTTAGCACCCATGCTAGCAAAGCATGGGCCAAGCCCATGCTTTCCTGGCCTGTCTGCTCAGGGCCCTTGATAGCTTGGCTCCCATGGTGTTCTCCATGATGACAGGCAAAGAC
The DNA here is from genome assembly GCA_020142125.1 of Phrynosoma platyrhinos. Classification (NCBI taxonomy): domain Eukaryota; kingdom Metazoa; phylum Chordata; class Lepidosauria; order Squamata; family Phrynosomatidae; genus Phrynosoma; species Phrynosoma platyrhinos. The sequence continues at coordinate 45,059,434 of CM034706.1, read as the reverse complement.
TTATGACAGGCTTTGGGGAACTGACAGTTCATGGTAGAACACTTTAAATGATGCATTGTATATTCTCTATTTGCTGTATTTAAGTGGGTATGTTTTTAATTTTGTTGATTAAACTGATTTTAATTCAAGTTATATGAACTTTCATCTGTATCTATTTTGATTCTTATAAGCCCCATGTGTTCCAGGGAAAAGATAGGAAAAGTAGGATATTAATCAAGCAGTCAGTTAGTCAATCTGCTAACTCTTCAATTACTTAAGGATTTCAGACCAAATCATTTCCTAGTCCTATCTGGAGATCCCTGGTATTACCTGGTGGTAGCGAAGATTGGTTGTGGTCAGGGTGCTAGGATGTGTTGTCCATCAAGAAACCACACTGGAAAGAGGGAGATGGATTGTTTTTGGAAAAACCAAAAGCAGCAGGAATTTTGATCACAATGAGTAGGACAAATCAGTGCATGAAATACTCTAAAATGAAGAGAGGAGTACAAGGAAAGAGGCATAAGCAAAAGAAATAATAATTTAGTGCTATATATTTCATATTTTAAATGCATAGTTTATCTTTTCTTAAGCACATATTTTGCATGTACAAGAAGCCCCAAACAATTAACATTTTTATAGGACTGCTGAAAACACAATGAATGATACATGTACTTTTTGGCAACAAACATGTTAAAAAAGAAAATCATAAGAATTAACAATAACTTTTCAATATGCTGGAGTATAAATAACATTTCTGCGGAATTATCATCCAAGCGTCCATATTAAACAATTGTAATGTGCTGAAAGTGTTTCCCAAAACTTTCTTTGATAGCTTTTTGCAAAGTTCATTTAATGCTTGATGAAATGTTCCTCTAAGAGTACCTCACACTGATGCTGTGTTTGTCTGTTCATTTATTAAACTGTAAAAAGTTGGCTGTCTTATAATTTATTGTTTCATTGTTATGTACCAGAATAATCATTTAGAAAGACAGAAAGCACTTTAATAATGTTTTAGGCTATCCATTTTATTTGGATAATCAGGGTGCCTAGGTTATAACCTAGATTTTTCTGACATGACCACAATACTGAACCTCTTTTCTAAAAGAAAGAAAGAAGGAAAGAAAGAAAGAAGGAAAGTAGTAATTTTCATCAAATGCTGAAGTGGAATGGTAGCATGCATGGTGTTGGCTATATGAGGAAATAAAAAGTGAAAACAATTCCAATGGCAAAGTAATTCCCAACTCCTTTTTCAAATTGTATGCTGCATTACCTGGTACTTCACAGATTATCTACTGTGGAGGACTAGCAAATATTTGTTACCAGTGTGCTAGGAAATTTGTGTCCACTGACTACAATTGTTTATTTTGTTTGCAGAAAACCCACCAGAGACCAGCAGGATTGGCAACCAATACTAGTACAAGGACCACCACTATGAATGGCACTGGAATAGAAGATAGACTATGCTAATGCAAAAGTACTGGAACATTACTATACCCTTCTACCTCATTTTTCCAGCACCCCCTGTTTAACATTGCACCTGTGAACAGTGCCTTTGCTGACAATCCAAATTAAAATCAAACCTTTCAGAAATATTAGACCAATAAATAATATATTAGGTCACTTCCTGTTACACTAGGCAGCAGACTTTTTCAGAGAAGAAAATATTTATATTTCCAGCAGGGGAAAAAAGTTTACAGTGTTCTCATTTAGTTCATAGTATTGCAAACAGAATACCAGACGGACAGATGAGCCCCTGAAATCGCAGCTGGCCACCTACCTTAAGTCATAAACCAAAAAAGTGCACACATTAAAAATGCCATCACCTTGCTTTACTTGCTTGACCTGTGAAATTTCTGATTACGCTTAAGTCAAAACAGCTAAACTAGGTGATGTAATTTTGCAGAAGGCAAAAATCTAGTAGAATGGCTGTGGAAGGCCATTATGCGTCGTTTGTATTTGAGGGTTTTATAGAGTTGTTTCTAGTTCTTTGAAATAATGAGAGAACTTGCTGTGTTATGCAATGTGGTCTATCCAAAATAACTAGGTCTTTTAGGAGTCCTCCCTGCAATCATTTAGCGCAATATATTTTAATTTAGATGTAAAAGTCAATTTTCCTGTTTATTGTTCTGTCTGCACTTATTTAGTATTCACTGAACCATTGTGTATAACTATGTCAGTCATTTTTCTTTTACTTTCTTTCCTAAAACACCACTGAGGATGTGCTTCTAGGAAGGCTGGCTATTAGTTTCCCTTTTTAAAACAACACCAACAAATTAATAAAAAATATAGCCAGCAACATAATGCATAGATGAAAGAACAGCAGCTAAAATTATGTATGCTCATGGATAAACTTTTTCACTTAAAAGGTTGGACTTGTCAAATCTTCAAGACACTATTTAAAACAACCAGCAAGGAGTCAAATGCATGGAAGAAGATACTACAAGGACAGTGCCATCACTGAATAAACCAAGGGATGTAGTGGCTGGTAGTCAGAAGCAGGGCCTCTGTGACTGGTGCTTCTGGGTGGGTTCATATAGGTGCAGACACTTTTTCAAACAACCTGGTCCTATTCCACTGAAAGCTTAAAGGTAGCTACCAATACTTTAAGTTGAGCCTGGTAGGATGCCAGCAGACAATACAGTAGGACAGAATAGATGTAATATGTTCCAGCTGCTGGCCCTAAATGCCATGCTGTGAATGAGACATGAATGTGATTTGCAGTATCTTAGCCAGAACTTGAGATGCATTGAAGAAATCAGGAAGTGGAACCAGACTGCTCATGGTGAAGATATTTATTTACAGGTGATAAGGAGATGCTATTTACAGAAGCAGGATAATCCAAACCATTGTATTCCCCATCACCATATATGGATGTGAGAGCTGGAGAGTGAAGAAAGTTGATAGAAAGAAAATTACTCTGTTGAGATGTGCTACTGGAGAAGAGTAGTAAGAATACTGTGGATGGCCAAAAAGAAAATTAAATAGGTCCTAGAACAGATCAAGCCTGAACTCGCCCTGGAAGCCAGAGTGACTAATTTGATGCTGTTGTACTTTGGCCACATCACAAAAAGGCATGACTCATTAGAAAAGGCAATAATGCTAGGAAAGGTGGAAGGCTGTAGAAAGAGCAGAAGACCGCATGCCTGATAGACTCAATCAGTTAGGGCATGAGCCTGAACCTATAGAACCTGAGCAGAGAGGTTGAGGATAGAGAGTCTTGGAGAAGTCCAATTGCTAGCGTCGCTATAAGGTGAAGTCAACTCAAAGGCAGATAACAAGAACAAGAAACACATCATCTTTAACTATGGTATACTTGCACAAACTACTACACCACTCTGGCTGGCTCAAAGGTGCTACAAGAATTCAGAATTCTACTCTGAATTCTACTGCTGTCCTAACAAATTAATATAGTAATATAATAGGAAGAAGGAGAGGATGGGGAATGAACTCTACCTAAAAAGTAAAGCAAGTACAAAAACCAGGATGCCAGTTATTATGCCTTGAGAGTCTATGGGCCTTTGCAGACTGCCAGAAATAGTGCAAAATGAGTCCACTTTAAGGGTTAGGGTTAGTGCTAGGGAATCATGGGATTTTTTTTCCTGAGACATTGAGCATTCTCTGTCAGAGAGCTCTGGTGCCACAATAAAATACAGTTCCCATGATTCCCTAACCCTAACCCTAACCCTTAAAGTGGACTCAATTCTTTTGTGGTATTCAAAATTGGCACCCTGAGACGGCTCCCTCAATATCTTGGTCTTGACCTTCAATTGTTGTATATGTGCATGGCACCTTAGTTTTTATGCCAAAGCCTGTTTCAGGAAGATCCTTTCTCTTCTCTTCTTTTCCCTGGACGTGCTAGTAATAATTTATTTTTCTTTTCAAACATTTCCCACATAAACCAATAGCTATTAGAACAATGTGAGCAAACCAACAGTATAGGCATTCTCTGGGTATAGCTAGCTTCAGATTGGTGCAAACCACCCCCTAGCAGGGATTATATTTTCAACAAGTAATGATTTTCATGAGCCTTATGTAGGGCCATAAATTGGAGAAGCCATCAGTTAACATTAGCTGAGTGCTTTTCCATGACCTCATACAATGAAATCTTTCACTGTGCAAAGATATTGGCCTAGTACACAGAGTGGCATTTGTTGTCCAAAATACATTTTAGGAACTGAGTCTGCTGCCAACCTAGTTTTTTGACATGCTTCTTGTCCCATGCATAACATATCCTGAGTGCTTGGAACACAAAACAATATATCTCTTTAAGTAATAATGATTGACAGCCCTTTCAGTTTGAAGTGTTTCATGTGGCAATCCATCAAGCAATTGCATTTAAAACTATTAATGCTTAGCTCTGTATATTTTTTCCACCAAGAGACTTCAGTTCTTCTTTGCTTTGTTTCATAACTGATGTACAACCTTTATTTTTTGATTTTTAAAAATTATTTTTATTGATTTTCAAGTCTTTATAAGATAGCCAAACATTGCAGTGCAACATAATAACAAGTATAACAGTGAGTAAGGTTAATTTATTTTTAAAAGTCATTGTTAATGAGCATGAATTTATTCATGCCTGCATATGAATGTTCTCTCTCATAATAAGCATCTCCCTGATACCCAAGCCACGTTTTTTATATTGTACCAATGACACAGACATCCAGTTTGCTTCTAAGCTCAATTCAGGGTGCTGGTTTTGACATAAACAGGCTGGTGCAAGGATATACAAAGGACTGCATCCTTCCATATGAGCCTGCTAAGAATCTCAGATTTTAAACAGATCCCGCATCGAGTTTAACCCACCACCCCAAGTTGACACATCAGTGAATACGTGAAACAGAAGTTCCATGGTAGCAACACCTTGGTTGTGGAAGACTGTCCCCCCCCCGCCCCCCTTTCAACAGGGAGGTCAGCCAGGTTCCATATCAACTGAGCTTCTGGTGAACAATTAAGAGTACATTCCTGACATTTCACTTCCTTAGGCAAACTCCACATTCAGGTCAATGGCAGAGCCAGTTCTGATTGAGTCAATCCTTTTTCTGAGTCAGGAGGCCTTTATTCCATCTCCCTAGTCCACTGTGCCATCACTGCAGTAGGTGTCCAAAAAGTCTTTCACAGACTTTCCACCTGACCTTTTAAGCCAGGGAAGGCAGGAATCTAATATGGAGCCTGATGCATGCAGGATAACTGAGGCTAATACTGCATTATGGCCCTTCCCTGGAATACAGCAGGATTACCCAGACACGGGATTTCGCTTAATTTCAGTGTTCATGTCAAACAACTGTTTTAGATTACGTAGTTGGTTTTTAAATTGTTCTGACAAAGAAATGTAATCGTTCAAAAATATTTTTTTCCTCTTTGTTTCAGGAAACCAATTTACATCACAAAATTCCAGAAAGATCAACATGTGATCACATAGATTATAAAAAAGGAAAGAATGCAGCTAGGTATATTTTTAAAGTGAAACAAAAAAAAATTAGTATGATTATCAGAAGTGCTCAGACAGGTAAAAGGATACATTCAGTTGGGAATGAAGCATTGTCTTCATCTGCCCACCCACCTACCCACAATAGGAAAGAGGAATGGATGCCAGATGTGAGGTTTTCACTGGACTGGCCAAGATAAAATTTCCAATAAGGAAGCAGACAGTCAAATTCACATGCCCATTTTGGAGGATTTTTTTTTAAGGGGAGGAAGCAGACTTTGTCTTTGAATTGTTCTCAGTCTATAGCAACTTATGATTTTAGTATCAATAGGAGGACTATTCTAGAACATGGCCACACAGCCCGAAAAAACCCACAAAAAAACAATAGGAGGACTGTCACAAAAAAATTATCATGTAAATGTTTAGGGGGAAAATATAGTCATAAATTAAAATTTACCTTCAGCTCAAAAGTTAATGATTAAATAGCAGGAATTGATGAAGAAGGAAGAATTTAGAATTGTCCTCTTAATTCTTTTACTTATTCAAAACATCCTGTTTAAAAAAGGGAACGTCTGTAACTCCTTGGTAGGGCACATGGTTCAGTACTTGGCATCTCTAAATTGCTGTTGTTCTTTTTGTTGTTATTGTAACTACCTTCAACTGGACTCTGACTTATGGTGACCATGTAATAGGGTGTTTTTTGTTTTTTTTGGTTGGTTGCTTTTTGTCAAGATTGCGTCAAAGGAGGTTTACTATTGCCTTCCGTACGGTGATTCAGTTTTAATTTATTTTTCTTCATTCAACCCACTACCTGTCCATACATTCACTCAGCGGTCTCCCAGGGCAGAAGAGACCATCCTGTCTGCTAAGGCAAGTTTAGCCCTCAGTTTTTGAAGCTACAGCCACTCCAGAGACTATTTTCTCTGGGGCCTTTTGGCTGGACTCTACCTGCCTCATTTCAGATTCAGGCCCAGGTACTGCTTCTGAAGCTGCAGCCCCTCCAGAGACCATTTTCTTTCAGAATCTTTCTAACTGGCCTCCAACTGCCTTTTAGCAGACTCAGGCCCATACCCCCAACAAGGAAAATTTTAAAATTGCCATCTAATGGACAACAGTGAATCTGGTTCTTATTATTAGTAAAGTCAGTGTCAATCCATTTTCCTTGCAGCCTATTTGTTCCTTTTTTTGTGGTTATATTTAGAGTGTGAAGGAGTGAAGGCCAGTTACCCTTTCTTGTAAAGATAGCACTGTAGGTCTGTAGTTTATTTATCTAATTTTAACCTCCAAACATTGTTTGTTTTAATTATGGTATTGCTCTTCCACTGAGTGTTGATGTTTTTGATTAAATATTTTCTATTCAGTTTATTCCCTTGCTTTTGTTTATGCTTCAGTTAAAACTTTGCAGTTTTGCCCGAGTTGGTTGAGGGAAAGAGTTGTCCTGCTAGTTCTATAAATCAAAGGCGAATTCCTACCTCAGCCACAGACTATTTGGTTTTATTGTTCTATCATTGGAACAGAATTTGGCAGAACACTGTCTCAGAAGGAGAAAATTAGTGCCTTCTAATTAGGATTTCAGCTGCCTGTTGCCCTTGTCTGTTTGTTTTGTTAATTTTTGTTGTTAATTCCTGAGGAGGCTCTGAAAAACCCATTTCAGTCACTCAATCCCTCCACCAGCAAAGGAGTAAATGTTAGTCACCCATATCTAATCCAAGAAGATGAACAGCATCAATTGTAAGCAAATATTCAAGTTACTTAACTTGCTTATATCTTCTTTGGGAAATATATGAGTGGATTTTAAAAACGAGGGATGGTGTTTACCAGAAATAATTAGAAGATCCTGGGAATTACACCTGATGCTAGTGATCCCCTTCTGAGTAAACACAAGTAACAAACAAAGATCACTCAATATTTTCATAATCAATATTATAAACTGTGGAAGAGATTTTAAACCCTACACTTGATTGGACATTGACCTACAGAGGCAATGTCCAGACACCAGTGGATGAGCTCTCATGCAGAAATCTTGCAGCAGAGATATGGAATCCTGACTGGATACCTTGCTTGGGACAAACACAGCCTATTGTTGACAATACCCAATTAAATGATGCAATCCTCAAACAGCTACAAGAATTGGCCCAAGATAAGAAAAAAGCAGACCAGAATATGTCTGCTGTATAGCCAGAGAGCCCCAATGGAGGGAAACTGCCAATTGAGGGCTGGATTTATTTGCTGATTAAGGAGATTGAAAACATAAAATCTTTCTTACTTGCGAGTAACAATCTGCTAACAATATTGACAAATACCATGATTAGTTCAAATTCCCCCCAAAATAAATCATCCAACCAATCCAGAAAGCTGAGCATAAGAAAGGCTAGGATGAAAACATCAAGTAATTCTAAGCAGGCTAAAAGCATAAAGAAGGCAAAAAGAATAAAAAACCTAACGACAATACACCACAACACAAATAAATTGCGAAGAAAAGATGATGGGGTGTTAATAGATCTGGTTAAATTTTGGTTCCATTTGTCAGGACTTCAATAGGATTGTCTGTGATGCCAGATGCATAAGCCTCCAAGGTCTCTTGGAATTGCAAGGGATGCATTTGGGCCTAAGCAGACAGGCGGCCGTGGGCCGCCCTGGGAAGCTGCGGCATGGGACCGAGGCATCCCCATGCCTCGATCCTGCAGCGCAGCTTCGCCACCCCTGAAAGGAGCGCTAAATTAGTGCTCCTTTCACAAGTCAGTGAAAGTGCGCCACAAAAGGCTGCGGTGCACTTTCGTTGACTTTTCCGCCGCAGCGTGTCCAAATGCTGCGGCGGGAGGTCCTCCTCGGAGCACCGGCCGTGCGGAGGGCCGGCTGCTCTGAGGACGACCTCAGAAGAGGGTTGGGGCACTGAGTGTGTGGCTGTCCCTCCCCTCTCTGCGCCGAAGACGGCCCAATAAGCCGTCTGCTTAGGCCCTTAGTCTTCAAGAGCAGCCCATTTTAATATGTCTTTCACCCCTGTGGGGGCAGGGTGTGTGTGTGTTGTAGCTGTGATGCTAGTCCTGATCTAAATATGATCTGGCCATGACAACATGGAGGTATTAATTACCTCTGCACCAAGGGTGTGACCTGCCAGTTGGCGTATAGGCCCATGTTTGTCATGGATACCATGAACTTCCAAGTTTCACCTGACAAACTTGTCTCCTGTGATATACTGAAGTTGCCCAGAAGCAAAATCTGGCAAAAGACCTAGAATATGTTCCAGACTCTCTCTCTCATTTTGGAAACTGAAAGGATGCAAGGTTTCGAAATCAAATTTGGGACCTGACAGGTCTAGCAAGGGGAAAAAATAATGGTCATATCAGAAAAACCTCCCTACATGTTGAATGAATACATGAGAGGAGAACCCATTCTTCTGGTTTTTGTGCCCATTCCTAATGTCCCCTGCAGCCCTTTCATACTACATAATTATAGCACTATAATTCCACTTTAACTTCTGTGTAACACATCCTATGTAACATCCTATGTAAACCTGGGGTTTGAGAATTCAAAGTTTCATTATAGTTAAAGGGAAATTATGGTGCTATAATTTTGTAATGTGAAAGGGCTGCTGGTGCACCACTGTCATTTTTAATACAAAGATAACCTCTATAGAGATGTGTGCCTATAGG
>CM034706.1:45020945-45040304 GCA_020142125.1 Phrynosoma platyrhinos | reverse complement strand
AATGGCAAACCTCCTCTGAACAAATCTTGCCAAGAAATCCCCATTATAAGTTCACCTTAGGGTTGCCATAAGTCAGAAAACTACTTGAAGACACACAACAACAACAATCTATTGAATATCCTGAAATATATTTGTATATTAGATAAATAATTATCTAATTAATTATTTGGCATTGAGGCATTGTCCAAAATGGGCACATTATTTCATTCAGTAATTAACTATCTTCAGATACAGAGCTCCTCAAAATTCTGGTTTGTCACTAATGAAGTAGTTAAATCTGTTCACCATATTCAACTTGAGCTATCGTGAAATGTGAATAAAGAGTGAGACTGATTACATAGTACTTTGTTTAGATTAATCAGAAGACTGAAGCATTGGCACTCAGATCTTAAAACATGTTTATTTGTCTGATTTCAGTGGAATATAGTTTGAAGTATATGTGTTTGGGATCACAGCCTTAACATAAAAGATTAAACCTACACTGCAACAAAACAGTTACAGCCAATTAATTATCTGCAAAAATAAAGTTAAGGAAGTCATGATATTCATGATAAAAACATCAGATTGATCCAGGTTTGCACATGACTGCAATACATACATTTGGCAAAAAGTCTAATCAAAAGGTGGTGAAAAGTCAAGGTCTTTGAATGGTAGATTGAATGAGGCCTCTACTTGAGCTACTTCCCATTTAAATAAATGATAATCAGATGACATCTCACAAAAATGCTGAAAGCCAAAACAAAATAAAAGTCCAAGCAAATAAACCACCATCAAGTGTTTGATATAATTAGCTACTGCTGCATGTCTTTAAGAGCAGGATAAAGTCTTTGAAGTTGAAATGAAAAGAAATTTAGATTTCAAAGGCTCTATCTGCACATAATTGGTAGCAGGTAAATTATTAAGTTATTAAGACCAGATTAGAGAGCAATTATTCCAGAAACTTTATAGGCGACATGTTTCAGTAAACTCAAAGGACTCTCCTTTGGAATGTGTGATTCAGAAGGTAGGTAGATGTGAAAGGAGAAAGGAAACCTTCAATGAGTTGCTGGAATAACTGCTTGTCTCTAAAGAAAAAGACACAGCATGATAGGAATGTCTCCTTCTCTTTGATTCCTCATCTGTTCCCAATGCCCCCAGTAAAGTAGTATTTCTTAACAAAAGAATTCTATTTAAGAAGAAAATCAAATGCAGAAACAGTATGCAAACAATTTACTACTACAGTGTTGTTAGCTCTATTCATTTGGAAAACATAAAGTTAAGATTTATATAATACACAAAATGCTGAAATATTTCAGTAGATTGTAGACTTTCTCATTAGCCCAACCTCAATGCAATGTTTATGTAAAAATAAATGCAAATAATTGCACATTCAACAGGATTGCATAAGACGATTTTCATAAAATTATTATTATTATTATTATTATTATTATTATTATTATTATTTTTAAGTATGCCATTTCTCTTGTAGTTCCAAGAACTTAAACATTTTCCATGGAAAAATGGCTTTCCTTCCTTAATGTTTCCACCGTGATGGAGAAAAAGTAAGTACTGTAATGCCTGAATCTTGTTGAAATCAAAAAGATGATAGTAAGCCATAATTTATGTGCTATTTTTTTCAATCGGATTTAAATCCATTTAGATTTGTTTAAAATGGAATTTAGGGGATTTGTAGTATATAGATTTCTATGGTATTGAAAAGAATAAGAAAGTCAGTGCAGAAGTATGTTGCAAAACTAAATGACCAGCACAAACATATGTTGAGATAATATAAATGGATTACATGCTAAAATCTGAAAACTTTAGCTTGCTAGCAATGGCAGTCTTGTTTCACATGATCATATTGGTGTTATGTGTAAAATTTTCTTTGTTCTGTAGGAAGCAGCATTTAACATTGTTATTTCTATATAAAGCCAGACTTAACAATGATAACAAACAGATCAAGATCTGAACGAATCCTCAACCTATTTTCATGCTACCAACTCTGACTGGTCTTATTAGTGTAAATATGCTTTTATTGCTGCATTATTTTTCTTAGCAAATTTAGTTGGAATAGTCAAAGAGTTTCCACACCTTGGATCAAATACTGACCAGAATGGAGACTGCAGTCAAGAAGTCAGAAGAACACTAGGACTGAGAAGGGCAACTATGACTGAACTGGACAAGATCCTAAAGTGAAAAGATATAACTCTGAACATTAAAATGAGGATAATCCAAGCCATTATATTCTCCATCACCATGTGCAGATATGAGAGCTGAACAGTGAAGAAAGCTAATAAAAAGAAAATCAACCCATCTGATATGTGGTGCTGGAGAAGAGTGCTGTGAATACCATGGATGTCCAAGAAGGCCAACAAATGGGTTCTAGAACATATAAATCCTGAACTCTCCCTGGAGGCCAGATGACTAAATTGAGGCTGTCGTACTTTGGTCACATCATGAGAAGGCATGATTCATTAGAAAAAAAAATGACTGAGAAAGACAGAGTGCAGTAGAAGGAGAGGAAGATCACATGCCAGATAGTTAGACTCAATCAAGGAGGACACAGGCCTGACCCTCCAGTTGAGGACACAGGATCCTGGAGATGTCTTATTCACAGGGATGCCATGAGTCAAGGTCAGCTTGAAGGTAGTTAACAGCAACAACAACAAAGGCCCACAATTCTGATGATGCACTGTTCTGGTGTAACTACGCTAGTAATGATAGAAGTGAGAACAATAGGAGGAAGACTGAAAAAAAGTAACATAAAATACAGAATTGTTATTTGTAGGGTAAGGTTGCCCATTCCAGTGTGTGGATTCCAGGTGGGCCCTTGGAATGAAGGTCCTTGGAGGCTTCTTGGCTGGATCCTGGTTGGTATATTATATAGTCCTTTTTAATAGTCCCTTACAACTTAGATGTTAATAGAGGTATCTTTCCAGGATCATGCAGCAGTGGTGAGATAGGGCAGACAAAGTTGCCAACATTATAATTGGGAGGGAAAGTTGCTGGAACTATGCAGCCTCTTTCACTATGGCCTGTTTCCAAATGGGTCCTCAGAAACAGGGTTCTGGCTTGGCTAGTCCCAGTACAATGGCACAGGGAATTTTCTAAGCCAAGCTTGGAAGTTTCTCCTGACTACTTCGGCCCTCTGTTGAAGGACAGAGCTGTGGATGTCACTTTTCTAGGGCTTCCTCAACTAATACTCTTATGTACAGACAGAGGATGCTGTCCTATCATCAGGGTTGAAGTTAGGAAGTGAAATACCAGTCCAGTCAGCTTCTGTACATAGAGTATTGAAAGGGAGCACATTTTGTTCTTTTTTAGCCTGATTTAAAATTTCTTATAGCAATGCTGTTATATATTTCTGAAGGCAACAAATGCTATTGCCATGGATTACAATCTCTACCTTTCAAATTGTATGACTCAAATGTGTCACATTTCCAGTTATTCTAGATGTCCCTAGTAGCTCAGCAATAAAAAACAACTATCCCAATTCTCTTCTTTTCCCTCTGGAAACATTTTATTTAGTCTTTGGGTGTGTCACCATGGGTACTTCCTGTGTTTCCATTTTAGCACTACTAAAATTTGTGATTCAACATTCTAAAATATGTCTAATATTTATTACAGTTACAAAACTTCTGTTTAAATTAACTAAATTGTGTTGTATTTAATATTTGTTCCATTGAGCCATTGACTGCAACTGACTTGTCAACAGGTGATTATCCATTCTGTAAGAGTGACACTATACATTTCATTTAACTTTGCTTAGCTTAGCCTTCCCTCCCTCTCTAAGTCATATTTCCATACACTGCACAGGTTAAATTGGGGACAGATTTTGTCTTTGTATACCAAACCCCTTAGATTACAAATAATCTGTTTTTATTAAAGAAGCCTGTCTTTTGTGGTTTGTGGGAAATCAAATAATTTATTTTCTTCAGGCTCCAAACATTGAAACCCAAATATGTTCTCTTTGAAGTCAATGGCACAGCTCCCATTGACATCAATAGAAGAAAGGAAAGTTAATTTTGTTCTGTAACAGCATTATTCAGTTACTATTGTGCCCCATACTACATATAATGTTTTAATTACAGAGAGTGGCACTCTTATGAACAGTATTTCAATATGTACAGGTATATACATATCAGACTAAAGTTATGGAGGTGACAGGAGTTCCCTCCAGAATTTTCTTTATTGCGGATGATGGGTTACACCTCTCTGACTTATCTACAAGATATAGCATTCTTTCAATTTCCTTCAGAGGGCAGCTGGTTTATGATTTGGGTACTTGGTTCTCTCCCCCCCCCCATTCTTTTCATATGCCAGTCTTTTAAAAATTCCTGCTGTTGATGGAAAGCATATCCCAAATTTCCTATGTTCAGATTTGAAGCACAGTCTGAATGATTCCTACCTACTATAATAAAACATTTCATTTCAAACAAAAAAATAAACAGCCTACTTTTTAGAATCATAGAAGGGACCACAAAAGTCATTTAGTTCAACTCACTGCCATGCAGGAATACACAACTAAAGCACTCATAAATGCAGCCCATCCAACTTCTGTTTAAAGATCTCCAAAGAAGGAGGGACCACTGCCCTCCCAGGCAGTCTATTCCACTGTCGAAGAGTTTTTCCAGTTAAAAAGTTCTTCCTAATGTTTAGTTGGAATCTCTTTTCTTGTCATTTGAATTTATTGGTTCATGTTCTAGTCTCTGGAGCAACAAAAAACAGAGTTCCTCCATCTTCTACACAATATCCCTTCAGATATTTAGATAACTATCTTGTCACCTCTTAGCCTTCTTTTCTCCATACTAAACATGCCCAGGCCCTTAAGTCATTCCACATAAGGTTTGATTTCCAGACCTTTGATCATCTTGGTCACCTTTCCTGGGACAGGTTCCTGCTTGTTGTTATCCTTCTAAAACAGTAGTGCCTAAAACTGGACACAATATTCCAGATGAGGTCTGACAATGCCGAATAAAGTGGCACTATTATTTCCATTGATCTGAACACTTATACCTATTGATGCAACCCAGAATTTAACCAGATTAGCAGAAACTATCACGAATTGCTGTTAACCTTAAAAGCTAAATCGCTACGTTATGAATGTGGGCAGGGAATGAACACGCATAGAAACAGATGTATATTCCACAAAGTTATTTTCTCAGTTTTGTGCATTTATTCTTTCTAAAACACAAGAATTCCAGGGTCCACTTGCTGGAGAATATTAGAGTTGAATGCTCCATGACCTATCTAAAAGAGCTTCACTGGTGGGTGTGGGTGTTGGGGGGGCATTTGCTCTGGTGATCTTCACTTGGAAATTGAGATATTAAGAGGTTACCTAGGATCTGCAGGATTCAAAGCTTTTCCATTCCCCACAGCCCTCCATTTCTGTGAGAGACCCTAACATGAGCCTGGAACTGAGGTAGTCAGTTTCCTATTACATAAAACCAAATGGCAGGGGTAACAATAACTATCATCATTATGGAGTTATTTAAAATCTTCTCATCCAAAACATGGTTGCATTGTCAATATGGTGTGCAGTGCCCTTGCCTCACTATTAGTCCTCCAAGTGGGCATTCTCCTTGGGTTTCCCCTCCCCCTTCTCTTTGAGGAGTTCTTTCAAATGGTTGCATATCCAACTTTTGTGAACAGCTCTGAAGGAGCTAGGCACAGGAAAAGTGTTTACGGATTTGCTAAATCATTTCCATATATGAAATAAAAATAGAATAGGTACAGTGAGAAGTTGTTGAGCAAGTGAATGTTCATTATTTGCTGCCTGAAGCAAATAAAAATAAAAAGATTGAAACCCACCCAGGCCTTGACTCATAAATATATTCCACTCCTAATGAGCTTGTGAGACCCATGCATGTCTCACATCTGTAGCTCAGTAAAACCTGTTTCTCTGTACTATGTCCCCAATGATTATGTGTTATTTTCCTGTCACTGTTCAGTTTCTGACAGAAATTATATTAAATCGAGGGAGAAGGGTAATCCTGTGAGAGAGTACTTCTCTCTTTTCACACAACCCATTTTTTCATGTCCTGGAAGACTTCCACCTATTTATCACTGTGCCTTTTAGCTTAATTTGTTTCAGGAAGTAAATGTACACAATAAGCCAATGGGTGTGCCATGTTAATATTCTCATTATCACTCTTGACTTCCTACAAGAACTCAAACAGACAGAACATAATAGCTAAACTGGGAATGGGTGGAGCTGGTAAGAAAAGCATCTGTCTGTCTTATGTTAAGATTTCCCGAGACAGTCATGTGTAGCTTCTCATTGTTCCAGCATATAAAGCATATAGAAAGCAACATTCTGACAAAGGGAAGTCTCTTGTGTGGACTGATCTGTCAGCATATTATATTTTATCTACAGATGGTTTAGTAATGTCCTGGCTTCAGTGTGGAAGTATAATATATCTTTAGATTTAACCCTCCTAAAAGGAGGGTGAAGCATTAAGCAATAAAAGTGCCAAATCAAGAAAGTTTAATAGAAAGAATTCATGATGTAATAGAGGAATGGGACTGGCTTAGAAACAATATGAGAAGTTGTGTTCCATGTTGAAATGGCAGCAGAAAATTAATAGAAATCAGAATCTTCAGCTGTGGCCATCTTCCAAAAAGCTCTCCTGAGAACTGAAAGCTTTGAAACAGTCAGTAATGGGGAAGGCTGTCTACTAGAGCTTACAGAGAGACTTAAAAAATTATTATAGTTCCATGCTGCCACTCAAAATAGTTACTCTTATAGTTGCATTTGAAAAGTAACTTGTTACTTTCACATTTCTCAGATATAACTAAAAAGTTACTTGTAGTTGCTGTTTTAGAAAAAAATCTGAATGCTTCAAACCACTGACTTATGGTACAAATACACTGTCCAGCTATACACCTCATTATCACTAACAACAGAACACACGAGTCATCAGTATGAGGAACAGCATAAGTCAGCATTTGAGCCATTAGATATTCCTCCTTCACCATTTAGTGAGGCCATATCCCAACTATAAAAGAATTTAAAAGTTATAGGCCCTAAGCAGACAGGCCAGGATCAGTATCCAGGTTGGTGCAGGGACTCGCTACTGCTAGTGAGAAGATCCCTGTTGCCAGATCTGATGTGGAAATGGAGTGCCTGGCTGCAACTATGTGGCCAGGCACCCATTTCCACATCAGACATAGCAACAGGGGTCTTTTAACTAACAGCAACAGTGGAGTAAGGTAAGGCGTGCGTGGGGCTTTCTGATCTTTCAGGGTTGGCTGCAGAGTTTCTCTGAAACTCCACAATAAACAGTGGGTCATTTTGACCCACACTAAGACCCCTTTTCCATGGGATCAGGCCAGATTCACCAGATCCACATGGTCTGCCAGATCAAGGCCTGATCCTGACCTGGAGCTAATGGGCTGTGTCATCCAAACATGATAATGTGAGGCCAAGGGTAATACAGACTTTTAGGCTTGTGCAGCAAGCCTCATGGTTATACTATGCAAGGAGTAAAGTCATCTTTCATTACATTCTGTGTAATATAATATAGGTAAAGGTAAGAGAAATGTAAATGTGAAGGTAAATGGAAGAGGGAGGAGTGAAAATAGGAGGAAGGAATATCAACAATCTGAGATATGCTGACGACACCATAATACTAGCAGAGAACCTCATAGACCTAGAACAACTACTAAGGAAGATTAAAGAAGAAAGTGCAAAGGCAGACTTACTGGTGACCATAAGGAAAACAAAAATAATGACCACAGAGAACTTACACACATTCAAACTAGACAATGAGGAAATAGAAATAGTAAAAGAGTTCTCATATCTGGGATCAAATATTGATCAGAATGGGGACTGCAGCCAGGAAATCAGAAGAAGATTAAGAATGGGGAGGGTGGCTATGAAAGAACTAGGAAAGATTCTAAAATGCAAAGACATACAACTCAGCACAAAAGTCAGAATCATACAAGCCATTGTATTCCCTGTTACTATGTATGGATGCAAGAGCTGGACAGTCAAGAAAGAAGATAGGAGGAACATCTCAAAATGCATTTGAGATGTGGTGCTGGAGAAGAGAGCTGAGGATTCCATGGACAGCCAAAATGACCAACAAATGGGTCCTAGAACAGATCAAGCCAGAAATCTCGCAAGAAGTCAAGATGACAAGACTTAGACTGTCTTATTTTGGACACATCATGAGAAGGCATGAATCACTCTGAAAAGAAAATAATGTTAGGAAAGGTGGAGGGAAGTAGAAAGAGAGAAAGGGCATATGCTAGATAGATGGACTTTGTTAAAGAGACCACGAATATGAGTTTGCAGGAGCTGGGCAGAGCAGTAGAGGATGGGGGAGGGCTGGAGATGTCTCATCCTTAGGGTTGCCACGGGTGGAGATTGATGCAAAGGCAGTTAACAACAACAACAAAAACTTAGGGCTGATGCAGACAGGCCATTTGGGGCTGCACAGTGCTGCCCCAAGAAGTGGCGGATCGGGGCTGCGGCAACCCCACTCTGTGGCCCCGATCCTCCCTTTTGCCACCCTGAAAAGAGTGGCAAAATGCCGCTCCTTTTAGGGGTGGCAAAAGGCCACCCTAAGAGCCGATGCCACAGCTCTTCTGCGCCCTTTCAACGCAGTGTGTTAAAATTCAGCACCGGGATGGCTTCCTGACGCTGCACATCATGCATTCGGCCACACAGCATCAAGACGGCATCAGGGTGAGGTTGGGGTGACTGGTATGCGGCTGCCCCACCCTGACTCTACCCCCAGACCAACCCTTTTGGCCAGTCTGCATCAGTGCTCACTTACTGGAGAAAGTTACTAATTATGCATAACTATTTATTCATTGCTAGTAACTGCTATTAAAACTCTTTCTTCAGAGGCAGGCAAAAACTGTTATACTTTAACAAATGGCATAATAATTTCCAATGCAATCCCTATACAGCTCTAAGCTCTGTAACTGCACACTACACAAATATAGTGCTATATTCCACTTTAACTACCATGACAACTATATTCCTATGAAATCTTGGGGTTTGCAGTTAAAAGAGGTACTAGAACTCTTTTCCTGATAATTCTAAATAACCTTCCCCAAACTTCAAATTAAACTGGTCTTAAAGAAATGGATGTGCTACAACATCTGATTGTCCATGTGTGTAGCCTGTATCTAGGACAAGAGGCCAATGTCAGGACAGAACATGAAGAATCAGAATGGTTTCTAACTGTTTTAAGAGGGTCAGGAAAGACTGCATTTTGTCATCTGTTTAACATGCAAGCCAAATATGTCACATGTAAAGTTGGATTAGAGGAAGTGGGTGTGAAAATTGCAGAAAGAAAATCAACAATTTAAGAAATGCAGATGATAACATACCACTAGTAGAAGATAGCAAAGAATTTGAACAGCTATTGAAGAAAGTCAAGGAAGATAGCACAAAGGCAGGGTTATAGCTGAACATTAAGAAAACAAAAATAATGACCACAGATGATTTACATCATTTTAAGTAGACATTGAAGACATTGAAATAGTTCAAGATTTCCAACACCTTGGCTCAGTCTTAAATTAGAATGAAATCAGAAGACTAGAACTTAGAAGGGCAGCTATGAAGGAACTAGACAAGATCCTCAAGTGCCAAGATGTATTGTTGAATACCAAAATAAGGATTGTCTATGCCATCATAATTCCAATTTCTATGCATGTTTCAGAAAGCTGAACAGTGAAGAAAGCTGATAAGAAGAGCATCAACTCATTTGAATTATGGTGCTGAAGGAGAGCTTTATGGATACCATGCACTGCCAACTGAAAGACAAATGGGTCCTCAAGCAAATCAAGCTTGAAATCTGCCTAGAAGCCAAGATGACTAATCTGAGCTCAGTATGCAAAGATATCCTTTGAGATTAACTGAAAAAAAGAGGTTGTAGCAGGAGCTTTTGTAGACTTGAGCCTATTTCCTGAGATGCAAATGTATCTGCAAATGCAACTTCTATCTTTCAATAGTTTCAAAGGTGCTGCAACATCCCTTTGCATACTGATTTTCTAGATTAATACAGCTAGGGCTTTGTAAACTGAGACTGCCATACTTTAGACAGCTCATAAGAAGCCATGACTCACTAGAAAAGACAGTCATGCTTAGAATAAGTAGGAAAAGAGAAAGACCTCATTACATGTAGATAGACTAGTTAAGTCAAAACAGCCATGGCTGAGAATTTGCAAGATGTGATCAGGGCTGTTGATAATGGTGACTTGGAGGTCTTTCATTACTAGGATGGCCGTAAGTCATTGATAACTTGAAAGCAATTAACCAAAACAAACAAACAAACAAACAAAAAACCTCCTGCAAATCCTAGGATTCTATAAAATGTTGTTATGGCAGTTAAAGTGGAAACATAGTTCAATAGCAGTGCTATATGAAAGTGTCCCTGGATTAGTATCTATGAGATTGCATTCTTAATGGTAGACATATTTGATAATCTGGAAAGACTCCAAGGATGCCTTGAGATATTATTTCCTATTATTTTCAGGCTACAATGTGGATTAGGACTGTCACTCTATTAAAGATTTTGAGTTAGTTCATTAGTTAGGTTTGTCACTTTATTAATGATTTTGAATTGATTCATTGCCCATTACCTTAATGATTTACAAATTAAATGACTTGTGAGCTGCAGTTTTGGTAAAGGGTTCTTAAAGGTTTTTCAGTTAAAATATACCAGATGTTAGCTATATGTAAATTTTACTTGTAAAAATCAATTAAAATTAGGTGAAATTATTTTTAAATTAACTCTTCATTAAATATTATTTAGTTCAATAAAATCCCCCTCATCTATTATTAGTAGATAAAATCCTCCCATACTTGAGTCATTATTATTAAATTTATATTTACATATAAAAGAGTCTTACATGTACTTAAATAATTAATATGATGTATGTGTGTGCATGCGTGCATGCATTTTCAAGTTGCCTGATGACTTACAGTGACTTCATTAATTTCATAGGGTTTCTTAGAAAAGGAATACTCAGAGATGGTTTGCCTCTGAAATATAGCCTAAAACAATTGGTATTCATTGGCTGTCTTCCATCCAAGTACTAAACAGAGCTAACCCTGCTTAGCTTCCAAGATCACAGGATATAGTGCCTTTAAGGGTATTTAGGCAGACAATTAATATGATATTGTCCATTAATATTGCATTCAAAGCAACTGAAAAGTGATTATCCAATCAGCTATAATGGTTTTAGCCACTCTTCCCATTAACTATACTGTATTTAGCATTTTGCTGCTGAATTTGAATGACACACCACAATGTCAGATATTTAAAATGTCAACCAAAAAAAATATTTATAGGCGCGCCAGACAGTACAAAAACAAAAAACAGCTATAATGGTTTTAGCCTCTTGTGATCCATATTATCCACACCAATATTAGTGTAACAAATATCTTGCAGGGCTTGTAGGGTCATTTGGAGGGAATTTTTGGCTGTGCATTTTAAAAAATTTAAAGTAACTAAAATATATTAAAATTCCTTATTCTTTAAATAAAAGCCAATGGTACCAATAAATAAAGAAATAAGGATACAAATAAATAAATGGGAAGGGGTGAAATTAAAAAACATGACAGGTTTTAACATTTGATTAAGTCCCAAATTTGTTGAAACATACATTTTATGAATCAGTTGCATCTAATGATTGACAGATGCTTTCATTAGCGTTGTAATGTTTAGCTAATTAGACTGTACTCCTGCATACACTTTTCCAGAATACACCTGGTTGAAAATAATGTGACTGACTTCTAAGTAGACATATATAGGATTGCATAATTAATTGTTTAGACCATAAACATTTTTGACTGGTTAAATGCATGTATTGGGAATATATATATATATATATATATATATATATATGCCAGATTGTGCATGCAATGTTAACAGGCATCAATTCCACTCTGAGAAGAAAGGGGAAATACCACTTCACCAACAGCCCATGTCTGTTGTGAAATGTATATCCATATAAAAACAAAGTATTTTACCATCTAACCATTTCTTTCAATTATTTTATAGATTTATTTTATAGATTTATATCTTGTTTTCCAATGAAAATGTCTGGGTTAATAAATAAATAAATAATAGCTGTAAAATTTTAAAATCACAAATGCACAATATAAGAAAAACCAGCAGATATTTTTGCTGTTTTGCTGTCAGGTGAAGTGTTTTTAAGTTTCTTTCATATATTTTGATAATGTTAAACCACTAGATATAGTAGTTTTGATGTCCATCATGGTGTAGTGGTTTGAGAGTTGGTGACATATACAGGAACACTTTAGTTCAGAAATCCAGGTTTCATCAGTGAAAAATCAGAAAACCTTTATTCAGAAATTACAGATGTTCACCATAAATGTTTGTTATGAGAACTAACCAACAAGCAATAGACAGGCATAGTTAAAGCATACACAGTTTCAAAGTCTGGCTACCTTCTCATTCGTTAGAAAAGCAAAACGTTCTCCTGTTTGCACTTTCCCATGGGAGCTCCACTTCTTCTCCCACTGCAGGAATTCTCAAGAGATTGGCCTTGGATCTTCTCCAGGCAGCCTCAATTCCTTTCCATTTGTTGTGGTCAACAGTTTTTAGCAATTAACATACCACTGTTTCCCCCACTATTTATCTGCAGCACTGTATAACACATTAAATGCTTATCCATTTTGATTAACACTCCAAATAATGGCAGGCGAGCTGAAGAATTCAGCTCCTGACACTTGGACTATGAATCTGAAGACCAGGGTTCAAATCCACACTCATCCATGGAAACCCACTGGATAATCTTGGGCAAATCACACCTTCTCAAAGCCTCAAAGAAAGGCAAAAGCAAGCCCACTCTGAAGAAATTTTGCCAGGAAAACTCCATGATAGGTTCACCTTAGGGTCGCTATGGCCCAAAACACACAGGTCAAAAGAAACTGCTTCTAGCTGCTTTGGGGGCATGGAGTTTAGATGACACACACTGCCAAAACAGTCAGAAGCTGCTCTGATGCCTCCCGCCAGACCAAAGGACCAGATCATGAAGGAGTCAATTTAAACCAGTTCCTGGCAGCACTGGCTTGGGACCACAGACAACAGTCCATTTTGGGAGCAGGCCATGTGGTTGCTGCAGTCCTGGCCCAATCATGGCCAGAGGCTACTCCTTTGCAACTACTGGTATCTGCTTTGCCCCATAAGTCAGAAACTACCTCAAGGCACACAACAACAACATAGCAGTACCACATTTAAAAGATGTTGAAATTTCTTTTCCCAGATCACTATTATATTATAATCACTGATATGAAATAGAAGCATTCAACCTTCAAATTTGTCATTATTTTCTGACATACCATAGAATCAATTATTATATCCTGACAAAACTTATCTCTGAATTCCTAACATCTTGAACAAGTATTCAATCAAGCATTCTACAAGGCTGCAAGGCTGTAGGTACATACCTTTGAATAAGTCCCATAGAACTCATTGGGACTGAACTCTGGATAAAAATATAGAGGAGTGCAGTTTAAAACTTGGTTTTTTTCCTATAAAACAAGCATATATCTTGTAATTCCATTATTCCTAGTATTTAAGCCTCAACAAGTTTTTATTTTATTTTATTTCTTTTAAATTGTATGCCTAGTATTGGAGAGGATATAATCGAATGTCAGGTATGACTGTTGTTGTATGCTTTTAAGTTATTTCTGTCTTGTGGTGACCCTAAGGTGAATGTATCACAAGATTTTCTTGGTAAGATTTGTTCAGAGTGGGTTTGCCTTTGCCTTCCTCTGAGTGTAACTTTCTGAAGGTTCTCCAATAGGTTTCCACAGCTGGGTGGAGATTTGAACCTTTCAACTTTATCACACAGATAATAAAACTGGCTTACCTGAGCCAGCTTAAATTTTAAAATGGATGGCATCCTGATGTTATCAGAAGGCTCTAGCTGCTGAATCCACCACCCAGGTCCAGCCTGTGTCCAGTCCTGCTCCCAGGGGCACTTGAGCAGCCATTTCCTTAAGCTGGAAAACTCCCGGCTTCAAAAAGAGGCACGCTGAGTGCCCCTGCAAATGGGGATTGACTTGGGCTGGACCCAGGCAGAAGATTTGGTGGCTAGAGCCTTCTGATAACATCAGGATGTCACCTGCTTTAAATTTTAAGCTGGCTCAGGTAAGCTGGCTTTATTATTTGTGTGATAAGCTTCCTGGTCTCCAGAGTCCAATACTCAAACCACTACACGTCACAGCTATTACTTTAAATTCATAATTAAAAACAAAAGCCATGGGGTCTCTTACACTTTAAAATGAGATATGATATTGATTCCAGTTTTGGAACAGCTTTTTTAGATGCTTGTTTAAGCCAGTTTAATTCTAGGAAGCAGAGATATTTGGAATATCTTTATATGAGTAAAAAGGAGTGAACATAGGATTTCCTTTAGCACCTTTGTCAGGAGTTTAGCCATGGGATTTACATTTTATTTGTTAAGAAGCAAACTGGCACACCCTTTTTCCCAGAGAGGCCTATGATTTGGAAGCACTTGTGCAAACATAATATAGATACAGTTTCAGTCACTGAATTCAGGTTGGTGAGTCGTGGGAGAGACAATTGGGCAATAGAAAGTGGTTGGGATCTTGTTTTTGTTTTAAGAAGGCTGATTCACATAATTACGTTGTGGACAATCTCTTCAAGCTATGCATGTTCTTTTTATTCCTGGATAGAATAAAATCTCTGTGCAGTGAGCAACTTGTGTGAATCAGTGCTTCCTATTTCTCCATCACCTCCCTTGACAACAAAGACTCAGTGTTTGCATATAAATATGCCTGGATTATTCTGATATTGCTCATGATGCAGAAACTAGCACAAACTGTTAACAATTTAAGGTTAGAATCTTTAAATTCTGTTGGTTTGTTCCAAATAGAATAGCCCATTGAATTTATGATTAAATTTTGAGTCAACATGCAGGTAAATTCAACTGATTCAATGAGTCTACTGTAGTTAGGGCAAACCAGAGGATTTGCATCTATATTAAATTTCCTTAGGAAGAATTATGAGTCTAGCATTTCTTTAATATTTGTAAGTAGTTAACCCATTTGTTTGCTGATAATATCTTATGGAATTCACAAGCAAGGTCAACGGTTTGTTTTTCTGCTTTCATTGCTTAACCTGTTGGCCATCACTTTTCCTGCCTTATTTAATGGAGTTGACTTTGGATATTGTACTGAGGGCTCTAAAAATGATATCTAGCAGATATAACAAAAAATGCTATGGTCACCAAATCTGGACCAGTTCAGCAACTCATGGTCACTGTGACAAACCACCAGGCTTTCCTAGTCCAATACCTTTAGGTGGACATTCTCTCTGGCTTTCTCTTTTGGCAGGAGGATAGTTATATCAAGGTGTGGGATTTACAGTCTCTCCCTTGTCATGGTTCAACTCTGAGTTCAATTTATTCCAGAGAGAATTTTACTTTCCCTAAAGAAGCTTACTTAAGAAATGTCACTGCTGTCTAAAGTTGCTTTAAAAAGTAATTATGCAAGAAGTGAAGTGGGAGTGAAGTCTAAAATATGATACCCAAGCTTTGAGCTAAGGTGGTTTCATAAATGGGTGTCTGCTTTGACATTTGTATATACTTCATTAGCCACCAACAAGATGTGAAAGACATGTTTGTTAATTAGCAAGGAATAATTTTAACTAGCTTTGAAACCATAAAAAGTATTTAACTGTAAATTTAAACAAGTAAATTCATAATTGGAGAAACAAAAGCATGATCTGTTGTTCTGGAAGCCCCATCGGGTCCTGTCCTGGGAGAAAGTTGGCATATAAATATAAATACATACATACATACAACCCCTAGGTGCTTTTCACATGTACAACTTTCAATCCAGGTAAAGAACATGAATTTACAGAATCTCTGTTTCTGTTTCCTGGTTTTGAGGGAGGGGTTCATATAAGAAAAATGCACCAAAATTCAAGGCAATCAAAGGTCAAAAGAGGATGAACTTAGATGCTGCATCCCTCCTGACCACCCCTGGTGTCATTCTTCCATGCTATGCATCCAGCTGTAGAAACATAGCTGGACACTTCTCAGCTACAGTTTTAATTCTCTCTTCTTAGGAATGTAGTTATGCTGTCCTTCACGGTGAGCACATGACCTTCATAATTTACCTGTATATTACTGAATGCAATCTGGCATCCTACTATTTCTTTTGTCCAAGACAGGGGTAGGCAACCTTTCCCCTTTAAGGGCCGAGGGACTTCAGCTCCCAGAAGCCTCAGCCATGTTGGCCAATAGTCCCATGTTGGCCAATAGCTCCTGGGATTCTGGGAGCTGAAGTCCCTCGGCCCTTAAAGGGAAAAGGTTGCCTACCCCTGGTCCAAGACATGGGTCTACCACCATTTTTCCTCTAATAATATTTGACACATAGTGCTTTTCTGCCATTATTTTGGTTGAAGCTAACTAATTATTGTCTGACCTGTTTTAGGGGAATCTTTTGCTCCTTAACTTATCTCATTTAGAAAGATTCTCTGATGCCCTGCCACTGTATATCATTTTCAGTTAAGGGCCAATGCAGACCAGCTGTTTGGAGTGGCAGAGAGCCACCACAGAGAGTAGAGGATTGGGGCCACAGCAACCACATGCTCCACAGCCCCGATCCTCCCTTATGCTGTCCCTAAAAGAGCGGCAAAATGCCGCTCCTTTTAGGAGTGGCAAAAGGCCTCCCCAAGAGCCAGAACCGCAACTCTTCCGTGCTCTTTCGGCACAGCGTGTTTAAATGCTGTGCCTGGAGAGTGTCCTGACGCCGCACGCCGTGCATACAGTCGCGCGGCATCAGGACAGTGTAGGGGTGGGGTTGGAGCAGCCAGCGTGCAGCTGCCCTGCCCAACTCTACCCCCAGGCCTTTGGGCCGATCTGCAATGGCCCTTAGTTAAACATAACTTAGATGAGTGCCCAAAATAAAATAATGAACAAATCCTAGGTACTTTTTGTGTGGAATATGTCAAACTATCTTAGGAGCCCCTAATAGCACAGAGACAAACTTGGTAGTCCTAAAGAGGTGCCAGGACCTGAGTGTTATTTTATAGGGATGAAATATCAGTAATTGTGGTGAGGGCATAGAAGAGCTTTTTGCTAATACCAGTATCCCAGTACAGCAGTCTAATGGAAGTTTTGATTAATTACACCATTAGTACTAAAAAGATAGAAGACAGATTTAGAACTGTGGCTGTCTCACAAATGCTCTATAAATGCTGTGTAAATTAAAAAGACCTGAAATGAAGTATTTAGGACAGTGTCATATAAACTACTGCAGATTCATTTTGCCCATGGGTGTGGCTTGAAATAGCTAAAAAAAGAAATATTTTGTGTTTTAGGATTCTTTTTAGCATATAATTTAATCCACAAATGGGAAAAATAAGTATTTTATACTGTCACATTTCAAAAATAGAATGGGGGAAAGGAATGTGATAATTAATTAGTCTGTAGACTTTATATTCCCTACAGAGTGAGTCAAATCCACATGATAATTACTCTCTATTTGCATGAATGCCACTTCAGTTAACTGAAAAACATGCAAAGTGCATATTCAAGTGCTTCATATGAACACATACACAAAACCAAAACAACCATTTTCTACTTTCCGTGTAGTCCTAGGGAAGGGTTTGGGGTGTCACCGTTCATTGGGTAGGGTATCCAAATATCAGGACTTGGACCTGGAGTCAGAGTGAGAAGAGAAACCTCAGGAAGAGAGAAGTGTCTTGAAAAGGATTTTTTTTAGCAGTGGGTTGCCAGCCTTCATTATTACAAGCTGCTATGGAGTGGCTGCATTAGACCCTCCAGAAACCTCCAGCTGATACAGATGAAAGGAGCTGCACAGAGCTGCCCCTGGGAGCGGTGGATTGGGGCTGCAGCAACTGCAAGCCACGGTCCCGATCCTCCTTTTTGCCACCCTCAAAAGAACAGCAAAACACCACTCCTTTTAGGGGTGGCAAAAGGCCACCCTTTCAACCACAGCGGTGGCTTTTTTGCGCTGTTTTGACACAGTGTGTGCACACGCTACACCAAAGGGGTATCTTGACACAGAGCTGCCCCGCCCCAACTCCACCCCCAGGCTGGCCCTTTAGGCTGGTCTGCAAAGCTCCTTCATTTTCTCCCTTCCCTCTTTGGTTAGACTTGTGCTCTTTGACATGTTCCAAGCTATAATTAATGTAACATGTTTAAAGGCTTCAGCAGGCTCCAGCCCATCCAACCTCACAAGACATTGTCCCTTGGTCTCAGGTTTTGGGCATAAAATTTCATGTCCTAACCTGACAAGCTACAATCCATTTGTCATTCCTCCTTGTCCTCATCCCTTCAAAATTGGTGTGTTGGGGGGGGGCAATGTGTTGACACAAAACAGCCAATAGTGCCCCAGTCCTTTTGAGGGGATGTTATTGGTCGTCTTCTCGTTGTTTTTGTGTGCCTTCAAGTCATTTCCGACTTATAGGAACCCTAAGGTGAACCTATCACAGGGTTTTCTTAATAATAATAATAATAATAATAATAATAATAATAATAATAATAATTTTTATTTATATCCCACCCTTCTGCCACACAATCAGGGCAGCGTACAACATGTTAAAACAATAAATTAAAATCAATCCAAATCCCATACCATATTCCCACACCCACCCACCCCTTAAAAATAAATTAAACTAAAGCAAGTTAAAATAACAATTGTTAAAATATGCAATATAAAATACAATAAATTTTACAATACTAATATACAGAGCAGTGTTAATCAAGGTGGTAGAAAGGTGATGGTCAGATCTTCTATCTTCTGGGCTGGGATGTTATTCAGAGAAGGCCTGCTGGAAAAGATCTGACTTGACTGCTTTTTTAAAGCTGTCTAGAGTGGTAATGAGATGGATCTCATCCCGCAGGCCATTCCAAGGCCCTCTGGGAAGTCACCAACAGCCTAGTTCTCATAGGCTGTAACAGGTTCCTCCCAGAGGACCGAAGTGCATGGGGAGGATTGTATGGAAGGAGGCAGTCCCGGAGATAGGTTGGATCCAAGCCATGTAGAGCTTCAAAGGTCATAACCAACACCTTGTACTGTGCCCGGAAACTAATGGGCAGCCAGTGGAGAAATTTCAGCACAGGTGTAATGTGCTCTCTCCTGGATATTCCCGTAACTAGCCTGGCTGCCATATTTTAAACTAATTGAAATTTCCAGGTTAGGCACAAGAGTAGCCCCATGTAGAGTGCATTACAGAAATCAAGATGGGAGGTTACCAGAGCATGTACCACAGTTTCGAGATCCCTATCTTCCAGGAAAGGGTGCAGCTGGCATATTAGCCGAAACTGAAGCAGGCACCGTCACAGTCACCTGATTTGTCATGTGAAGCGATGAATCTAGGAGTACCTCCAGAC
>CM034706.1:45007094-45020845 GCA_020142125.1 Phrynosoma platyrhinos | reverse complement strand
ATATCTGGGTGTCATCAGCATACTGATGACACCGCGCCCCATGCCTCCAAATAATCTCTCCCAGGGGCTTCAAATAGATGTTAAAAGCATTGGGGACAGGATGGTGCCCTGAGGGACACCACTGTTAAGCTCTATTCTAGATGAGCAACTGTCCCCGAGCCTCACCCTCTGGGATCTGCCCGAGAGGAAGGAACAGAACCACTGCAAAGTAGTGCCTCCAATTCCTAAGTCTCTCAAGCAATCCAAGAGGATGGAGTGGTCTATGGTATCAAAGGCCGCTGAGAGGTCCAAGAGTACCAACAGGGTCACACTACCCCGTCGATGTTCAAGCGGACGTAGTCAGCCAGCGCAACCATGGTGGTCCCAACTCCAAATCCTGCCCTAAAGCCAGTTTGAAATGGATCTAGATAATCAGTTTCATCCAAGACAGCTTGGAGTTGGAAAGCAACTGCCCTCTCAATCACCTTGCTTAAAAAAGGCAGCAAGTAGACTGGCCTATAGTTGTTTCTATCCAGGGGGTCCAGGGAAGGTTTTTTCAGGAGTGGCTTTACCGCCATCTCCTTCAAACAAGATGGTACAATACCGTCCCTGAAGGATGCATTGATTGTATCCCGTAGGAATACTCTCAACGCGTTCCCCCCCCGGACGACCAGCCAAGATGGACATGGATCGAGGGGGCAAGTCATCTTCCTCACTCTTCCAAGGAGCTTGTCCATGTCATCGGTACTCACAGATTGAAGCTTGGCATAATTTGTTCAGTGAAGGTTTGCTCTTGTCTCCCTCTGAGGCTGAAAGAGTGTGACTTGTCCAAGCTGGATTTCCATGACAAAGCAAGGATTCAACCTTTGACCTTCAGAGTCGTAGCCCAATGCTCAAATCATTACACCATGATGGATACTGGTGGTTATGATTTCCCACTTCCCAAATTTGAAGTATATAAGGTGACCCCTCACCATTTCTTTTTTTCTTAGCCTATATAAATTTATTTTCAAACAAGAAGTGACTAGAATAGGAAGTCCAATAAACTCCTGATGTAAAGAAGAAGAAGAAGAAGAAAAGCCTCCAGAGGCCTGGCCCATGGTTTCCTGCCCATCTGCTTAGGCACTTGGTCATCAACAGACTTGCTTAGGTCTTGCCAACTTAGGATCATGGCTTCCTTGATTTAACCAATCTGTCAGTAATCTGATCTTCCTCTTTTCCACTTTTCCAAGCATTATTACCTTTGCCAATAAGTCATTTCATGATATGTCCAAATGATAGCTTCATTTTAGTCAGTCTAAAGCAGCCCACTTCATTCA
Organism: Phrynosoma platyrhinos; assembly: GCA_020142125.1. NCBI lineage: Eukaryota > Metazoa > Chordata > Lepidosauria > Squamata > Phrynosomatidae > Phrynosoma > Phrynosoma platyrhinos. Next base: position 45,019,547 of record CM034706.1, on the reverse strand, counting down.
TGTCTGTCACTTTTATCTGTCTGTCATTCTGTCTGTCCAATGGAGCCCACATTCCTTCCTTAGTTCAATGGAAATCATTTATATGCCTATTTAGATAATTGCATGGGACTCCATAAAGATAGCATATGGATATTTACACCAAAAGATAGCACATATAAATAAATCAAATAGATTATTTTCTCATAAAATTCTTTCTCAGCCTTGTCTGAACTAAATGATGGCATCAGGCAGGCTGATTCACTGGAATGGAGGCTCAAAATGTAAGGTCTGGCTTATAACATTTTGTAGTAAGTGACGCATTAGACATTGCCATGTAAGGACCTCCCCATAAAATCATTAGGATTGGTATTGTACATACACTTAAATGGTAGTTTAACTGAACGCTGAAGTTTAACTGAACGCTGTGAATGTTTTTCCATATCAACATGCAGAGGATTACAAAGTCCAGAGTCCAGAATTACTGAACTGCAAAAATGAGTTGTTCATACAAATTATTTGAACAGCTGCAAAGTCAGGGACCATCTTTTGACTTGATATGTATGCATGTACACAAGGAGTGTGAATCTTCACTATTTTTTTTTCTTGAAGGAAGGAAGAAATGATTTTGGCACTTGTATTCCCACTGTGAGAAAATATTTATTTGAAGACCATATCTCCCTTTATGAGCCCACTAAAGGGATGCAGTGGCTCAAGTGGTTAAGACATTGATTATGTTGATTGCAAGATCAGCAGGTTGGCAATTCGAGGCATGGGTGTTGCATGATGGGGTGAGCTCCCACCACTAGTCCCAGTTTCTGCAGTTTGAAAACATGCAAATGCAAGTAGATAAATGGGTCCCACTTCTCAGTGGGATGGTAAACAGTGTTCTGTGCAATCATGCTGACCACATGATCACAGAGTAGTCTCTGACAATGCTGGCTCTTTAGCTTAGTAACAGAGGTGAGTACTGCCCCCTATGGTCAGAGATGACTTGACAACCTTGTCAATGTGGGAATACCTTTATCTTTACCTTTAGAGTGTTGAGATTGTCTGGAAAGGCCCTTCTCTCTGTCCCACCACTGTCTCAGGCCTGTTTAGTGGGAACAAGGGACAGGGTCTTCTTAGTGACTGCCTCCAGGCTCTGGAACTCCCTCCCTAGAAAGGCCAGGATGGTCCCATCCCTGCTCTCCTTTTGTGGCAGATTCTTGTGCCATCAGGCTTTTTCAAACTGACAAGAGTTGGGCTATAAATGCTGTATAATTCAGACTGTTAGGTCTTTGTAGAGTTTTTAACACATTTAATTTTTTAATACATAATTATTTTAACTTTTAAAACTGTTTAATTTTTTTTTAATTTTATATTTATACATTTGAATGCTTTTGTATCGTTTTTAAATTATATTGTTTTAAACTTGCTGTTTGCCACCTTGAGTCCTTATACTGGGAGAAAAGCAGGATGCAAGTAAATAAAATTATTGTTGTTGCTGCTGCTGCTGTTGTTTTAAAACCACAATTTTTGAAGACTATTCATAGTTTGGGAACTCTACAAAATTTGCATGTGATATCTTTGTGCAGAAAACAGGTTGCACAGAAAATGCTGTAGCTGGTGGCTTATACTGTATACAGGACACAGCACAAATATATTTTCTGCACAGAAAAGGCTGCTTTGTGCAGGTTATGGAAGTTGTCATCCAACATGTGTGGAAAGCACCAGAATAGAGATGGATGAAATAGCTCTCCTATTCAAGCCTAGTCATGAAGAATATTGCTTGCTGTTGTGTGCCTTCAAGTCATTTTCAACTTATGGCAACCCATGTCTAATTTAATAATTTCTTAAGGGGGGGTATGGGAATTTGATTTTACCATTTGTTATGTATTTTATTGTTGTTAGCCGCCCCGATTGTTTGCAAAGGGGCGGGATATAAATAAATTTATTATTATTATTATTATTATTATTATTATTATTATTATTATTATTATTTTCTTGGCAAGATTTGTTCAAGGGGCTTGCCCTTACCTTTCTCTGAGGCTGAAAGAGCTTGATTTGCCCAAAGTCACCCAATGGCAAGCAGGTATTCAAACCCTGGTCTCCAGAATCATAGGCCTCATCTGCACAGCAGAAATAATACAACTTACACTACACTTTAACTGTCATGTCTCAATTCTATAGAATTCTGGGAGTTGTAGTTTTGTGAAATATTTAGCCTTCTCTGTTAAAGAGCTCTGGTGCCATGACAAACTACAAATTCCAAGATTTCATAGCATTGAGCCACGACAGCCAAAGCAGTATCAAACTGCATTATTTCTTCAGTGAACATGAGGCCATACTCCAACACTCAACTACTATACTATGCTGGCTTTCAGAATGTCACTTACAAAACATATTTAAGCAATAGTCCAAAAATAATAGACTAAACAATAGTCCCCAAAATGAGTCTGTTAACAGTGGAAAAATTGTGAAAATATAGACATATTCCAGAACACTGCAATCTAACACTGTTTATGTTTAATATATACATTCTTTGTTTTGTTTTGTTTTTCTTACATACTATTGGACTCTTTGTCCAACACATTCTTCCAAGCAGGGCATTGGCAAGTTGTTTACGCTTTGCACCAGTATAATCAATACCAGTTTTCAGTGTAGTTGAATGTTCTGCACTGCAGTGTTTTATCCCACATAATGGGATAAAAATGCTTGGCATAAATCAGTGCATGTTCTGGATTCAGGTGTTATCCACCAGATAGTTCCAAAATAAAAGAAAGTTCATTTGACTTAGGAGGGAATCCAGTTAATTCATTGAAATTTATAAACAAGTGTTTTGAAGCATCTGTGATTTTTCCCCCTTCAGGACAAAAGGCAAGCAAACCAGTGGTGCAAAGAAATGTTCTTCATTTATTTGAAAAATCTGACCTATTTTAAATTAACTCCATTTGCTATTTATATTAATTTATGTCTTTTTCAAAATGTTTTTAGATACTAGCTAATGAATCTCCACAATCCCTCTGAGAATTGAGGAGGCTGGATTTTTCATAGCAGTCTGTGATTAATGAGGTGTAGTTGTCAAAAATGTAGGCTATGGGAGAGTGGTAAGATTGGATAGGGTGAGACACAGAGCATGTATTGCTGTTATTTTTCTTTCCTTTTTTTAGACTAGAGTTAAATATTATTTTTCTGTTGGGTTTCTCATTTCTAGGAAGTTGCCATTTCAAAACAGACACTTTCATTGTATTTACTCAATATTTAAAACTGTTTTCCTGCATACACTGGGATAATAAAATGGGGAAAGGAAAAGAACTGAAGGGGTTCTCCAGATGTATGCAGAAAAATCACTTCTTTTTTTAAAGAATTCATAGTTTTCAACCCCATTCCCCTTCATCTAGCAAAGACCAAGGTCTGTGTCTGTGCGCTGCCTTATTTCTACTGAAAGCTTGTAGCATACAACAGAGCTTGGAAATTCATTACCACCTCATGCTGAACACTCCAGCATGCCTAGTCGCATATGATTTTGGAAGCTAAGCACCCATCATTAATTGATGGGCGGGATTCCACCAGGGAATACTAGGGATCTTGGTAGGTTTTGGAAAGAATCCTACTTGAACAGAGGCCCTATGAGGTCAGAGCTGACAATACTAGGCCAGACAAAAGGTCTGTCTCAGTACAAGTGATTCGTTTCCATTACTTGTTATAGTATTTGAAAAATAGTTCATTGTCATTACACACTGTATGGCTTGTTGTACTGTTTGCTTCTTTTTCATAGAATCATAGAGTCTGAAGTCATATCATGAGTCATCTATCTAGTTGGGCTCTCAGCTCAATGTAGGATCTCCAGCTAAAGCATCCCCATTATGTAGCTGTACAGTCTCTTTTTGAAGACATCCAGGCAAGGAGACTGCCTCTCTAGGCAATTGGTTCCACTGCTGAAATTCTAATGTCCAATCAAAATCTACTGTCTTGTAACTTCAAACCATTAGATTTGGTCCTACACTCTGGGGCAGTAGAAAACAGGCCTGGACCCTTCTCTCTATGACTGCCTTTGAGGTATTTAAAGAGTACAATCATATCACCCCTCAGTCTTTTCTTCAGCAAATTTGAACATGCCCAGCTCTGTCAACCTTTCCTTATATGTTTGTTCTCCTTATCTCTTATCCTCATTGCAGTTCTCTGAACCTGCTTCAGTTTGTCTATTCTGTTGCTTTCTTAAGAGAAAATCCTTTCAGATTGGCATGAGAATGGACATCTGGCAGGACATAATGGCAAATGGGGGGTATCTGAGAGCACCCTAGCTCTCAGAAATAACTGTGATATTGATCATTGGCAGGGGGAAACCAGGGATCAACCATACCAGCTTCAGTGATCTTACTGAGAGGAGATCACTGTCAGCGGTGATCACTTAGGTCCAGAGTGGTGATGGTGGTGGACAGAACAGTGTGTCCAGCTATTGAAAAATCAAACTGGACTTTAAAATCACCCAGATTCCATCTATTAAACCTTTTATTTTAATGAAATTTGAATTAACTGAACAAAGCTATCTCAACTATGGGGTGTAATAAGAAGCCAAATAAATCCCCAGAATCTATAAATAAAATTAAATATACTAGGGTGGTGAGGATGTGAAACATGTTAGAAGTTTATTTAAAGAATTATGTCTGGATTAAATTTTAAAGTGTAAGAAGAAGTGAACACTAATTTAAGTTAAAATTAAATTAAAGGAATTTTACTTACTGTGGGAAATGGCAGAGACTGAATTATACATAAAGAACAGGAAAACACTATGGAGAATCAATTAATTGAATTTAATTATTTCCTAAAGAAATGTATCATTAAAAGTTCATAGAATAGTTCTTAATACTCAGTTTACTGAAGTAATTGTAGTGAAACGTTACTGAAATTCACCCAAAGTTCTTTTCTTTATACTATCAGCAGAAATACTGAAACAACAGACAACAGCAGCAGTGCAAGTCAATGTTGTAGCAATAATTCAAACTTGTAGATTTGTAGGACTTGTAGTAAACCATGGAGTGAAAAATCATAGTTGCAGTCATACACCATAGAGTCATAAATCATAGGACAGATGACTCCTGGAATTTATAGTCTTTGTTTCATCTTTAAGATGTACTCATTCACAATGCACAGTGAAATATTTTTTAAAAAATGGAATGTCATTCAGGACAATATGATGAAACAATCTGAGAAACAAGAGAAACAATTTGGAAAACAAGAGAAAAGTATTCAAAGTTATAGATGTGTTAGTCTATAGAGTCAGTCTGTAGAGAGATCTTGTAGCACCTTTGAGACTAACTGAAAGAAAGAAGTTGTCGAAACCTCATGCTTCCAACTTATTTCTTTCAGTTAGTCTCAAAGGTGCTACAAGAAAAAAGTAATCAGCAACTGAAAGTATTGAATCAGGACAGATAAGGAGAGAAGTGAGTGGAAGCAATGAATCAATTATCATAAGACTTCAAGATGATAAGCAAACAAGTTAAAGAAAGAAAGAACTGGAACTAAAAGCTGAAGTAATGGATAAAGAAAAGGAACAACAAATGGATAATTTGGCCCTGATAAAGATGAGGGAGAAAGGATTTTGTTTGTGATGTAGATCTATTCCTGAGGAACTTCAAGAGAATTGAAAAGAAATTTGAGTGAATAATCTGCATGAATAATAGTGAATGGAGATACAGAAGACAATGAGACAAGGGTGTTGTTGTTTCCATTGCTATTTACCTTAGCACTTGAAGTTTTGAATATAACTATAAGGAATGACAAAACGATTGCAGGAATTAAGATTTAAAAGAAACATACAAATTGAGAGCATTTGCAGCTGTCTTGGTGGTAACCTTGACAAATCCACTGGAAATTGTGCAAAGATTTAAAGAAATAATGGAAGAATTTGGGGCTCTGGGGTTTTTAAAATTAATGAACAAAAGACAATGGTGTTGACAAAAAGTATGGAGTTGAAAGACCAAATAGAATTTTTAAAAAAACTGGGTGTAGTGATTGACAAGGTGAAATACTTAGATATTATAATGACTAATTCAAATTGTATGTTGTTTCAAAATAATTATGTGAAGTTGTGGAATGAAATTAAAAAAGACTTTCAGAGATGGGAGAGTTTCAACTTGGCTACTTTTCTGCTGCTAATGTATTTATTTGAAATTGTATTGCCTATGTTTTTATACATTTTGGTTTCTTTTGGTGTATTTGGTGTATTTTATGCATTTTGGTTTGCCCAATAAAAGTATTGTTGTTTTGTGGATTTTGTATTTTGTTATATTTTGCTGATGGCCACCCTTGAATGTTTCCCAAAATGTAAGTACTGTAACTGAAATAATATGCTTTCCCGCTATTTGTGTCTGTTTGTCTCTCCATGTTCTCTTTCCCTGATGTCCAGTTTTAAACTGTAATGCCCTTGGGGTTGGGTAGTGCCCAACTTGTTTTTTATAAACCTCCAAATATAGATGGTGGTATATGAATCAGTCCAAGAGACAACAATGATAAATAAAAATGCAAATTGATCAATGTTTCAATTTGACTGAATCACTCCATTTCCCTGCTGCCCCCAGAAAATACATATTACTATACATCTCTTTCAGGACTAAGGGCCTTTGCAGACTGTCAGAAATAGTGCAAATTTAGTCCACTTTAAGGGTTAGGGTTAGTGTTAGGGAATCATGGGAATTGTTTTTTTTCTGAGACATTGAGCCTTCTCTGTCAGAGAGTTCTGGTGCCACAATAAAATACAGTTCCCATGATTCCCTAACCCTAACCTTAAAGTGGACTCAATTTGCACTATTCTTAGCAGTCTGCAAAGGCCCATAGCTATTTAGCTGCACGGTGTTTCAAGATCAAGTTCTTGTTATTGTGTGCCTTCAAGTAGTTTCTGAATTATGGTGATCCTATCACAGGGTGTTCTTAGCAAGATTTGTTCAGAGGACATTTGCCATTGCCTTCTCCTGAGGCTGAGAGCATGTGACTTGCCCAAGGTCACCCAGTGGTTTCATGGCTGAGCTGGGAATCGAACCCTGTTCTTTGAATCATAGTCCAACACTTAAACCACAATCTCATACATGCTGAATGATGTATGCTGACTCTCAAACCCTTTCAAAATAATCCCATTCACATCCTGACCTGTCTATTTATTGGGTAGGGGTAAGGGTTATTTGGCTTGTATTTAAAAGCACAGTAATTCATAGGGAAGATTTTGTTTTGTGTCTGAGAATCAAGGCAGATTTACATGCTGGCAATGCAACCATTCTGAAAAATCTTGCCAAGAAAACCCCATGATAGGTTTGCCTTAGGTTCACCATAAATTGGAAACAATTGGAAGGCACACTACAATAACAATGATTCTAGTGCAGTGATGGCAAACCTTTTAGGCATCGAGTGCCCAAACTAAATAGCCTTCCAGCACGGGTGTTGCCCCATGCCAGAGGTGGGACTTCTGGGTGGGGGAATGGGACCTCTGGGTCATGACTGCTGCCCTATGGGGGCAGGACTTCTCTCCCCCCCCCAGCTGCTTCTCCAGAGGCAGCTGAAGACCAGAAGAAGGAGGAACAGGTGTGCACCTTTTCCTCTTCTTCCCTGCTCTGCACACCAGAGAAAATGGCTTCATGTGCCATCTCTGGCACATGTGCCATAGGTTCGCCAGTGTGGTTCTAGTGTAAACTGAGCATGTTTTGTTTGAAAATCTTTGTGACAAGTACTACATTTAAGTTCTTCCCCTAGGAAAACCCCATGTTATTTGGTAAATCATTAATCTATGTTTGGCTTTTGCTTTCCCATTCCTACTAGTAAAACCTTTACAGCATATCACACAGGCTTCATAACAAATTTTAATTTCTGTTTGGTATTTCTAGGAAGAAGCAGCTTCAGATTGTCCAGAATGTAATATAATTGTGACCTTACTCATTAGATGATGCTTTTTATTAAGCATCTTAAAAGCATCTTGAAGTACACTGTTCCTTCCATTCAACAATCCAAATTGTCATTATGCATAAAAAGCATGGGCCTAAGTTCATCACATTCCCATTCTATTGATTTGAAAAAAATAATGAAAGAATGTATACAGTCAGAGACTTTGCTTTTCTGGGTGGAATAATGAGCTGCCATGTTTGATGCCGAGAAAATAAGTTAGGAGTTAAGTTTTGTAGAGTGCTCATTTGCAGTAGCTACATTGTACATCTGTTAGTTCATTCTGTGCTACGTGGGTTCACTTTCCATGCATGTTTAAATAATTAACAGCTTGAAGACCAAAACTAATCAGGTAATGTTTCAGTTCCAGTGTGCCATGCTTTAATGGCAATGCATCCTGCTACCAACTTCAAGCAAAACATTGATCCAGCATGATAATTGGGAACTGTGTACATCTATCAGTAGTTATGTTTGAAATATATGCCTTGCCCTCCTGCTGTTCAAGCATTGAAAATTGTCAAATTATATGTGACAGACTGATTATAATTTGTCCTTTTCATGACAGAGTAAAGTGTTTTTCTTTGCCATGGGAAGAAAAGCATTCAAGTGTATGAAGAGATCATTCTAATCCCATTTAGTTGTGTCTTGGAAAGTGTTGGCCTTTTTTAACAAACGTCAGTCAATACATGACTTCCTTCTTATTTATGCTGTAACTGATACAATTGCCTGCCATTATTAATATCCTGTTATAAATCCCATAATTATGTGTAGGAGGTGAAATAATCAGAATTAACATGTTACTTCTGTTGCAGAAATCCCCCCCCCCCCGCCAACACTATTGTCCCCATGCTGTGGCTCTCAAGCTCAACCAGTACACAATGGTGTTTCCTTTGAAAATAAGGAAGAAAGGAAAAATAAATAAGAAATGAAAAGATGTCAGGAAATGATCTCTCAGGTTGAAAACTGGTACATGTAGTATACATGTTAGCTACCTGGGGTACCATTTTGGGAGAAGGCAGGATAGAAATGCAATAAATAAATAAATAATGCTGGTATTTTCATTGGCCTAGAATGTCACTTACTCTCAAAATAGGTACACAGTTAAAGTAAGTTCTCCCATAGTTGTAGCAACATCATCCAATCACATCAATTGAGAAGAATTAGAACTTGAGCTTGGAGCAATGATGACTCATGGATTGATCTCGGGAATGTATCACTCCCCAAAATGGTGGTGGGAGCACCCCTCCATCTGGTTTGTGACCATCCATGTCTTGGAATATATGTGGATTTTCAAGTGGGGATTAAACCAGTGCATTCCCCATTGCATTCATGCCAGAAGGATATCCAAAATAACCAGCCAAATTTGCAAGCAAGTCACATGAATAGAAATGATAGAGATGAACTTTCAGGACACTTTTCCAGTCACAAGGGAACAGTATTAGAATTATATCAGACACTACTATGGGAAAGCTTGCTGATCAGGCTTTCCCTCTGGACTGTTTCAATCTTTTGTATTATTATTATTATTAGTAGTAGTAGTAGTACCCTGCTCTTTTCCCAGAACTGGGAGTCAGAGCAGCTTCACAATATTAAAAAAACAATACAATTAAAAACATAAAAAAGAGGTGCATTAAAAAGGAATTAAATTATTATAATGTTGAAATACATAGCTATTAAAAGATAAAAATACATTTTAAAAAGATACAACTGTATAAAATACTTTAAAATGAAACTACAACATCCCAAGCCAGTCCTTTACCAACACTCAGTTTTTAAAGGCCTGTGTGAACAGGTAGATCTTAGCTTGCCGACAGAAGGCCAACAAGGAGACATCCATTCTGGTCTCCCTGGGAAGGGAGTTCCAGAGTCTAGGGACAGCCACTGAGAAGGCCCTCTCTCACATCCCCACCAACTGTGCTTGTGATGGTGATGGGACTGAGAGAAGGGCCTTTCCAAAGGATCTCGGCACCTGGGCCAGTTCATACAGGGAGATGCAGTCTGCCAAATAGCATGGATGTGAGCCATGTAGGGCTTTATAGGTCATAACCAGAACTTTGAATTGTGCCCAGAAACAAATTGGCAACCAGTGCAGCTGTTTCAACAGGGGTGTTGTGTGGTCTCTGTAGCCTGCCCCAGTTAACATCCTGGCTGCAGCTCTTTGGACCAGCTGAAGTTTCCGAACAATCTTTAAAAGCATCCCCACATAGATCCCATTACAGTAGTCCAAACAAGATGTAACCAAGGCATGTTTCACTGTGGCCAGATCCAGCATCTCAAGGAATGGATGTAGCTGGTTAAATGTGCAAAAGCATTCCTGGTCAATGCAGAGACCTGGGTCTCCAGGTTCAAAGCTGAGTCCACAAGTACCCCCAAACTGCAAACCTGTGTCTTCAGGGGGAGTGTATCCCCATCTAACACAGGCTGGATCCCTATTCCCTTATCTGCCTTCCGACTAACCAGGAGCACCTCTGTATTATCTGGATTAAGTTTCAACTTGTTTGCCCTCATCCAGTCCATTACTGATGATAGACACTTGTTTAGGAATAGCATAGCCTCCTTGGATTGAGGTGGAAAGGAGTAATAGAGTTGAGTGTCATCTGCATATTGATGACACCACACCCCCAAACTCTCAGTGGTTTGATGTATATGTTAAATAGCATAGGGGGCAACACAGAATCCTGAGGAACCCCACAGGCCAATGGTAGGAGTCCCCCAGCACCACCTTCTGGGTTCACCCCTCCAGGAAGGAATGGAGTCACTGTAAAACAGTACCTCCAAGTCCCATCCCAGAGAGGTGGTCCAGAAGGATACTATGGTCAATGGTATTGAAAGCCACTGAGAGGTCCAGTAGAACCAACAGGGACACGCTCCCCCTGTCCAGTTCCCTGCATAGGTCATCCACCAAGGTCACCAAGGCTGTCTCTGTTCCATAGCCAGGTCTGAAACCAGATTGAAATGGATCTAGATAATCAGTTTCATCCAGAAACCCCTGGAGTTGGAAACCCACAATACGTTCCAGTACCTTACCCAAAAATGGTAGGTTGGACACTGGTGGGATTCAGGGATGGGGTTTTTTTTTAACAAAGGTCTCACAACTGCCTCTTTTAGGCACATTGGGACTTTGCCTTGTTTCAGGGTAGCATTGACTACCTCCTTCACCAACTCAGCCAGTCCCCCTCTGGCCTATTTAATCAGCCAAGAAGGACAAAGATCTAAGACACATGTGGTGGCTTTCACCTCTCCAAGGATCCTGTCCACATCATCAGGCTGCACAAGTTGAAAAGTATCCATTAATGCTGGACAGACAGGTACCAAGGTTATATCCACTGGCACTGTATCAACTACAGCATCCAAGTGAAATGCAAATTCTTCACAGAGTGGTCTGCATTTTCTATTTGAGGGTGAGTGTGTAAAAGTCCCTGACTACTCAGAACAGCTCTGATGGATGGCTCCATGCAGATGCAATGCTGACAACAAAAAGTAATTTCTTTGCTGCCAGCATTGCCACAGAGTAGGCCTTCAAATAGGCTCTAGCCCATTTTCAGTCAGATTCACTTCAAATCTTCCACCAACATCGCTCTACTTTCCATGTCACTTGCTTCATCAACTCTGTAAGAGGTGATGCTCAGGAGCGATTGTGTCCACCGCCCTGGCCATTTCCTCATTCCAAAGATCAGCCAGAATGTTGTATGACTATTCCTTGTCCATAAAGGCACCTTGCCTTTTTATTTCACCATGCCCAAACTTTACTCCTAGGAATCTCTCCTCTAACTTGTCAAATCAGATAACTTTGATTGTGCATTGCATATGAACTCCCATCATGAAAATAAATGGGCAAAGTTCTTGCAAGTGGAAGGGTTTGTGGAGAACACGAATGAAGATATCCTCAGTGGGAAGTCTTTCCTTGTAAGATCTACATCTTCCATCCAACTATGACCCCAAGCTCTGGTGTTCCTTCTTCCTGTTGGCTCACTTTGTACCATTGCCTAGAATGTGGGAATTCTGTGGCCTGTTGGCTACATGTAAGTCCCAATGACCATCCATGCAATCCCATATTTCTTCAAACTTTTTTTTACATCTAAAATGGAGAATCACACCAGGTCTGCTCCAAAACAGGGTGTTCCATGAACAGGGTCAGGTGTGGCCTCTGAAGATGAGATGGATTTGGCCCCCTTCCAGCCTCTGTGGCTGCCCATCACTCTCTGAGGGAGAAAACAAATGGAATGGAGGCTCTTCACTCCTTCCAAGGAGACCTTCTGCTGTTACACACTTTGCATTCTTTGAGAAAGCAGTGAAATAAAGGAACAGCAAGAACAGGATTTTCCCTGATACCAGCCATGGCTGTATACATTATAATATTATATTACAGTGTAGTCTATATATTATTGATCACCAATAATCAATCAACAATTGATCATGAACAATGGTCTGCCCTGGCCTCACATCGGGAGGCATGGAGACGCACTACTCACAATGCTGCAGCCTTATTTGAGAACTCACGCCTAACAAGTCTCGAACAGAAACGACAATGCAGAAAGAATCACAACCTGGAAACATCACCCAAGG
>CM034706.1:44972172-44998549 GCA_020142125.1 Phrynosoma platyrhinos | reverse complement strand
TGGGTCCAAGCTATCTCAGGGATTGCCTCCTCCCATAAAATCCTCCCCACGCTCTCCGGTCCTCTGGGAGGAACTTGCTGCAGCCCCCAAAATTGAGGCTTGCGGCTACCCCAAAAATTGAGGCTTGCAGAAAACAGAGGGCTTTCTCTGTTGTCGCCCCCAAACTCTGGAATGGCCTGCCGGATGAGATCAGTCAGCTAACATTGTTAGACAGCTTCAAAAGGGCTGTCAAGACGGATCTCTTCTGGCAGGCCTTTCCAGATTAAAATTTGCTCCGGCCTCAGATACGCCCACCCCAGTGATCCTTACATGGCCCCATCTAACGATGGTTAGGATCATGGCTGCTGGGTTTATATATTGGTTTGTGTGGTTTTATTGAATTGAATTGTTTGTTTTAACCTCTATTGATTTAATACTGTTTTAAGGGCGTGAGGGGTTTCTGGGATTGTGTATTGTATATGTTTTTATGGTTGTAAGCCGCCCTGATTGGGTTACCAAAGGGCGGGATATAAATACATTTTATTATTATTATTATTATTATTATTATTATTATTATTATTAGCCAATCAGAACATGAGGACAAATTGAGACCAGGTAGAATTATCGCACACACATCATATGGAACAGTCTGTAAATGTTCTTGCTGGCTGAGGATGCATTTTTACAGTTCTCCTGCTGGAACGGGCTAGGGACTGTCAGAGCATGGGAACTTGATGAGGATCATACCATGCTATAAAATACATTCCAATCTATTCACATTTCATACCCATTACGTTACGAGAACACTGAAAGAAAGAAATTGGCAGCATGAGCTTTCATAGACTTTAGTCTACTTCCTCAGATGGAAGTAGATGGAAGTCTATGAAAGCTCATGTTACCAATTTCTTTCTTTCAGTTAGTCTCAAAGATGCTACAAGATCTCTCTACGTACTGATTCTAGAGACTAACACAGCTATATATTTGAATTCTATGTCATTTATGAATAGTCTTACCACACATGCTCTTCTTCCAATCTCTTTTTCAGAGCTAAAATTCCCATTCTTTAATATTCTTTAACACAATGATAGCACAAAGGACAGCTTTCAGATAAAAAGAGTAGAGAACACCTTTTGGTGCAGCATGTAACCCATATTTTGGGTTGCTGCTTTGACTTATAGTCACAAATTTTTACATTAGTGTTTGAGAGCTGTTGGCCCACAAACTAGAATTGGTTCACAGGAATTTCTTCTCTCACCTGCTAACTTCTGCTACTGTATCTGATGTGGGTCTAGATCATCAGAAAATGCAGAGAGACTGAAATCTGTTCCAGCACTGATAAATACTATTTGTTTCAGCAATGCCTGCATAGAAAGAGCAAGTGTAAGGTCTGTGATGCATGGTCATTTTAGGTATGCAAGTACACTCATCCTTCCACATTCAATGAGGTTAGAAGCACAGGACCCCCACTTTCAATGAGGTTAGAGGCACAGGACCCCCACTTGCATAGAAAGAGCAAGTGTAAGGTCTGTGATGCATGGTCATTTTAGGTACGCAAGTACACTCATCCTTCCACATTCAATGAGGTTAGAGGCACAGGACCCCCACGAATGTGGGAAAACCACAAATAACAAAAACACTATGTTTTTACCTGAGAGAACACCTCTTTAGGAATCCCTAGGTCCTCCAGTGCCACTCTGTGGTCAACATCTGCTAGACATTGACCATAAAATTGTGCTGGAGGAGCTACAAATGCATAGTGGAGTGTTCTATCTAAGAATCTCTAGGTCCTTCAATCTGGTTAAAGCTGACCACAGAATTGCACTGGAGGTCCTAGATATTCCTAGAGAGAACATATTAATAAAATCTGTGAATAATCAAATCCGCAAAAGCCAAAGCTGCAAATGTGGAGGAATGTGTGTAAAGTTTGCATGGAGCATAGACATTTTGTCTCTAAGAGCCACCTTAGGAAATTCCTAGGTGGATGTGGTGGGGTGGGAGCCATTCTGAGGAAGAGTGGAAAGTCTGAGAGAAAGGAGATTGAGAAGAGCACAGAAAGAGCAAGTAAGACATCACCTAGATCACATAGAACTACAGTTAAGAGCAAAAGCCCTCCATCCACTCCATCTGACATCATCTGGGGGAGAGACGCAGGGCCAGCTCCATTGGGCCTAGACTAAGAGGAAGGGCCCTCCCTTCAGTCCATCTGCCATGGTCGAGGCCTCAGAGGGAGAGAAGAGCTGCTGGACCTGATCCCCTTCCCCACTGCCATTCCCTTCTCCTTTTGTGCCATGTCTTTTTAGATCGTAAGCCTGAGGGCAGGGAATCATTTAATTAATCATTTGTAATTTGTAAACCACTCTGAAACCTTTTGTAGATGAAAAGTGGGGTATAAATACTCCAAATAAATAAATATGCTAAATGTAGCAGTCATCCAGCAGTCATCCTGATGCCAGAGCAGCAGGATGACTGTTGCATTCCTCATGTAAAAAGGTGCATGATGGAGAGACATTCGTGTTTGCATGGAGACTTTTCATATAAGCAACATCTTTGTTTCACCAGATTTCTTGCTTGCATATGGACCTTCCATGCAAACCAAAACTTCTCCACTTCAGACATGCTACTTTCCAAGCAAGGAAAGAATCTGAAAAGGATAGTGCTCAAATAAACATACTGTGGCATTTCTGCAGATGCCACACATTGTTGGGGCTGTTAGATTAATGGATAACCTGGGATGTGCATCATTGGTAGGTGGAGTTGCCAGGACTTTGTGGGAGTGTCTTTGGACTCCTTGTTTCAGCATTTGTTTCTACAGCTGTTATTTTGCTTTTTGTTTTGTTGTTGGGAGTTAACTGTAATGTTCTGTTAATATACAAAAATATGCAGCATCTGAAATCACTCAGTGACATGCTTAGTAGAATCTGCCTCTTCAGCGTGCAGCTGCTCGTGATTTAAAACTAAAGGTAATAACAAAATTAAGACCCCCCCCATCATTTGGCAATTAACCTTAATTTCCTTTCCCCTAATGAAGTTACAAATAGCTTTTTTCTTGCACAAAAATGTTCATTTAATTGTATTTCCCAGAACTATTAACTCATTATTTGCTGTCTAATCAAATGCATGGTAAAAATTTAAGTTCTACAAAGAACATGTACCCACTAATGATGTTGTCCCAGCCACCACTCCTATTCTGGGAGCATCCCTCTCTTCCAATGTGTATACTATAAGGTCCAGCCATAGTCAAATGAGAGCTTGAAAAGTATTTTTTAAGGAAGTTAATTCATGTTACTTCCTACTCTCAGGGCCTTTTAAAGGCACTATGGGGGAAGTAGACGGCCAATTGGGCCGTTTTGGGGTCAGGGAAGGGGAGGGGCAGCCGCACGATCAGCGCCCCAACCCCTTCCCCAGGTCGTCCTTGGAGCAGCCGGCCCTCTGCACGGCTGGCACTCCGAGGAGGACCTCCTGATGCAGTGTCCATACATGCTGCAGCGGAAGAGTCACCGAAGGTGCGCCGCAAGATTTTGCGGCGCACCTTTGGCAACTTGTGAAAGGAGCGCCAATTTAGCGCTCCTTTCCAGGGGTGGCGAAGGTGTGCCGCGGGGCTGAGGTGTGGCGATACCTCAGCCCCGCGGCTCAGCTTCCCAGGGCGGCCCACGGCCACCCGTCTGCTTCCCCCCTATGAGACCTAAGTAGAATACTCATTTGAAGCGCCTTCTGTGTGGTCCCTGCTCAGCCACAAAGCTCACCAGGTGATATTGGGCTAGTTGTCAGCTTTCAGTCTAACCTTCCTCACAGGGGTGTTGTTGAGGATGAAATGGAAAGGAAGAGTATCACCTTGAATTTCATGCAAGAAAAAAGAAGAAATATAAAGATAAAAAAAAATATCTGAATATTGTTGGGCTAGGTCAGGGGTAGGCAACCTTTCCCCTTTAAGGGCTGAAGGACTTCAGCTCCCAGAAGCCTCAGCCATGTTGGCCAATAGTCCCATGTTGGCCAATAGCTCCTGGGATTCTGGGAGTTGAAGTCCCTCGGCCCTTAAAGGGAAAAGGTTGCCTACCCCTGGGCTAGGTTGCTGCTATTAGAACTGTCTGTGCCTGTAATAATTTTGCTTCCACTAGCAGTGGTGTCATGGGGGAAGGTGCAGCCTGCACTGGGTGACACCCCAGAAGTCAGCCTCAGGAGGGGAAGGGGCGAGTGTGCCCGTCTTATTTTCTCCACTGAGGCCACAGTTGCTTCAGTAGCCATCCAGCAGTGGTCAACTCAAGAGAAGGGGGCCATCAATGCTCCTACTCGCAAGTAGATCACCAGGGCTACTTCCTACTCCTAAGTAGACTGATGCCTGTGCCCCCTTCACCACAGGAAAGAAGAAGGGGTTAGTGGACCCTTTTGTCCATGGCCCTCAGCAGCCCCCCACACACACACCGTGACACCGAGGGTGCAATGGCACTGCCTACTAGTTGTTCTTTGAGTGTGTTGGAGGGTCCCATTAGGTTTATGGAGCTGAGGGCCTTTTCAAGTTACACAGTTATAGCACAATAACTCTACTTTAACTAAGGGATTTATTGATTCATTTGATTAATTTGAGACATTTATTTACTACATCTTGACTCGCCCAGGGCTTCCAAGGTGATTCACAATTGGTAATAACATATTTAAACTTTTTTTTTAAAATGCAAACACTCGAGTCAGCTCTAAAATCAGTGTTTTAAAAAGTTTTAAAGATCATTTCTAAAAATTGTTTTAAAAACAGCCAGAACAGATGCCTCTAATTTTAAGATCCAAGGACCATCCCAAATAGCACAGTGTTTATAACCCACTCAGAAGCAATATAATTAGCCTGACCTTCTGGAGGAGGCAGTTTCACAATTAGGACATTGCTACAAAGAATATAATAATAATAATAATAATAATAATAATAATAATAATAATAATAATAATAATAATTTTTATTTAATACCCCACCCCTCTGAGCACAATCGGGGCGGCTTACATCATAAAATTATCAACAACGGTTAAGAACAATTACCTCCCCCTCCCGCCCTTAAAAAGTTATTAAACACAATACAATACAATACAAGAAAGCCTTATCGCAACTACCCATCACTTTACCTCATGGGTTGATGTGATTAAATGGCTTTATGTTATCAGCCAATGGGAAATGAGTTTAACTAAGTCACCTGCAACACTTGTGGGATGTTTGTCTTGCCAAGAGATGTGGGGAACTTTACCTGCACCAAGTGCAAAGAGGAAGTCACTTCATGAACACAGGAGGTAGACACCTGGAGGAACATCACACACAGAAGTAGGGAAATCAGGGATTGTTCTAGGAGCTTTCAACTACAGAATCGATTTGAAGCTCTCTCCCTTATCAAGGATGAAGAGCAGCAGGGACAGTCATCAGGGACAGTGCAGGGGACCTTAAGAGTACCACTGCAGGGAACAGCCACTGCTAAGCCTCAGAGGAGGCGTGTGCTGGTGGTGGGGGACTCCTTGTTGAGGGGCACAGAAGCAGTGGTTTGCGGGCCTGACAAGATGTCCTGGGAGGTATGTTGTCTCCCTGGAGCAAAAATCCATGATGTGACAGTGAAACTAGTCAAGCCTACTGACTATTACCCCTTCCTCTTGGTCCATGTGGGAACCAATGATACTGCAAGGCATAGTCTTCAGAATATCAGAAGAGATTATGAGGCTTTGGGTAGAAAGCTGAAAGAGCTGGATGCACATTTTGTTATCTCACCACTTCTCCCAGTTGAAGGGCATGGTCCAGGAAGGGAGAGGAAGATAGCAGACATGAATAACTGGCTCCATAGATGGTGCTGCCAAGAACGATTTGGAAGAAACATGCTCTTAGATGTCTACACTAATGCACAGAGCATGGAAAATAAATAAGATGAACTCGAACTCCTAGCATAACAAAGCCAATACGATATAATAGGCATCACTGAAACCTGGTGGGATGAGTCTCATGATTGGAATGTAGGAATAGAGGGGTATAAGCTTTTTAAGAGAAATAGGCCAAACAGGAAAGGAGGCAGAATAGCATTATATGTCAGGGATGTTTACACCTGTGAAGAGATTGAGGACTTAAATCCTGTAAATCAGGTGGAGAGCATCTGGATAAAAGTTAAAGGGGAAGGAAACAACAGGAATGTTATAGTGGGAGTCTACTACAGACCCCCAAATCAGACTGAGGAATTGGATGATGCCTTTCTAGAAAAGATGATCACACACTCAGAAAGGAGAGATGTAGTAGAGATGAGTGACTTCAACTATCCTGATATTTGCTCCTAACCAACAGGGATGACCTGGTCAATGGGGTGCAAGTGGTGGGATTCTTGGTGGGGATGATCATCTTCTTCTGGAGTTTCTTATACAGTGGAAACGAGAAGCTAGGCACAGTCAAACACTCATTCTAGATTCTTGGAGAGTTGATTTTAACAAACTTAGGGAAACAGTGGGAGGGATCCCATGGTCAGGAATACTAAAGGAAAAGAGAGTTCAGGATGTATGGGAGTTTCTCAAAAGGGAGATACTGAAGGCACAATCTCAAACTGTTCCAATGAGAAGGGAAAATGGGAGATGTCTCAAGAAACCAGGTTGGATGACAAAAGAACTTTCAACTGAACTAAGTTTTAAACAGGAGATGTATAAGGAATGGAAAAGGGGCAAAATCACTAAAGAGGAATTCAAACAAATAGCTAGAACATGTTGGGATATAGAGGGGTTAAGGACAATAAAAAGGGCTTTTGGGGGTATGTTTGTAGCAAAAGAAAGAAGAAGGAAATGGTAGGGCCACTGTGCAGAGAAGATGGAGAAATTCTAACAGGGGACAGAAAAAAGGCAGAGCTATTCAACACCTTCTTTGCCACAGTCTTCTCACCAAAGGAAAAGGGTGTTCAACTTGAGGAAAATGGAGCAGAGGACACAATAGGGGGCATGCAGCACAGAATAAATAAAGAAGAAGTACAGGAATACCTCATTAACATAAATGAATTTAAGTCTCCAGGACCAGATGAACTACATCCAAGGATATTAAAAGAACTGGCAAATGTAATCTCAGAGCCACTGGCAATAATCTTTGAGAACTCCTGTAGAACAGGAGAAGTCCCAGCAGATTGGAGGAGGGCATACATTGTCCCCATCTTCAAAAAGAGGAAAAAAGAGGATCCCAAGAACTATCGACCAATTAGTCTGACATCAATACCGGAAAAGATTATAGAACAGTTCATTAAACAGAGAGTCTGTGAACATTTAGAAGGGAATGCCATAATCACTAAAAGTCAACATGGGTTTCTCAAAAACAAGTCATGCCAGACTAATCTGGTCTCTCTCTCTCTCTCTCTCTCTCTCTCTCTTTTTTTTTTTTTTTTTTTTTTTTTTTTTGATAAAATTACCAGCTTGCTAGATGAAGGGAATGCAGTAGACATTGACAATATTCTTGGAAACAAGATAGTAAAATATGGGCTAGACAATACAACTGTTAGGTGGATTAGTAACTGGTTGACTGACTGAACCCAAAGGGTGCTCAGCAATGGCTCCTCTTCATCCTGGAAAGAAGTGACCAGTGGAGTGCCACAGGGTTCTGTCCTGGGCCCAGTGCTATTCAACATCTTTATCGATGATTTGGATAAAGGAATAGAGGATATGTTTCTCAAATTTGCGGATGACACCAAATTAGGAGGAATAGCTAATACCCCAGAAGACAGGATGAAAATTCAAAATGACCTTAATAGACTAGAAAGCTGGGCCAAAGCTAACAAAATGAATTTCAACACGGAGAAATGTAAGGTACTACACTTAAGGCAAAAAAATGAAATGCATAGATATATGATGGGGGACACCTGGCTTAACAAGACTACATGTGAAAGGGATCTAGGAGTCCTAGTAGACCACAAGTTGAACATGAGTCAACAGTGTGATGCTGCAGCTCAAAAGGCCAATGCGATTTCAGGCTGCATTAATAGAAGTATAGTACCTAGATCAAGGGAAGTGATAGTGCCACGGTATTCTGCTTTGGTCAGGTCCCACCTAGAATACTGTGTCCAGTTCTGGGCACCACAATTCAAAAAGGATACTGAAAAACTGGAGTGTGTCCAGAGGAGGGCGACTAAAATCTTGAAGGGTCTGGAAACCATGCCCTATGAGGAACGACTTGGAGAACTGGGTATGTTTAGCCTGGAGAAGAGATGGTTAAGAGAGGATATGATAGCCCTCTTTAAATATTTGAAGGGATGTCATATTGAGGAGGGAACAAGCTTGTTTTCTGCTGCTCTAGAGAACAGGACCTGGAACAATGGATGCAAGCTACAAGAAAAGAGATCCCACTTCAGCATTAGGAGGAACTTTCTGACAGTGAGAGCTGTGTGACAATGGAACACACTCCCTCCAAGTGTGGTGGAGTCTCCTTCTTTGGAGGTCTTTAAGCAGAGGCTGGATGGCCATCTGTTGGGGATGCTTTGATTTTGAATTCCTGCATGGCAGGGAGTTGGACAGGATGGCCCTTGTGGTCTCTTCCAACTCTATGATTCTATGATTCTATGAGACATCTCCAGGCCCCCTGTCCTCCACTGCTCTCCCCAGCTCCTGCAAATTTATATTTGTGGTCTCTTTAATATAAAGTCCATCCATCTAGCATGTGGCCTTCCTCTCTTTCTACTTCTCTCCACCTTTCCTAGCATTATTATTTTTTCCAATGATTAATGCTTTCTCATGATGTATCCAAAGTACGGCAGTCTTAAATGTTGTCATTTTGGCTTCTAGGGAGATTTCTGGCTTGATCTGCTCTTGGACCCATTTGTTTGTCTTCTTGGCTGTCCATGGAACCCTCAGGACTCTTCTCCAGCACCACATTATCTCAAATGCATTGATTTTCCTCCTAACTCTTTCTTAACTGTCCAGCTAGAAATCAATAAATCAATCAATCTGTCCATGTTTTCTATTCTATGCCTGGGAAGTCTAGGACAGCTCACCTCCGGCCATGGACAGAGAAGGTATTGCAGATAATAAAACCAGCATTTTTAAAGTAAAGAGCCTACATTCCTATTTCTAAGAATTTTAGACTTCTAAAACAACACTGTTGATAGAGGGAGAGAGAAAGGTTGACAGACTTAGAGGCCAGTAGAGAAGGGAAGGGAAGACTCTACCTATTGCAAGCTATAATAAGGTCAACTTCACAGAAAAACAAGGAGCAGAAGCATGTGGCCTGCACCCCATAGAAATTGGGGGGGTACCAAAAATTGTGGTAGCAAGGGTTGAGGTACACATGGGATCTGCACAAACAGCCATGGATTGCCAACGTAACTTCTGTGCTGCATGTGGCCCATCTTTCTACAATAATATTGTGGCACCTTACTAGCTGAATTAGGACTTAGAAATCTTCTGTGAATTCTTATAAAAAAAGAATTCATGTTTTGTTTTGCCAGCAAAGGGGTAAAAGAAATAGGATAGTTAGTTTTGTTTTTGTTTTTTTTTAATGATTTCTGGCTGGCAACTAAATGAGAAAGAATTATATCCCCTCCTCTTTCTACAAGAAATTTAACTTATTCTTTCAGCAGCTCTATGACCTATTAATGAAAAGTATTTGGCATCGATATGGAATATTTCTATGTATGATAAAATATGGCTCACTGCACAGGCTGTTTTATTTTATTACTTGTGAATGGAGAATTCTTACTCTTCTCTGTTATGGATTGTAAGGGCATGGTTCCAAAGACGTGTAACTGGCAATTTTGGCTTTCCTGTACTCTCTTCTTCACTGTTTCTTTGAAAAAGCCACTCCTGAGTCCCAAAGGACCCTCCATAATGGTGTGAAACGTAACATGGGGTGCAATGAGAAGAAAGAACTGGCAGAAATTATCGATAGGGTGAACTTGGAATGAGTGGACATGCCTTTCTGCTCATGTGGGCACCTTGGCACCAAAGCCAAAGTCTGCTAGAGAGTAAAGTGTGCTAACCCACTATTATATCATCTGTCCTGTCATTTGATTTCTTTCTGAGCCTGGGTCAAAGTTTTGGGCCTGATTCAAAGAGCCTGAGGCCACAGCAATTGCATAAGTTCCTCTCATGTGATTCCACCTACTTTCATTGTTACCAGAGACCTTGCTCCTAATAGCCCTAACATACTGATTACATATGGGAGACAATGGGCCTTTGCAGATTGCCAGAAATAGTACAAATTGAGTCCACTTTAAGGGTTAGGGTTAGTGCTAGGGAATCATGGGAATTGTTTTTTTCTGAGACATTGAGCCTTCTCTGTCAAAGAGCTCTGGTGCCACAATAAAATACAGTTCCCATGATTTCCTAACCCTAACCCTTAAAGTGGACTCAATTTGCACTATTTCTAGCAGTCTGCAAAGGCCCTATATGAGAGAAGACTTTCTAAAGTGTAATTCTTATTTATGGGTTATTGTCTTTTTTATAGTCCTTTCAGATTTAGATACAGGGGTTGTTATTTTCCCTGAACTTTTCTTTTCATCCTCTGTATATTCTTCATGGTATGTTGTTTTAAGTATTCTTTTTTTTCTATGTGATATTTTTAAATGTTTTACCTTCTTCTGCACAGGAGGGCAGAATGTAGCCCAAGGGACACATGTAGCACCCCAATGCAATTTCTGTGGAACCTGGTTTCCAATAATACAACAAAATAAACATTGTGCCCAAAACATGGTTCT
The DNA here is from genome assembly GCA_020142125.1 of Phrynosoma platyrhinos. Lineage (NCBI taxonomy): Eukaryota > Metazoa > Chordata > Lepidosauria > Squamata > Phrynosomatidae > Phrynosoma > Phrynosoma platyrhinos. The sequence continues at coordinate 44,987,903 of CM034706.1, read as the reverse complement.
AGAAGCTTCCAGGAGTTACAATTCACCTTTCCAGTGAATCCAGAAGCTATGCACTCAAGGACCATGAGCAACTGCAGCCACTGCCCCTGCCCTAGTTGTTGTTGCATTTTTTAAAAAATACTTCTGGGTTAGAAAACACTAAAAGGTGTAGACAAGTAAGTGTGATGAGGAGATTTAAAGATATTCAAAAATATCTTTTTGAAAAATCTTATCACAGATCATCATCATTCGAAATTGGGCCTATGGCTATCATAACCACCAGGTGTGTTTATGTCCTATGAGGAACAGCAGGTAAAAGACTGGGTATGATCAGCCTTGGGAAGAGAAGATTAGCAAACACTATGCTGACCGTCTTTAAATATCTGAAGGGCTATTTCCTATTGCTCCGGACCAGGGATAGGCACATTCTGAGGATCCAGGGACTATTTTAGCACTCCACCAGGCCTTGGTGGGTTGCACCACTTCCACTCCACCCCAAAATTGCCCCTCAAATGGACAATCATTTGAGTCATTTGACAATCTCCAAAGCATCAAGAGATTGTGATTTGTTTTTTAAGTGTAAATCCAGTGGGATATGTTTTAGAAATGACTGCTCACTTCTGATTTCCTCTTTTTTGTGGTGGTGGTGATGGGGAAGATGGGAGAGTTAGGCCATGGCTGAATTTTAAATGGCAAATTGCACCTTCTAAAAGCCGTTTTTAGGGTCAGGTGGGCACTGCCCAACCCTTGTCTAGATGGCAGCACTGGAACTAATGGGCAGAATCTGAATGAAAGAAGATTTCAGGTATATATGTTAGGAGAAACATCCTTACTATATAATATGTTCAACAGTGAAACAGGATGAGTCATGTTCTCCTTTGCTGGATGTATTTAAGCAGGAGCTTAACACCCATTTTTCAGGAATTTTTCAAGATGCCTGCATTGAGAAAGGATTAGATGTCCTTCAAAATTCTTTCCATCTCCTAAATCCTATGACTGTATGTGGTTCCTTAAAACAAAGAAAAAATAAAATAAAAATAAGTTACTTTTTTGACTAACATGTTCAGAAATCTTGAGTCATTCTGGCTAAGGAATTATTGGAATTGTTTAAACAAAGAAAAATTTTCCATTTTGTATTTTCTTTTATGATTGGGGAAATGGTTTCTACTTTTTACTGATGAGAATAAATAGCCTCTTCTAAACATCATGCTACACAGTGATTCCCAGACTTTGGTCCTCCAGGTGTTTCATATTTCAGCTCCTGGAATTCCTAGCTGTTGGCCACGATGGCTGGATTTTCTGGGAGTTGAAATCCAAAACACCTGGAAGACCAACGTTTGGGAATCACTGTGCTAAACCATCATGGGGCATGAAGATAACAAGCCAAAGCAAATACTTCCCTCCTCTTTGGGATTACTACAAGGAATTCAGAAGCTTTGGCTTATATTTTGACTTAACCATTATGTCATCACTATGATGTAGTGCTGAGCCAACTTGACTTGTTTCAGATGAACCACAATGAATATTAAGCACAGTTTGCCCATCAGGTTGACACAACATGCTACTTCTCTCTATATCAAATAAGTGGATTCTTGTTTGCAAAACAGAAGCAGTGACTACAAACTCTTCCTTGTAGCCACACCAAAGGTGGACTAAAGAGGCATTAGAATATTTTCATAATTTATGCTAGCAGTGCACATCTATCGAACAAAAGACTACTCTAGATGTTGATAATTAGGTTCAAAAATGAAAATATTTATATGATTTCAGAAACTCCAAGGGCAGACTTTAAAAGTCCTTGATATAGTTACTTATGTAAGCTCCCATGTGGAGTAATATGACTGTAGATATAACAGAGAGGCCCACCAAGTACAAGATTTTAAAAGTCCTAGACTCAGTCACTTATGTAAACTCCTAGTGTCCGATGATATGGCAGTAGTTATAACAGAGAAGCCCATCAATGGCACTACCTTTCTACAGGGGTGGGGTTGCCTACTCCTGTGAGGCAAGAGGATATGTTGATGGCAGCAGTGCTGCTGGTAGGGTGTCTCATGTCAGATAGGCTTTTGCTGAGGAGCCAGACTAAATTTGCTAAACAACTACTGGACATCAGCAGTAGTGGGGGTGACACTGACAGAGGATCTCTCAGAAACAACACCAGTGACACCATAGCTAATTTTGTTAGTATAACATGGGTGGCAGCCCCACCGCGGCACTCCGACAGCGTCCCTGAAAGAAGCGCCAAATTGGCGCTCCTTTCATAAGTCAGGGAAAGTGCACCCTAAAAGCGTAGGGCGCACTTTCCCTGACTTATCCTCCGCAGCACGTCCGGTCGCTGCGGAGGGAGGTTGCCTTGGAAGCGCCGGCCGTGCAGATGGCCAGCGCTTCCAGGGGTGACCTCAGGGAGAGGAAGGGGCGCCGAATGTGCGGCTGCCCCTCCTCTTCCCTGCCTGGAAGACGACTCTATTAGTCGTCTGCCGAGGGAGATGGAAGGAGGCATGGTAAACTCTTTTTGAATGTCTTTTACCATAGGAGCCAGAACAACGGATGCAAGCTACAGGAAAAGAGATTCCACCTCAACATTAGGAGGAACATTCTGACAGTGAGACCTGTTTGACAGTGGAACACACCACCCTCAGTAGGTGGTGGAGTGTCCTTCTTTGGAGGTCTTTAAACAGAGGCTGGATGGCTATCTGTTGGGGATGTTTTGATTTTGAGTTCCTGCATGGCAGGGGGTTGGACTGGATGGCCCTTGTGGTCTCTTCCAAGTCTATGTTTCTATGATCCCATGTAAACAAAATTATGTTCAAAATTCTACAACAAACTTTTACCATATATAGAATAAAAAATGTCAGGTGTCCAAGCTGGATTTAGTAAAGGAAGAAGCACAAGGGATCATTTTTCAAATATATATTTGACAATAGAGCTCACCAAAGAATTTCAGAAGAAAATTAGTCTATGCTTCATAGAATATAGCAATACCTTTGATTTTCTTATGAAAAAAAATATGGATTGCTCTTAAAGGAATGGGTGTGCCCCAACATTTGATTTTCCTAATATGTAACTTATAATTAGGACAAGAGGCTACTGTAAGGACAGAATATGAAGAAATAGAATGGTTTCCAATTGGTGGGGGGGGGGGAGTCAGGCAAGGATGTATTTTATCACCCTGTCTATTTAAATTGTACAGTGAATGTATCAAATGTAAAGCAGGATTAGATTAGGAGGAAGGAGGCATGAAAATTGGAAGAAGGAGGAACATCAGCAATTTTAGATATGCAGATGGCACCATACTACCAGAAAATAGCAATGTCTTGGAATGATTACAGATGAAATTCAAGGGGAAATGTGCAAAGACAGATTTACAGCTGAATATTATGAAAACAAAAATAATGACCACAGATGATTTACAAAACTTTAAATTAGACAGTAAAGACACTGAAGTAGTTGAAGAATTTCCATACCTTGGCTCAGTTATTAACCAGAATGGAGACTGCAATCAAGAATTCAGAAAAAGACAAGGCCTTGGAAGAGCAGCTATGAAGGAACTATACAAGATCCTAAAGGGTAAAAGATATGGAGAAACAGAATACTAAAGTTAGAATTATCAGTGCCATAGTATTGCCAGTTTCTATGTATAGTTATAAAAGGTGGACAATGAAGAAAGCTGATAGGAAGCAAATCAACTCATTTGAAATGTGGTGCTGGAGAAGAGTTCTACAGATATGATGGCCTGCTAAAAAGACAAATAAATGGGTCCAAGAGCAAATCAAGCCTAAACTCTCTCTAGAAACAAAGGGTATGCATACACTGTAGAAATAATGCTGTTTGATATCACTTAACTCCATCCTACAGAATCCTGGGATTTGTAGTTTTGTGAAGCACCAGCACTCTTCAGCAGAGAGGACTAAAGACCTTGTAAAGCTACAAATCACAGAATTCCATAGGAGGAGCTACAGCAATTAAAGCAGTGACAAACTGCATTATTTCTGCGGTGTAGATGCAACCTTTAATGACTAAACTGAAACTGTCATATTTTAGACCAGGGGTAGGCAACCTTTCCCCTTTAAGGGCTGAGGGACTTCAGCTCCCAGAATCCCAGGAGCTATTGGGAATATAATTATGGGAATATTGGCCAACATGGCTGAGGCTTCTGGGAGTTGAAGTCCCTCGGCCCTTAAAGGGAAAAGGTTGCCTACCCCTGTTTTAGACTTATCATGAGAAAACATGATAATTTGGTGGGTTTTTGATTGGACATGAAAAAACATGACTCACTGGAAAAGACAGTAATGCTTGGCAAGGTGGAAGGCAGTACAAAAAGAGAAAGACTACATTGCATATGGATTGACTCAATTACAGAAGTCACAGCCCTGAGTCTGTAAGACCTGAGCAGAGCTGTTGATGATAGACTGACTTGGAAGTCCCTCATTCATAGGTTTGTCAGGAATCAATTAACAACAACAAACAACAAACCCAATGTGCTACTTCTCTCTAATAAAAGAAAAGAAAGAGCATGAACATGGGAGAAAAGAAGGAAAGAATGCTTTAGAGTTGTGATGCACATATCAAACAAATGATTCAAGAGGGAAGCGATGCCTGAAACATCCTGGCCATCTCTCTATCATCCCACACATCCCTCCACACACACAAAAGCCCAGCTTATGTGAACTTATTATAGTGTGTGTTTTAACTTGCAGAAGAAGAGGGTGCAGGAGCCCAATGGGACAAGAATGTGCTCTGCAACACACACACAAATATGTTAATGGATAGAAAAATGAATGAGTGAGAATTTAGATAGAAAAACTGCTGAGACACAATCAGCCTGGAGAAGAGAAAGATTTGGAGGAGGAGGGGAGAAAGAGCAAGTACATGCACTAGGCATTGCTGTCAACTCCATTCACTTATTGGATCTTGGTTGCACCCATCACCAGGAAGTACTGTTGACTAATTGTCCCCAAGACAAAGAGGTCCTCAATATTCTCCATCCCTAATCTAAAGTGAGGAGAGAGCATGGGAAGTCTGTCCTGGATTTATTCGGCCATTCCTCTATGGTTGGGAGCAATCAGGCAAACATTTTGTAAGCCAGGGTAGTTCCCAGAATAAGTTCCCAGGTTTATTGTTATATCTGGCCATGACCATTGTATCTGCATGCACATTTTTAAAAGATCTGGCTGAATTGGTAAACTGAAAAGTGCTAGAGCTAGACCATAAACTAGACTGAAAATTGCAAATTGTGGTCTAAAAGTCCTTATGACTGTTCTTAAAAGGCATGGATAGGGTTATAATAACAAAACAAAACAAAAAGCTGCAGCGTATATTTTGCGCAAGATACCCACATGCTTACCAAATGATTCCAAATAAAAAGACTGAACAGACAGGAGTAAAAACCAGGAACTCAGCAAATGACACAGCTGAAGCTGATGTTCATCGCCTGGCTAGCCTCTAAAGTGACTAAGATAAAAGATAAAACAGCTTTTAGAAGCTTTCAACTGCCTTGTAAAATTGTTTTTCCTAGTTCATTGCAGTGAACTTGGAAATTGCTAGCTCACTGCAATGGGTGGGGGGGGGGTGGAGGTGGAAACAGCCTTTTAAACAAAGTACTGTAATGCTTGGGGCTGTAGCTTTTTTAAAAAGTATATCCCTAGCCCTTATTTTAATGAAAGTATATGGAAAAAGCTATGGTATTGGACTCAGCTGGCCAATAAGAAATATATTTGCTTTCAGTGTCTGATTTTCTTGTCAAGGAGAGCAAATACACTGGTAATGGACTTTATGCCTATAGTTTATTCAAACATACAAATGCTTACATTGGAGGGGTGGAGTGGCTATTAGTGTTGACCCCACTTCAGACACATTTAGGAATTTGTCTACAGAGTAAGGTGGCCAAGTTTTCAAATTAGCAACAATGGACAATCAAAATTCATGACATGTGTGGATAATAAGGAAACGGTGTTTAACAAGGTTGTGATCTGCTTAAATACCAAATAAAAGTATTTAATTCAATTCACTTAGATATACATTTCTCTCCAAATTAATACATAGTCCACATTCTCCAAAGATATGTTACATGATGAACAAATGTTTGTCTTTTTTAAAATCTATATCTGTTGTCCTTTTTGGTACACATCCTGAATCCATTTTACTCATATAAAAATTCTTGACATCTATTATTACAATTCAAAGTAACTTGAACAGGAGATTTGGTTAGATTTACAGAATATCTGTTTCTCTCATCAATACATTTGTGTTTTTTTTAATTAAAAAAAAAACACCTCTTTCTATGAAAACATTTGAGCCTTTTATTTGTCCAAAACAGCAAGTCCAAAGCTCCAAGTTACACTCCATTTCCCAGAATAACAATCCAATTTGACTTCAGAGGGTTTACACAGGTGATTACAGAAGTCCCAAATGCTTTAGTTTTTCTTTCTAAAAAGCATTGCAAACCTCTGATAATTTTTCTTCACCTTTTCTGCAATTTTCCTGACTTTGCAATACTTTATTTGAATAGGAATTATAGAATGAAACACAAAATGACCCATATCATAGTCATGGCTTCTCTGCACTAGCAGGGATTGGATTAGACAACACTTGGGCCCTTCCAACTCAATAGCTCTAAGACTGTATAGATTTACATGATGACATTTACATGATGACATTATCAGATTCAAATCCCAGCTTCCCCATGATGACCACATGATGCTCTTGCCTGACTTCTCCCTCCTTTCTCCTGGCTTCTTCCTGCCTTGTCTCCACGTGCTCTTGTCTGGCTTCTTCCCTCTTCTCTCCTGGCTTCTTCTTGCCTCGCCTCCCCCATCCTCCTTGTCCTCCATGTGCTCTTGCCTGGCTTCTTCCCTCCTTTCTCCTGGCTTCTTCCCTCTTCTCTCCTGGCTTCTTCTTGCCTCGCCACCCTTGTCTTCCTTGTCCAAAACACACTGTAGAAATAAATGGTAGGGAGCATGGGAGCTGTAGTTTGTTGTGTTTATAAGTGACGTACCTGCATGTCATAAGCATTTGAATTAAAATACCATACTGAAATCAAAACTGATTTTTTTTTTAATTTGTATTTGGTGTGTGTTGGAAGAGGGGTTGTTTTATACGGCGAGTATATCCCAAACTCTATATTTTAACTGGAAACGTTGGGGGTCGTCTTATACACCAGAAAATATGGTAATACAAATTCGAATGCTTGTTGGAAATGTAAACAAAATATTGGATCTTGGCTTCATATTTGGTGGAGATGCTCTAAGATCAAAATTTACTGGAAGAAAATCCATGAAACAATTCAAGATATTCTTAAAGTTAAGTATGAATTGAAACCGGAAATACATCTATTAAATATGTTAAATCAGACAGACCAGATGTTACAGAGAAAATTATTTTATATATGGTCTCAGTTGCAAGACTGTTAATAGCACAGAAGTGGAAAAAACAAGAGTTACCAACCGTGGATGATTGGTTATTGAAGCTGACTGAAATGAAAGAAATGGATAGACTAACTGCCCTGTTGAACCAGGTTGATCTAGAAAGGGTAGATAAAGAATGGTCTCCTGTGCAAGAATATAGCAAGAAAACATGGTTGAAGTAGAGCAAGTAAACCAATGGAGTGTTAAAGAACCTTATTGTGGAGGGATAAGATGATTAAAAGATAGGATGTATGGAAATATATATGGAAATTATAAGATACGAATAACGAGTCGGTGAAAGAGAGCTGAGGTTTAATAATGATGATAGAAAAGAAAAAGATGTATGATTTAAGACCAAGGACAATGGTATTTGTTTATGGAAGTTTAGTAATGTAGTTTAGGAAATTATGGATGTACTTACCGGTAGCTTATGTGTGAAAGTTTTTTTTAGAAGTGTAAATAATAATAAATACAATTATTTAAAAAAAGCCGGGAGGGGATGGGTTGCACCCTTTCCCAACCCTCTGCTATTAATCCCTCCCTTCCAGTTTGATGTGATTCAGGTCTGTTGTCCCCACTTGCTGAACACAGTAGCTAATCGATTTTTTTCAAAAGAGCCACCAAAAAACTACTCTTCAAAAAGTGCACTTTTTGATTTGTCTCGCTTCACAATGAATCAGAACAATTACAGTCACATCTGAAACCATTTCCAGTGGGGAGGAGGCACTTATACAGCAATCAGCAGATCACTTCACATCATAGTGGAAATGACCCTTTCAACAATTGGAGTGGTAAAGTTTGCAGATTTTTTCATGGCCACAGTGACAGGGAACCCAAGTTTAGATCTCATCCAAGGGGAGAACCTCTGTCTCTGACCTCAAAAGGGAAATGTGATTTGTTCTATGGTCCTTGTAACCACATACCAGGAACTATAGAATTATATAGTTGGTGATCTAAATAATCTCAATACTATTGTGGAAATGAACATAGTTTGGGCTGGAAAGCACTGGAACATTCAAAATCTGTCTTGTAAAGAGTTACCTTGGCAGATGTACAAGGGAAAAGTCAGGATATAAATAAAATATGCACAAGATGCAAACTTGTACACATTAAGGAAGATGATTTTATTCTTATCTTTCTTTATACCTTCATTTTCACAAAAACTGGAACTCAAACTGGATTACAAATTAAAATTGTTATAGTTAAATGTTATTTATTTATTTATTATTATATTTATACCCTGCTCTTCAGGAATGCAAAATGCAAAAGGTCAATATTAAAACATAGGTAAACTATTAACAATATTAAAACAATTTAAAATATGCACTTAAAAGGATAAAATAAATTTTAACAATGCAGCAACCTCTTAAAAATCCTTTAATTAAAAACATTCAGTTCTAAATGCATGTTAGAATAAAAGGTCTTTACCTGTTGATAAAAGGGCAGCAAGGAGGAGATATTCTAGGAAGGGAGTTCTGGAGCCTGGTGTAGCTATTAAGAAATCTCTATCTTGTGTTCCCACCAGTCTGTGAATTTGATGGAACTGAAGGAAGGGTTGCTCCTAAAAATCTCATGACCACGTAAGCTCATAGAAAGAGATTCTGACTCTCTTTTAACATTCCTTTGGGTTAAAGCAAGCATTTTATTAATATTGCATGAGTTTTCATTATTGATTACACTAAGATTTAGGATTTGATCATTCCATATTTGCCTCCTTCCCCTAGCCCTCTTCATGTACATGTCCCATGTCAATAAATTTCTCTGTTTTGATAACAATATGCAAAAATAATTATTTGGAGGTCCTAAGAAAATGAAAAATCACCTACAACACTAAAATAGTAATTGATTCACAGAAGGCCTTTCTAAAAATGCAGTTATGTTGACTGTAAATCAGTAGTGAATACCAAATACAGATTATTGCAAGATTATTGCACACTCCAGGGACCCACTGAGTGATGAGGTCTGTTCTGCTGGCAATAATGTTTCCAGCCCCCTCCCACCAGTGATCTGTGGTGTAATGAGAAATTGCGGCAGGTCTTGCTTCTGATTGTCACAACCTCACTTGTTGGCAACAGGGAGCTCGAAATGCCACTCTGCTGAGCACCAGCAGAACAGATCTTCATCATTCCCTGGATCAGTACCATGGTCTGGAATACACAGTATAACTGAATACAAAGCAGTAACAGATCTGCAAGTCTAGGTTATGAGTCTGTGATTTCAATATGGCATGTCAGCTCTTCTCTTTAAAAGTGCCAAAAACAAACAAACAAACAGAAAATTTACTACCATTGTGTTTTTAAATAAATATAATAGATTTCTAATTATTCTTCTCTACTATTGCTATAGCACAAAGCACATAAGTATTTAAAGGTAGCCTGTGATATGGAGTCATGAAATATACTGTGTTCATGGAAAGGATTTTTAGTACACATAATTAATTTCATTTTTATTCATTTTATGTAACATGATTTAAGATCCTGGCACCTGTGGAACAGAAAAATTAAGCCTCTGCTCTACATTGCCCCAAAGAAAAACCACACAGGACCTTATTGTGCATGAGTAATGAACATATGTATATACTGTGTCCTTTGGCAGCCATTGACATGATTATAAAAAAATAATAATTGGAGAGTGGAGGAGAAATATTGCTGATGTATAAATAGACTGGAGGATTAGTAGTTTTCTGTTAAGACATATTCAGAAAGAGTATGGGGTATAGGCATATCTGAAAGCTATGGCTAATACACCAAGAAGCATGCAGGTGGGTGAAATGTGATGTAAAAAGGAACACTTTACATATGCTTATATATATTCCTTTATTTCCCTTGCCCAGGTGGTCAAGTCAAATATGCCTAATGAACCATTTGTCTGAGTTGCATCTCAGAATAAGCCTAAATCACAAAAAGCATAGAATGTGCTATAGAATATCCATTATATAAAAGTCATGCATAATATTATTCCTACTAGGTTCATGGGTGATCTGGGCTTTTGATGAATGACTAAGAAAATGTGTTCACTGCATGAACATTCAGTCCAGGATGGTGGAAAATGACAGATCAGATTACATATAAATCAGACTATACTTGTTTTACTTTCCAAATATTTCAGAGGGAATACTACAGAAGAAAGAAAGAGAAAACCATAACCATGCAAGTTGTTCTAAGGACTCTTTGTACAGCACTCAATGTATCACTTTAGGTTTTGGTGGAAACATATGTCACTGTTTTGAGTAAAGAAAATTAGAGCTGCAATCCTGTGGTTCTGGGATCCAAAACCATCCTCCTGTTTTGCTCCTGTCACTACAGAAATTTTTGTAGTGGAATAACTACCAACATTTCATAGATGATAACTGGCACATGTGGCCAAGAAACATCAGTGTATGGTGAAGACAGGAAACATTATTAATAATATAGAATAAACAAGATAGGAGATAAATTTGTTTTCCAGCACCTACTGGGAAGGATAAGATTACACTTCTCTCATTTGCTCCCTGCTGAGTTAATTGCATGCCAACTACATTTTTGCAGTTTGAACTCAATTTGCAGCATTTAAAGCTATCAAAGGGAAAAAAATGGGAGACGGAGTGAGAAACTGGGACATTTTAATAGCTACCGATACCCTACTAAATCAGACTGTATGCAGTGGTCCCTTCCCTTGGATCTTGGAAAAGGCAAACATATGCATGGCATGAGCATGGAATATAGTGAATATAGTGCCCTTTATTCTCTTTCAGTCATACCCTAACCCAAGTAGAAACAACAACAATAGATTTTATTTTCCCCTGGGCTTCAAGGCAGCTTTTGTTGCTGTTGTTGTTGTTATGTGTCTTCAAGTCAATTCTGACTTACCAAACCTCTAGTTCCTCCTCAGAGGTTGTCGTGGAAGAATCTATTCATAGGGGGGAAATGAGTGGAGATGAAACTAGAAATTATATCTGCGGACACTTCTGCTTTGTCAGACATGTTGGAAGTTTCCCCTTCTGCTTCCTTTTCTATAGGATTGCACCCTAAGTGTCTAGAATTCATTGGTGAGCAGAGAAAACTGGAAATAGTATGCACCAGTTCTTGCTCTGATTCCATCTCATCTTTTATATTTGTGAATACTGAGTCATTTCTCAGTATTAAGTATCCTTTTAACTTTAAATATAACATTCATAATTTTTGCCAGGAATTTTGTGACCCATAAGGGGTTTCTAGGGTGAATTTTCAATTCTTTTTATGATTTTGGATAGCTCAACACAGTTGTACAGTATTATTGCAATCATTCATGATTCTTTGGATTGTCATATTATTGCACAAATATTAGTCCATATTGTTCCTATAGTTCCATATAGTTCCTATGGTTATTTTAGAAAGACGATAAAGTAAAACATCTGTAGTTCATTTTTACTAGAGATATTTATTTAAGGAAAAATAAATTTATGGCAAAGCTATAAAACCCATTACACTTACTTATAAATTCTGCTGTCACATTGTCCATGAGTAAAGTTGGATTAGTATTGTACAACTGATCCTTTTACCCAGTATAAACTCACTCAATAAGCAAGCTTTCTCTTGTTGGGAAAAGCTTAGTTTTTATTTTTGTTTTTAATATCCATATGTTCCAAAACCTCTTGGGGAAAATAAGGTCAGTAAATCCATAAGGGTTTTCCCAAGCCTACTTCTCTCTAATTACAGCTAGCAATTACATTAAATGTCTTTTTATCACATTTATAAGAGGTAGAACAGACAGAGAATGACAAAACTACATTCTTTAATCTGGAAGATAAAATGGTCTCTATATGATACAAAGTTGAAACATGTACTATATCTTTATCTTGCAGTGCTAAATACTAAATGTGTTAAAAGAGTAGATTATTGTACTGTTCATTTAGAAAATTAGCATAGGATCAAAAGCTTGTGATGCTGATGGAAAATTCATTTAAACAGGGATGGGGAATCCTTGAAATGCAATTCCTACAGTTCTTTCTCTTTCTCTATACTATGTGGGGCTGAAACAAGATGTAAGGGAAAACATATGGGGAGCTGAAGATTCACTACCCCCATAGGAAAGCCAGTCCTGCAAATGACAAAACTAATGTAGATACTAGGCTGACCTTGGCTGCTTCTGGGTGAGACTTTTATTGTGCTATCACCCAGCCTCAGTCACACATTTTAGAGGAGGCTGCTATCTTTCACCTTTAACTCATCCTCCACACCATGGCTTCCCCCACCCATCTCTTCTGTTATTTTCTTTTTTTCTCTCAAAATCTAATTCAAGGAGAGGGGGGAGGAAAGAAACAGTGGCTCCTTGCTTAGGAATGCAGCCAGAAGCATCTCCATTGCATAAAACAGATGACCAGGACAATGTGGTGAGATTATCACACTGTTTAGCATGGCATTCCTGGATATGTGCAGCATGATTTAGGAATGCCCATTTAAACATCCCACCTAGATTTTCACTAGGATTATAATATAAAGGTTTCTTTTTGGACAACAATGCCTATAATCCCCTAGTTAGCATGGCTACTGCAAATTACAGTGCAGAAACTGTAATGTTTCCAAGCGTTTAGGTTATATTTCAGGTTTCATGCTCATTCTATTGCTCTGTAGTCCATCTGAACTGCGGGGGAAAGAAAAAGAAATAGATGATGATGATGATGATGATGATGATGATGATGATGATGAAATGGACTAGCAGATCAGCTTCTCCTCTATTCCATGTGTCTGGTGGGCAATGGCGCTCAGCCTCAAACATCTTCACAGATTATACTATTGTCTCATTTGATTTCTATACAACACAGGCTCCCAAAAGATCCCTTTGCCTATTGAGGTTGGTATATCTATTATAGAAGTAGCTGAACTACTTCACATTAGCTAGTCTGTACATTTCGCAGTGGTCTTCAAGGTGTGATGCCCAACAATGCTGTCTTAATCAGCACTTGTACATAAAAATAACTGTACATTAGTTTAGGATAGGTGCTGTAGATAAACCTCAGTATGATTTACTTACTTGGCAGGTATCACTCAGGTTTTGCTTGCTGCCTGCACCTTGCTGGTGGATTTTTCTTGTTCCCCCATGCTAGATTTTAATTTTATTTGCATTCTGATCCTATACATATTACTTAAAAAATAACTGTTTCCAATGAACTTCCACACAATTGTATTTTGGATATCAGCCTTCCTTCCTCTGATCTCAGTAGGTTATCCTGGCTAAACCCCAGCTGCTTTTCATTTTAACTGAACTGTGGATCATGTCTGTGAGGTATCCATGGTTCATAAACCTGGTGTTAAATATTTATCCCAGCATATCCATCCTATTTCTCTTTGAAACTATATAACTTTTTTAACTTTGAACAAATGCATGCCATGTTGACAATTTTCTCTGCTGAGCTGCAAGTGAGCTAGAAAATAGCTGAGTTGATGTTCTTTTGTTTGCAGTCCCTGTCTATAGGCTGTCTTAGCACTTCATAAATCCCCTAATTGTATAGACTTATTTGGCAGCATGTGATATTTTCTACACAAACACAAGGAAAAGACAATCAGACTGGTATTGAAAATAAGGTATTAAAGGGGGCTTTATGAGATTTATGGAAGACAAGCCTGCTACTGGCAAAAATCCAGTGCTTCCTTCGTAACACTAAAAGAACACTGCATTGTTTCTGTTCACCAGGAAATAACATTAGGTGTGTGTTTGTCTTTTTCATTTATTTTTGAACCCTTTCGCTTGAGCTCTATAAAGACAAAATCCTTCTCCAAGTGGGAATTTACACTTAGGGAATACATGACAAGAAATTGAGGTCTCTAACCCATAGAGATAATGGTTGCCTCTGTCTACAAAGGCGAGGAAACACCTATAGAATGGGATCCCCCTGTCTAAGAGGGTTATTTTATTTGTTTGTTTTATATTATATATATTACACACACACACGCATATTGTATGCCGATTCTCCTGACATGGGACCAAAGGTAATTGTTCATATGAAAAAATTACTTTTTTGGACTATAGTTCCCAGAATCTCTCATCCAACATGTGTACTGGCAGGGGGATTCAGGGAACTGTAGTCAAAAACTATTACATTTTTCCAAACTCTGGCAACATGAGTGTATTTCACATTGGCAGTGCTTTTCATGCTTGCTGTCAGGTGGGCATTTGCAGGAGGTGGTACAGTGAGGATTGTAGTAGTGAGCCACATCTATATCTCCGGTCCTCTGGGAGGAACTTACTGCAGCCTTTAAAATCTAGGCTTGCAGCGACCTCCCAGAGGGCATTCTCTGCTGTCGCCCCCAAACTCTGGAACGACCTGCCAGATAAGATCCATCAGTTGACATCATTAGACAGCTTTTAAAAAGCTGTCAAGACGGATCTCTTCTGGCAGGCCTTTCCAGATTAACCATCCTGGCCCAGGCTCCCTGATCCCCTCATTCCTCCCATGGCCCCATCTTTAGTGATGGTTGAGGATCTCCAGAGGGACACCAGGGTCTTTAGTTTGTTTTAATTATGGTTTTATGTTTTGAGATTGTGTTTTTAATTTGTCATATTGTTTAATACTTTCTTAAGGGGGGAGGGATTATAATGTTTTAATGTTATATTTTACTCTTGTTATATTTTACTGTTGTCAACCACCCAGATTGGTTTACCACAGGGCGGTATACAAATAAATTATTATTATTATTATTATTATTATTATTATTATTATTATTATTATTAATAAATGGATGGAGGTGGTTTCATGGGATCATATTAGTTGAGATATATGTCACTAGATCAAAACCAAAAACAAGAGGCTATTGTAAGTTGAAAATAAGGGAAAACTTTTACTAGTGTTATTTATCAGTGGTTAATCAATGTTGAGTAACTTGATGAAACAACAGAGTTGGGAAGGTACACCATCTAATCCCCTCCCCTCATCCTGAAGAAGCTTGAGAGAAACAACAGAGAGAATTGGGAAGGGATTCCATCTAATCCCCTCCCCCATCCTGAAGGAGCTTCAGTGAAGCAACAGGGAGAGGTGAGAAGAGACTCTATCTAGTCCATCTAGTGTCTGTCCAAGAGCAAACAGCACTATAGGAGGACAAGGCAGGTGAGTGGAGGAAGGAAGAGGGTGACCAGCCATCTCTGCCCTTCCCCAATCATGGAGAAAGAAGTGAAGAAACTAAAGGAGGGAGGGAGTGGGGATGGGGACAGACAAAAGAAGGGAGGACATGAGGGAAGGGAAGGAGGGAAACCTAGGGAGACATGAGGAGATGGGTAGGAAAGCAAACAAACAACAACTGGAGGAATAATATGGGGAGACAAATAGCTGCTGGGCAGCAGCAGTACTGGTGGGTGTTACTGACAGGAGTGAATTGTAGTGACACCATAGCTAAC
>CM034706.1:44943273-44962192 GCA_020142125.1 Phrynosoma platyrhinos | reverse complement strand
GTGAGTTAGAGCCAAGGTGAAGAGCTACAACTCCCATCATCCCTGACATCTCCATCCTTCTGCAATGACAAAAATGTGCAATTTCTTTGGCAAGTTATTAAACAGGACAATGATAATCTTAAATAGTCTGATCCTTAAATTTTGCAGGGTCCCTCTTCTTCATCAATATGCCTTGCATATTATATGTTTGAATACTTGGTTAAATTTTATTTTGTATGTGTATGCTGAGGTTCTGAGTACTGAGGTTCTGCTACACAGAAATGTTTAGAATGCTTGTTTACTGGACAGAATTCAAAGATATAGCCGTGTTAGTCTGTATAATTAGAATTAATTATTGATAGATTCTGCAGCACCTTTAAGACTAACTAAAATAAAATTAAGAAGTTGTCAGCATGAGCTTTTCTAGACTTCAGCATACTTCTTCAGATGCTTGTTTACTGGACAGTGAACAATTTACATGCAATACAGTAGTCTCCTTAAGAGTAAAAAATACCAAAAGGAATGGATATTCTTTTTGAATATTTGATCTGTGTAACTCAGGCATATTTCTGCTTTGGCATTTCTCCAAGAGGTACTGTTGCTTCAGGAAAGAAAGACACATAATTATCATGACCTCTTATGAGATCCAGAAAACAACATGATTCAAAAGAAGTACACTTCCTTGCCAATTCCCACTTCCATAGAAACTCCTCAGCTTTGCTTGGTCTGCTGTCTATACAGATTAAGCAACTCACTTTGTTTGATAATAGACAGTTAAGCTTGAAGCCTGCCTTGTCTTTTGAAGGGTCAAATTGGGAAAATAAATGTTAGTGACTTTAGAGATTTTTAGCACTGAAGCTATTATTGTCAGATTCTTGCTATTGCTGTTCCAAGTTAAATGCTCATATGAAGCAATACAGATTTGGCAGCCAGAGTATCACAACTATTTAAAGATGCTCTTTGTTTGCTCTTTTAAGGACCAATGCATACTGCCAGTTTTACAATTAGTGTCATTTTGGGAAGATGGCTATCACATGGAGGAAGCTAAGAAATGCTAACTAAAGACAAAAGTTTATTTTCACATGTATGGCTTTCAGCTGTGTAGCACACTTTGGTGAGAGAAATATTTTCAAACCATACTTCTAGTAGATCAGTTGTTCCCATTAAAATATATATATGAAAGAATATGAGAACATATGTGAAATGATAAAATATCTTTTACTGAGAAAGTACATTGGACAGAATGCTAACCAAAGTTAGCAGTAACTGTCTGCATTTCTTCCAGCACCACATTGGTTCCTTCACTCACTCCATTTGACCAGCAACATAAGAAGTTATCACACACTCAATCCCTACAGGCTGAAATGTTTCTTGAGATGGATTATATTATGACTCAGGTCCAAGACACACTGCAGAAATAATCCAGTTTGAGTCCATTATGGGAATTGTAGTTTTGTGAGACATTTAACCTTTGCTGTCAGAGAGCTCTGACCTCTGAATGAACTAGAATGGGCTATTTCCAGTATATTGCTTCTGTATTCCTGAGGGACTACCAACTTTGAATTTCCTTCTGGGTATTATATTTACATTTGAGAATCTCTATATATAAGCGGTCTTGAATGATTCTTAATCTGTGATTAGGGTGATTCTCACTCAGCTCTATATTAACTTCTTCCTCAGCTAGAGTGGACAAATGCTTTAAACTTTCATCTCTCTTTTGTTCTTGACCAAATTCGGCTTTGTTCCCAATTTAAATTTCCCCACAACTCTCCTCTTCTGTTATATCAGTTACACCACTCTCATTGTTAGTGACATTGTTGTTCTGTTCTTTCTCCAGGTATTTGATCAACCTGTTTGGAAGTTCTTTTTCCTTTTCCTGTTGTCTAGTGATCACTAAAGTGAATCTAAGATATCTATCCAAATCATTTCCAATTAAACACGGAACAGGAATGTCATCCCAGAGGGCAAATTTCCACTGCAGTTTGTGTCTTCTAAAAGAAATGTCTAACTTGGCTACTGGTGCTACAAATGCAGGGCCCCCTAAACCCTTTAAAGTCATTGTTTCTTCTGGGCATACATTTTGAGTGTTTGCTAAGTGTGATTTAATTATACAGACTTCAGAACCAGAGTCACGGAAACCTCACAACCAGGTCCCATTTATTTGTATTAATTCTCTGTGTTCTTCAAAACTTAATCCCTCAGGCAAGGCAGTTACAAATAGACATGGCCTTGGAGAAAGTTCCCTTCTAATGTCAGTTGCTTTACCAACTGTCATTTCCATGGCAACCACAGCCTCTGTGGCTTCTCTCTGGCAACATTCTTTCTCTGTATGACTAACTGATGTTACACAATATGCTGGCTTTATAGATGACTTTGAATTCTTATGATAAATTTTTGGGCAGTTTAATCTCAAGTGTCCTATTTGCCCACATTCATAGCAACTTCTCTGGCTTGGTTTTGACTGATTTTCTGACAACCATCTATTCTTCTTCTGGTCTTCAGTGCCACACTCTCTCGACCCAAAACTTTTCCTCTCAGATTCCTCTGTTCTCCCTTGATACCAGGGTTTATAATTTTTACCCTTACTATTTCTCTCTTTTGGGGATTGCCAGTTTTGGGGGTCCTTTTTGTTTTTCCACTGAGACCCTTCTTTATTTTTTGTCATGTCATGTCCTCTAATTAATACTAGTTCATCAACCATTCTAGCAGCTTCTGCTACTGTTTTGGCCCTCTTCTCTTGAACTAGCCATTTATACTCTTGGGGAGTTATATTATAGAATTATTCCAAGCCTATTAAGCTTTGCAGTTCTTCTTTGGAAATTACTTTGTATCCATCTACCCAGCTCTTTAAATAATAACTAGTCTACACGCCAGTTGAGAGAAAGTTTCCTCTGGTCTTTTCTTTATTTTATGAAACTCCCTTCTGCAGTGTTCTGGAGTTAAGCCAAATCTTTGTTTCACCATCTCTTTGAATAACTCATAATTTTGAGCTTCATCTGCTCTCATCTCAGCATAAATTTCTGTGAGACCACCACAAATCTGAGATCTAATATAACTCATACTTTCTTATTTTTTCTCTCTTTCTTTTCCTCTTATCCTGGCCATTTCTATTCTTTTATTTTCCAAATATCTAAACTTGAGGTTCAGAAATGTCAATGTCAAGTCTAGCTACCATTTCTTCTCTAATCTCCTCTTATTCCACCAATTCAGCCACTATTGGGATTTTAACTTTTTTAGGAGGCATGTTAATAGTATTTCCCTACAATTACCGAAAACTTTTACCTCAAGAAATACCTCTAAAATGTCAGTGCCTCAACTGAACGTAAAGACAACACTTGTATCTTGCAGTCAGAGTAGTGATTCCTTACTTTACCTCTAACTTATACTTCAGGAATCTCTAAGTGTGCTTTTACCCTTACCACTAGTCTCCTACCAATACCTCAGCACATTTACCTCAGACACTTGTTACTTTTTAGAGTGGTCAGTTTCCAAGTAATCTCCTACAAAAACCCTTGTGTGATTACCTCAGAGATCACTTTACTGACACCAATGCCTAGATTTCAAATGATTGATTTTTAAAACTTTTCACTTTAAACCAAATATTGGGTATCTGGTATCTCGGACTCAGACCCCTACAATTCAAGCACACTTCTGGCAACTGGATTTGTTGGATCCAATCACATTTCTGGCTACTGGATCTGTCGTATCCTGATGCTGCCGCCAAATTATGTGGCATGCACTCCTGCCACCATTCACCTTTAGCACTGACTTTTTGGATGGCATTCCTGTGGGAACTCGTTACCCCACCCCTGCCACCAAATTATGTATACAGGACCCACACTATTCTTTGTATGATGTCCCACACCAAAACTTTAAAATGTTAGTAGTGTGGTTTATTGTAAAAACATAGGCCAAGAGATGTTTAAATAAAAACAAAAGTTTATTTTAAAACAGCATGGAATAACTATAACTTGTATCAAAGCTTGTTACTGTAGGCTTGCTTGGTTACATATAACAACGTTTGTTTCCACTTCACTTCTAATGCTTCAGCCACACTGGCTAACAATATCTCTCAGGAGAGAACACTACAGCAACTCCCTTCTTTAGAGTCCTGTATGTGTTCCGAGTCCCTCCAGTCTGGATTCTAACAAAATTACAATTCCCTCAGGAACTCCCCAAAACACAGCCCTCTCTCTGGCTTCACTCCCTAACAACCCTCTTCAACTGTTGAATTCCCAACTCTCACTTCGTCAACTTGGAATTTCCAAGTACTCCCAGCTTGAATTCTATTGGTTGGCCCTCAGCTGGCTCCTGATTGGCCAGCTGGACATTCTGTTCACCACAGGGCTGGCCCATCATAACCTACCTATGCATTCAGGCCCAAAGAAGGAGCCATCCAAGCTTCCTTTGAGAGGGAGCTCCAAAGTATAGGAGCAGCTAGAGAGATGCCCTTGTTCCATTTCCCAACCAAGCATGCCTGTGAAGGCAATGGTATAGAGAAGTGCCTCTACTGAAGACCTTGGAGCTTGGCCAGACTCATACGGGATAATATGTCCTTTAAATAGCCTAGACCTGAGCCTTATATGGCTTTATAGGTCATAACCAGAAAGCTGGCTACAGGCCTTTAGACCAGTTGAGGTTTCTGAACACCCTTCAATGGCAGCCCCATGTAGAGTGCATTACATCAATCCTATCAGGGTATAAGTATGGCATGTTAGGTCATGCAATCTTGTTCATTATCCATTTTAAATAGCACAAAGAAAACATATAGTACTTGAAGCAGGGTTTTGAATACCAAGCATTTATTCATGTGGAAACTTTAAAATGGAAAGCACAATCTAATATAGATGTAACTTTTCCCACTGCAATTTACACCTTCAGTTTGGCCACTCTGATACACACACACATACACACACACACATATAGCATGACTCATCCATCTATGGGGAGGTGGGGGTGAGGCAAGTCAGAAAGGATTATTTGAAAGGGGGAGGCATTCATTGTCATTTCATTTTCTGAGATTAATTTGTTCCATTTGCAATAGGAAGTATCCATAACACTTGGCAACCAGTGTTTAGATTGGCTGCACAAAAGTACTACAGTGTGTATTTGTTTCATTTTGGAAATGCCCTTTGGAAAGCCAGGCATAGCTGTAATTTTATAAACCCAAGAGGGCTACAAATTTTAAACAGTTTACTTTAAAAATTTCTATGACCATGTGAAGGAGGAAAGAATGATGCCAAACTCTTTCCATTGTATCTTGGTTTTAGAAAAGCATATTTTGCAAAATGTAAATATATGACTCATCCATCAGTGTTTGGATAATAAGTATATCTAACAGGTGAATAAACCATATATGTCATGCATCATTGCAATCACTCCTACAAAGTCTAGTGTGAAGTTGCATTTCAAACACACTGACACACAGCTGAGATATGTTACACTGTTCAGATATGGAGGGCTGTAGCATTTCATCATTTTTCTAAAACTGTCTTTCCAAGTTGTGCACTGGCAGCCCAAGCTGCAGTTCATTTTGACTCACTATCTTGCTGCTTTCTCTCTTAAATATGTCTTCACTCATCACTCTGTTGCATGGGAACAGTGCCCTGTTCAAGGACAATTTAAACATATATTCCCAGTGCTTCAGCAGTATGGACCTATTCCTTTCACCTTCAGAAAAACAGAGTCCCCAGAACAGGTGTTGTGAAGGGATCTCTACCCTACCAGCCTCTTCTCCTGCTTCTGCCAAATTGAGAAGGCTGCCAACTGCTGTACTGCCCAGAGATGGGGGTAATCTGTGCTACTGGTTACTATGCTGCACAGCGATGTCAACTGTACAGTTAATACATCAATGTGCTGCAAGCAGATGGAGACTCATCTGGAACTGAGGTGGTATAAAAGCTGAAGCAGTTGCCATTGGGAAGGAGGAGATGGTCAATATAAGTTTGATTTGTCCCAGCCTTGGGATATTGCTACCAAAAGAGTGAGAGGAGGTAAATAAAGGAGAGCCAGCAAGACACTCAGGAGATAAAGGCTTTCTCAAGGATAGAGTGAAGAAGTTGAGAAAGAGCTCATAAATAGGATCCCTCAAGGGCTTCTACCTTCATGAATCCCTGCTTGCCTAGCTCCTTCATCCTCCAGAGCAATTCTAAAGAGCTATGATAGCCTCTGCTCTGTTCTAGAAGGGCCCTGCTTGCTATACCATAAAGATTTTGCAGCCCAGAAGCCACAACCTGGGCCTACTGTGAATTATCCTCCTCTGAGCAGTTGATCCTGGCACAACGTAAAGACTGCTAGACCTGCAAGGGGTGGGGGGGATGAAAATTGGAAGGCCTCTTTGCTATCTGTGAATGACTGAAGAAGTAGGAAGGCTGGACTTCTGGAGCTTTGTAATGGTTTGGGACAATAAATTTCTGCAAAATGGAATTCTTGGCTCTACCTCCTTGATAAACCAAGGAGACTGTGGGCTTTGATATCCCACTCCCTGTGGAGAGGATTGAAAGTATACCAGGTGTCCAAGGATATTCTCTGACTATCCTAATCTGACTTCCTTATTTTCTTTCTCTCCTCATCTGATGACAGCCAACACTATATCCTGTTTATTTTACTTTGAAATTGTCTTGGAAAGCCATTCCTGGCTGCTATTTCATGAACCAGTGCTTTATTGTGTTTTATGCTAAAGCTGGCCAGTAAATCTTTTGAATGAATGAAATAAATAAAATTAAGACAGCATCACGGAGGTCTTATTCAGAATATGGAAGAATTACCTTTTTTGGACTACAGCTCTCAGAATTCCACAGCAAGTAACTTTCTTTTGAACTCTAGCCCTTCTGAGCTAGACATCAAAGATTTTAGAGCAGTAAATAAATAGAACTGTTCTTTCATTTCATATTGTTCTGAAAATATGAAGAAATTTCTCTGTACTATTATGACTCCATGAGGCACAAAGTTTAAAGATGCGAACCATGAAATCCAAACATGCAATTATCCTGCAAAATAATTTTCATGTAACAATATCCTCCCCCTCCCCTGGTTTTTGGCTTTATTTTCTTCAGTTTCTTGGACTAACCACCTAAATCCTAATAGGAACAATATCCTTTGGGTCTTTCCACAAAATTTCTCTCTTTGGCAGGTAGAGCGTTGGGCAACATTACATTTTAGCGGCTTGATTATGACTCAAGGACTTTGTTTGATGCTTTCCCCTTTGGTTGGATGTGATTTTCCAAAGTATTTGGGTACTTTTGCTAAGCTTTGCTGTATTACCACACCTCTACAGAGCCAAGAAGGTTGCTTTTATTATTGAGACATCTCACTTCAACTGAACATCCAGTTTTATTAAACCTACAGTTTAAATTGATTTTTATTTCTTGATAGCCTGTGTCATTCAAGATGTCAGCATTATGAGAACTTCTGCATGATGTTTCTTTTTCTCTTGCTTAAATTCTGTTTCTACTAATGTTACCTTCCTCCCAGAAAATTCTGTATGTATGTATTCATCCATATGTTTCAGGGGTTGAAGGACTTTGTTTCTCCAGATGCTTTGGCCTCTAACTCCTATTTGTTTTCCCTAGAACAGTCAATGGTAAGGAACAATGGAAAGCTGTAGATTAAAATATCAGAAGGACCAAGGTTTCCACAAGATTTGTAGCCCTTTTAACACACACACATACCCAAAGTTTTGTGGATCGCTTACAGACCATCAAGCTATCAGATATAAAGTTTCAATAAAATAGCATAAAATAGAATAACATAAAATAAAATCAACAGCAATTGTGGACTACTTTGGTGTGAAAGAAATATCAAAGTTCTATATAAGGAAAGAAAGAAGTGTCTTAGCTAGGGGTAGGCAACCTTTCCCCTTTAAGGGCCGAGGGACTTCAGCTCCCAGAATCCCAGGAGCTATTGGCCAAAATGGGACTATTGGCCAACA
Organism: Phrynosoma platyrhinos; assembly: GCA_020142125.1. NCBI lineage: Eukaryota > Metazoa > Chordata > Lepidosauria > Squamata > Phrynosomatidae > Phrynosoma > Phrynosoma platyrhinos. The sequence continues at coordinate 44,954,283 of CM034706.1, read as the reverse complement.
TGGCTGAGGCTTCTGGGAGCTGAAGTCCCTTGGCCCTTAAAGGGGAAAGGTTGCTGCATGAGATGCCAATGTCAAAAGGAAAATTCCCCTGGCTTCATTGATCAAGCCAACACCCACTGCCACCCAGGAAGAACATCATGACAAAGATCACATTACTGATTATATGCATTGACCAGAGAAGGAGCAGCAGCAGGAAACAGCCAGACTGTTGAACAAGGATGACTAGAGAAGTGCTGGTTATAATCTACAATGTCCTATAGGATACTTGAAAGACCACAGTCTCCAACATGAACCTGTTGTGTTTATGATCCTTAAATGAGGTTCTTCTTTATTTCCCACCACTGTCTGGGGTACTCTTGCTGGAAATGTGAGATACAACTTTTTCAGTGACTATTCCCAGTTCTGGAACTCCATGCCAAGGAAGGCCATGTTGTCTTGTAAAGCAAAAATGTTTTAAGCTAATTTGTTTGCTGAAGTGGTTTTTATGAATGGTGTCTATCTTTTTACTAGCTGAAGTGTATCTGATAGTGACCCTAAGGTGTCCGTGGAGCTTCCTCTTTTCCTTAGAAACCTTACCAGTAGTATTTCTTTTTTATTGTTTTTTAAAAAAATTATTTACATAAAAAAGGAAACAACATTTAATTCCTCTTACAATTAATTATTTCTAAGTCTTATCTACATTTAATTTTGTCCTTCCCATAGTTCATTGACAGTAAGTACCATTTTAAGACTTCTATTACAATCCACTTTTCTTTTTCTATCACTTAAACTTTTCTCAGCTCTTACTGTTAAGACATTTATATAGTCATATCTCTTTTCCATTTCTTATATTGACATATTCACATATTTCCATACATTTACATTCATTTATTAAATTTATTTCTATTTTATATTTCCCTTTTTCTAATTGCTTTGCTGTTTTAATTCCATCTTTCTTCTATATATTTCTCAATTGGGGCCCATTCCTTTTCCACTTTCTTTAAAGTGGAAGTCTTTATGCTTTAATATCACTGTTAATCTATCCATTTCCTTCATTTCAGATAATTTCAAAATCCATTCATCTACTGTCAGTATTTCTTCTTTTTTCCATTTCTGTGCTATCAGTAATCTAGCAGCCGTGATCACATATAGAAGGATCCTCCAAAACTTCTTCTCTAAATTGGAGCCCAATTTATTTGTCATGTTTAACAAATATAGTTCACGACATAATTCAAACCTTATTTTTAACATATCTTGTATAGCAATATGAATTCTCTTCCAAAAAGTTTTCATTATGGAGCACCTCCACCAAACATGGAGCCATGATCCTATATTTTGTTTGCATTTCCAACATTTATTTGTTTTTATTTTATATATTCTTGCTATTTTTGCTGGTGTTAGATACTATCTCTGCTCCATTTTCCAAAAATTCTCCTTTAAGTCCTGCGATTGCATAAATTTTTCTGTCTTTTTTCTAGCATCTTCCCAACTTTCTAATTTGATATTTTTATCAATGTCTGTTGGCCACTTAATCATATTGTCTGATATCCTTTCAGTTTCTTGTTCTCTCTCCATTATTACTTTATCACAATTTACTTACTCTTTTCTTTGGTGGTTCTAACATTATTTTGTCCAAATCCAATATTTCCTCTTCAAATCCTTGAAGTTTAAAATCCATTTTAAATTTTTCAGTCAATTGTATATAAAGTAGCCAATGCATTTTCAGATCCAGCTTCTTTAGTTCTTCCAGTGATCTTAATTCATATCCTTTTGCTGGGGTCCTTATAAGAATATCTTCATATCTTAGCCAACTTTTGAATAATATAACTAAAGAAGGGATACCAGATACTTAGAAGAATGCAAATATTGTATTATTACCAAAAGAGGGAAAAGATGAAAAAGAAGTTGGAAATTATAGGCCAATATCTTTATTAAATACGGATTATAAAATTATGACACTAATTTTAGCAGACAGATTAAAACAAATTTTAAAAAATATAATTCATGAAGATCAAGCTGGGTTTCTTCCAATGAGGCAATTAAAAGATAATATTAGAACGATAATCAATACTATAGAATATTATGAAAAGAACAATGACAAAAAAATGGCATTGATTTTTGTAGATGCGGAAAAGGCATTCGATAATGTGAACTGGGATTTCATGATGGAAGTATTGAAGAATATGGATATGGGAGATAAATTTTGTGATTGGGTTAAGGAAATATATACAGATCAATCAGTAAGCTTGATAGTTAATGGAAACAATACAGAAAAATTTAAGATCTCAAAAGATACAAGACAAGGTTGCCCCTTGTCACTCCTTCTCTTTATAACAGTTTTGGAGATATTATTAAACAAAATAAGACAAGACGAGAGAATAAAAGGGATGAAGATAAAAGGAAGAGAATATAAGCTACGAACCTTTGTGGATGATCTGGCTCTTATTGTAGAGGATCCACAACAGCAAATTGAAGATATTTTCCAAATATAAGAAGAATTTGGTAAACTAGCTGGACTTAAGATTAACCATGAAAAAACCACAATATTAACTAAAAATCTGTCAAACAAAGAAGAAAGGGCCTTGGAAGGAATGTCAAAATGTTTAGTGAATAAGATTAAATATCTTGGGATTTGGCTTACTAAAAGAAATGTAGAGTTATTTGACAACAATTATAAACCTAAGTGGAAAGAAATCAAAATGGAACTAACTAAATGGAGCAAATTTAAGCTTACAATAACAGGAAGAGTCAAAGCTATTAAAATGATGATACCACCAAAAATCAATTTCCTATTCCAGTGTATCCCAATTGTTCAAAATAAAAAACCATTTAAAGAATGGCATAGAGATTTGAAAGACTTTATTTGGAAAAATAAAAGAGCAAGGGTAGGATGGAATACAACGACCAGAAATAAAAGAGATGGAGGTAGAGGAGCACCCGCTTTAGAAATTTATCACAGAGAAAATGGTTTGGATTGGTTAACGGATTGGATTTCATTTAAGAAAATGGAAATTCTAAATATTGAAGGCTTCAACAATAGATTTGGATGGCATAGTTATTTTGTGGTATGGGAAAGAAAGGGTACACCAGGAATTTAAACATCACGTGATTAGAAGATCCTTACTAAATGCTTGGAATGAAATTAAAAAGAAAATATATAGAAAAATCCCCCTTTGGATATCACCACATGAGACTTTTTTTGGAAAATGGCCTGTACCTTATCAGTAGTATTTCACAGTGCCTGCCCCTCCTCCCTTTTCCAACCTTCCACAACTTTCAAAATGTATCCCCAGGGCTGTAGATCTCTTATTTTCCAGCCTCTCCTTCTACACCTCAGGAATTTTAGCAGCAGTTCCCATTCCTTATTTTCTAGCTGAATTGCACCCAGCCTTGTCTAGGTTTGGACCAATTTTCTCAAAAGAGGTTTGTGGAGCCTTCTATTTTCTCCTTTTTTAAATCTTAAGGCTCTTGCCAGCAGTGTCTTCACTATGGTTTGGTTTCTGGGACCATGGTCTATGCTTCTTAGACAAGAGGACTACTGGCTAGATATGGGCTACATCTCTCAAAGATTGGGTAAATGTCTTTGGTAGTAGCATGGAAAGTGTGATCAAGAGGGATTTCAATGAAATTGTTGTGGGGTTGGAGATGATAGCTCAAACGTTAGCCCAAAGGCAAGCTCTAAACACAAGCTTCAAATGTCTATACACCAACCCACAGAGTTTGGGAAACAAACAAGATGAGCTTGAAGTCCTAGTGCAGGAAGGTAAATATGACTTTCTGGGCATAGTGGAGACCTAGTGAAATGACTACCATGACTGGAATATTATAATTGAAGGGTATAACCTATTCAAAAAGAATAAATATGAGAGAAAAAGGGGGAGGAGTAGCACTATATGTCAAAGACAAATTCATTTGTACAGAAAACTATGAGAGTAATCGAAGTGGACCAGTTGAGAGCATTTGAGTAAAAATAAATAGAGAAATAAATAAATGCAACATTGTAGCAGGAGTTTACTACAGACCACCAAACCAAGAAGAGGTGGTAGTTGATGTTTTTCGGAAATAAATCTCAGAAATCTCAAGGATGCAAGAATTAATATTTATGGAAGACTTCAATTACTCTGATATCTGTTGGGCCACTTTAACTGCCATGACTCAATGCTGTGGAACTCTGGGATTTTTAGTTTGTTGTGGCACCAGAACTCTTTGACAGGGAAGGCTAAATATCTCACAAAACTACAATTCCCAGAATTACATAGCATTGAGCCATGGGAGTTAAAGCAGTGTCAAACTGGATTATTTCTGCAGTATGGATGTAGCCTTGAATAACCAAAAAACACACACCCTCTTTGTCAAACACTGGGGCACTGATTTATGGCTGTCATATACAAACATCTTTTATTACTATTGATAACAATGTGTTTTAAATTAATTTTTGCTCAATTCTGAGTATAATGTATTTTGTCTTATATTTCACTTTTAGCTGCCTTGCACATTATTTGTAGTAAGGAGAGAAGTGTACATTCAACATGGTTTCTATTGCACTGGAGAATTGTAAAAGATTATCTAATAAAGATTCAGTCCAAGGATTTTGCATGTAGTGATTCTGCTCAGATAATCAAAATTACTGCAATTTGTAATGGATGTCTCTGTTCTACAATATGAATTGACAGTCCTAAGGAAACATTACACTACAAGTTTCCTTTCAAACATTTTTCTCTCTTTGCAGAATCTTATCTGATCCATTGGCATTAAAGCACTTCTCATGTACCATAATGATAATAGTTTATTGTTTTATACTTTCGCCTCCAATATTAAGCTAATGAATTTAACGGAAATAACATTTAATTTTTTTTTAAATGATAGACACTGCCTATTTTTATTGGGCTGAAATAATAGTTAACCATCTGTAATAGTGTAAACTTCTTACACAAACTAATTAGGAGACACATGGTAGGAAATAAGGGCCAATTCAAATAGACTTTTATTAAATGTACCTGATTTTAAGCTTCTTTCTGTGTTCCTGTTTAACACATGTAATGAGAGCCAATTCTAATAGTAATTTTCACATTTGGAATTAAACAGCCTACATATCGGTTGAGTTATCTCAATCTTCATACTAAAACCATTTCAGGCAAACTTTGAAGTTGAACAATATCCACAATATAAATAAATATACCAATTAGAAGTGCTTTCACTGTTCTAACATCACTTTCTGTCTTTTGTGGGTGGAGAATGAGAGAAAGAGAGATTCTGCCACAGAAACTATCAAAGCTTCCTTGAGATCTTTTAACATGGAAATAGTGATGTGCATTTAAAAGAGCTCAAGATGTTGACTACAAGGATCCTAGAATAAGTGAAGAATAGTACCTACTAGTGACCATTCTTCCTTTAACATCTGCAGCCATTGAAATGGCCACTTGGTCCTGGAGGCAGGAGAGCAACCCTACTATTGATATATTGTGGTGTCCTCTTTCAGCTGTTATTTCACTGAAGTGCCAGGTGCAGGGAAAGAGAAAAAGGGAGATGTCTTTTAAAGGAGACTATAGAGAGAAGAGAGTCATATTCACAGTGATTGCAAACTGGTAATTGCTCACTCTGTGTTTCCTCATTAGAAGCAACTGGCTGTTTCAAGGATTATTTTCCTGTTCTTTATTGCTTCCAGTGACGTGGTCAAGTTGATGAGGGAGGGACTGCTTTTCTTTATTATAACTCTAAGCCCTTTATTAAATCCCCTGGAATTGCATCACACAGCTTATTTCAATTGTATGTGATTGAAGCATGCTACCATCTCAGCTTGTGAAACAACCACTCTCCATATAGTAATCATAGCTGTTAGAGACCTTCACATTCTTTTTATGAGCTTCCTGGAGTTCTTACTGACATAATTTGGGGATAGGGAGAGAGAGACAGATGTGGATCATTCACCCACATTCTGGTAACACTGTGGCCTTTAAACATATAGAACAGGGCTTAGTCACTGTGGTCCTGTAGATGTCTTTGGGCTCTCTCTTCCTGGACCATGCCCTTGAACTGGCAGAAGAAAGGCCAAGCTATACATGATAGAGGAATCTACCATGTAAAAGCCTCAACAGCCTAATGAAAAGGGTTGAAGGAAACAGAAATGAGGAGGAGGAATAGGATCAAGATAGTATTAAAGATCACTTAACAGAAAGATGATAGATTACCCTATGAATCAGGGGTAGGCAACCTTTCTCCTTTAAGGGGCGAGGGACTTCAGCTCCCAGAAGCCTCAGCCATGTTGGCCAATAGTCCCATGTTGGCCAATAGCTCCTGGGATTCTGGGAGCTGAAGTCCCTCGGCCCTTAAAGGGGAAAGGTTGCCTACCCCTGTGTTATCTTTGCTTGAAAAAGTCATTGTCTTAGCTCCTGATATTATATATCTATTGTTATTTAAATTTAATGAGACTATCTCTTGGCCATGAACAAGACGTTCAATAAATATTCATTAATGAAATTATGCAAGCTCATTCTATGAGTAGATATTGCTGGTAGTGGTATTTGCAATGAAATGTTCCACTTACAGTACAGGTTGTTGTCACTATATAAAAATGGTTGGTGTTCTTTAACATACACCCTAGTGTATATTGCATGAAAGTTCCTAAGATTATCCATTGCTTATGTACTATCTGCATCTCTTGTACTGGATAACTTTACAGCAATTCATAATTATAGCCCTTTAATTCAGTGGTCCCTCCAAAAATCTGTAATCATAAATATGTTTTCTTAGGTCCAGTTTATAAATATATTTCTAAATAGTCCATTTTGTTGACAAGTATTAGATTATGATATGCAATCTTTCATCGCCCCACAGGAACAATTAGAAAGCTCATTTGAAATAGTTTAAATCTATGGCCTTTCATTTTGAATTGCCATCCCCATTATCCTTGATCTTTCTCTATGATAGCTGGGTTTGAATGGTGTACAAATTGCCCAGAGCATCAGAGATTTCCCCACTCTAAATATGAGACTTTAGGACTGTAGGAACCTTTTGTAGAAAGTTTGTATTTAATCACATTTCAGATTATATGTATCCTATACACAAAATGTAATTGTATGGAACTGTTCTAATTTTAAAATTATCATTTAAGTTTGCTGTGGTGCCATTTAAATTTCCTAAATGGGAGTACCTGACTTCAACATACTACTGCAGAGGTAGGCAACCTAAGGCCCGGGAGCCAGATGCGCCCACTGAGGCCTTTGAACCAGCCCCAGGCCGGTCCTGCCGCCGCCACCCCCCCCCCAGCCATGATGATATTGATTATTGTTGTTATTACTTTTTCTTGGGGTTTTCTTGGCAAAATCTCCACAGGGGTTTTGCCATGGCTTTTCTGGGGCTGAGAGAGTGTGCATGCATATTTTTTTATTTTAAATTTTTTTAAATTTTTTTTATTTTATTTTTTTATTTTTGGTGCTTCGGCCCCCCAATTGTCTGAGGGACAGCAACCCGGCCCCCAGCTCAAAAAGGTTGCCTACCCCTGTTCTACTGTCATAGACGTTTCAGTAACCACTCTCAAATGCTGTAGGATGTTCTATATTCATGACAAAAACCTCAGCCAACTAATTAGCAGATCTTATCACTCAGTGTCAAATACTACTTCCATGGTACTAAGGATGCATCTATACTGTAAAAATAATGCACTTTGACACAACTTTAATTGCCATGGCTCCATTCTACAGAATCCTGAGATTTGTAGTTTTGTAAGGAGTTTATCACACGGGGGAAATTCCATGTGGAAATGGGACTTTAAACCAAACCCGCAAAAGCGGGTGTTTTTTCAGATGATGTCACTGTTAAAAGGAGGTTAATCCAAATGGAAATTAGACAAAAACTGCTTCTTTTTCCTTTCAGAAGAAGCAGTTTTTGTCTAATTTCCGTTTGGATTAACCTCCTTTTAACAGCGCTTTTACTTTTCACATAGGGCAGAATGGGAGAAATCCCATTCATTAAAAGCTTCCGCTATTGTGGGTTTTTTTTTTTTACTTTAAACAGCAATTTTGCACAGGGCTCCCCATGTGATAAACTCCTAAGTCACTAGCACTCTTCACCAAAGAAGGCTAAAAGATTCCATAGGGAAGAGCGCTTAAAGTGTCAAACTGAATTATTTCTACAGTGCAAATGCACCTCAAAACCAAGACTGTACTGGTGCTCTTAGAATGTGGATCTCTAAACCTGCTTTAATGGGGTTCCTAGCCCTTTCAGATAGGCTTTGGGTGTGTATTGTTGTCTGAAGTGAGAGGGGAAACCATGACATCCCTGCTTCTGAGAGAAGAGAGGAGAGGAGAGGAGAGGAGAGGAGAGGAGAGGAGAGGAGTTGGAGGAGACCTAAAGGGTCATCCAGTCCAATCCCCCTGCCATGCAGGAACACACAATCAAAGCACCCCCGACAGACAGCGATCCAGGCTCTGTTTAAAAATTTCCAAAGAAGGAGACCCCACCTCACTCCAAGGCTGCGTGCATATTCCACTGTTGAACAGCTCTTATTTCTAAGCAGTCCCTTGCATTGATGTACCCATCCATCCTGGCCATAATCTTAATTTTAAGAAGTCAATATTGCTATGCTTTTAACAAAGCCATTTTTATCCTGATGTTTCCCATATTTTTTCTTGGTATATTATCTACCATCTGGCAATGTAGTATGTGCTTTTGATGACATAAAAGAGAGATTCACATGAATGAATGGATAGTTCTCCCTGCATACAAGTGCACTACCAGAACTATGCACTTCATCTTCCTGCCCTTTATGAATGTCTGGAAATGTCTTATGTCACTCATGAGAAGGAAGCCTTTATGTGTATAGATGTCATAGACAGAGTGTAGATATCATGCATAGATAGTTTTTATCATCTGGAAACAGCCTTCAGGAAATGGCTTATCCACACACATGCTTCTCCACCTTCACTACTACTATCTCATTCTCAAAGAAATAGTTAGCATCTGCTAAACTAGCATTTTATAATCTGGAAAGTCTCTTAGTGCTGTGATCATCAGCTATGTGTTTTTTTAAAAGGTATGTTAAGTCAACCACAGAAGTTGGCTTCAGTTGAATTAAAGAGAAACATCTCATAGATGGATTTTTTTCTCCATTTTATCTACTGACTCTTTATTTCCAAAGCCCTGCCTGTATTTTCATATTGGCAAATCTCTGTTTGACTATCCCAAGTCCTGCTTTTATTCTGGCTAATTGGATGAACATCATGGAACAATAGAAGGTTAGCCTCTTCAAGCCCTGCATCTAGTGCTCTCTGAAAGGATGACTCCACTAATCCTGTTCTGGCTCTCTGACAAAGTAAAAAACATAATGCCAAAGTTAGGCACAATAAGGTTGTAAAGTATATGTGCTAAAAGTTTTTTTTAAAAAAAAATAGTAAAATCCTGCAGGGTATTTTACATGGAAAATTTCTAGGCTTTAGAAATAAAGAAATGCACATTTTTAAAGCCTTTTTTTCTTTTCTTTTCTTTTTGCCTTTGAGCTAGTGGTTTATAAGAGTTAAGGCAGGGGTCCTCAAACTACGGCCTGTGGGCCGGACCAGGCCCACCGAGGCCTTCCTACCGGCCTGCTGCCGCCATTCGTGGCCACCGCTGGATGCCATTTTGTCTTCCAAAATGGCATCCGGAGTCGTGTGCATACATGAGGTGTCATGTGCGCATGCGCATGACTCTGGGTGCCATTTTGGAAGATAAAATGGCGCCTGGCATCATGCGTGCATGCACACGACTCGGACAGCATTTTGGAAGACAAAATGGCTTCCAGAGTTGTGTGCGTGCCTCTGGCCCCCAGAAGATCTGGGGGCCAGTGAACTGGCCCCTGGATCAAAAAGTCTGGGGACCCCTGAGTTAAGGCTAAAAAGTGAGTTTCCAAAGCTGAAATTATAGACCTTAAGGCTTATGGGGTGGGGAAAATGGCCAGATGAATTATATCCAAGGGTATTAAAAGAACTGGCAGCAGTAATCTCAGAGCCATTGTCAATAATCTTTGAGAATCCTGGAGAACAGGAGAAGTGCTACTGGACTAAAGGAGGGCAAATGTTTTCCCCATCTTCAAAAGGGGGAAGAAAGAGAATCCAAGCAATTATCATCCAATCATCACTCAGTTAACCTGACATCAATACCAGGAAAGATTCTAGAACAACTGAGACAGAGAGTGTGTAATCATTTAGAAATGAATGTCATAATTGCAAAAAAACAACATGGGTTTCTGAAAAACAAGTCATGCCAGTCTATTCTTATCTCATTTTTTGATAAAATGTACCAGTATGGATGTAGCATATTTTGATTTCAGTAAGGCCTTTGACAAAGTTACCCACAATATTCTGACAAACAAACTAGTACATCCTGCCCGCTCCATACGTGGGATTGCCATACACCGACTTAAGCTTCTGCACACGGCAAGCCCAGGGACTTAAAATAGTACTCATGCCCACAAGAGTGCATGGCCATAGAAATCAACAGGAGTTGATGTCCTGCAGTATTTTCTATATGTGAGGTGGTGGTGGTGGTTGTCCGGAATGGATCCCCTGTGTATACAAAGGGCCCACTGTAAAATGTGCACTAGACAATGCAACTGTTAGGTGGATTTGTAATTGGTTGCACAGCTAAACCCAAACGGTGCTCAGCAATGGCTCCTCTTCAGAGGGGTGTGACCAGTGGGGTGCCACAGGGTTCTGTCCTGGGCTCAATGCTATTCAAAATCTTTATCAATGACTTGGATGAAGGAATAGAGGGCATGCTTATAAAATTTGCAGAGGATACATAGCCATCTGTTGGGAGTGCTTGCGTATTCCTGCATGGTGGGTGGTGGTGGTGTTAATGGCCCTTGAGGTATCTTCTAACTCTATGATTCTATGAAATAATTTATGTATTTATTACAAAACTACATTAACATTTTTATAAGACCAACTGGCACATTTTATGTAATTTAAAAACAACATAAATCTATTTTAATTCCTACTCCCCCAGCAGACAGGCAGGGGGTTGGACTGGATGGCCCTTGTGGTCTCTTCCAACTCT
>CM034706.1:44926180-44936859 GCA_020142125.1 Phrynosoma platyrhinos | reverse complement strand
CCTCCCAGAGGAGCGGAGAGCGCGGGGAGGATTGTATGGGAGGAGGTGATCCCTGAGATAGAAAAACAGTTCTCACTACTGTGGCAACATCTATAAGGCATTTATTTCTGAACTCTATATGGGGTAACTTAATATGGATACCAGGGGACTGCCAGAGGCAACAAAATGACACACAAGGAATGTGGTTTTCACCTCTGCTTGGTCTTGTTTGTGGATAAAATGCAGGTACTGTGAAAACACATGCTGTCAAATAGTGGAGATCAAACATGTATTGGCCAGCTTCCATAGTAGCTGCCCTTTCTAAGATTCAACAACCAATACAACATTTTCTGAGCTCATTAACTGCTCATAACTCTTGCATTAGTGGTGTCAGAATTTTAGCCTTCAGTCAGTTTCGTATCTTTTTTATCTCAACAATGAAGCCAGAAGGTCCATCACTTTTCCACAATCAGTTACACAGCCTAGAAAAGTTACTTTTGCCCATTGCCCATGCTGGCTGGGAAATCTGGAGTCATAAAAATAATTTTGCGCATTTCTAGTCTGAACACATAAGACCCAAGGATTTTGGGACCTGTAGCCAACAAAGATATTTCTCAAAGCTTTGATTATTTCATTTTAAGTAAAAGTTACTATTTCATGTATAAGTGAAAATTATATTAAATATCAAATAAAATTAAGTGCAAGATTTCCCTTCCTCCTGCCTATTTTGTATGTTACATTAATCCATATGTTTTCACATTAGGGGAAGATGGGGCTTCTTTTCTTGTTAGAGTTTACTGGAATACAAAGAACCAATGAGATGTTAATTTATTTTGAGATGCTAATTTATGGGATTAAAAAAATGGACCATTGGCAATTGTTGCCTCCATTGCCAAGTTCTATATTTATATGATCAGAAATTTGACAGATAATTTATGAGAATATTTTTTCTCTCTAATGTGATTGTTGGCAGTTACTACACAGTAATATGAGTTCTCCCAGAAACATCCATGTATTGCTGCTTCTTTAGTCAATGTTCTCATGCATTTTAAATAGTGTATTATTCTACACTTCTGCTTATCACAATCAGATTTTATGGTCCAAGGTAAATTCTTAACTAGTGCATGCTATCTCAGCTCTAGTAAAACTAATAGATCTGCCCATTATTTTTATGGCCTATTCTTTGCTTTATAAAATTGGGTTAGCAATTTTTATATCACTTTTCTATGCCATTAAATATAGGTAGAAATTCTACCACCCAATTAAATTATATGTAGTGCAATTGAGCAGCAGAATTGATTCAATTAATAGATCCATAAAACTGAGGTCACATAATCCTTAAAACAATGGGAGGATCTTAATTAAATCTTTTTTATGAGTATTAAATTTTCCAGTGATTAAATTCCTGAGTGATTAGACCTGAGACATGGTCTCCATCTATACTGAATGTTTATTTGTACAAAATAAACTGTTGAGGAAACTAGAGGATCTTTACTGTTGTGCTCAGGATCAAGAGGGCAAGTTGTCTTCCTCATACTATATACAACTATACTACAGGTTGATTGAATCAATCAAGGAAGACACAGCCCTGAGTTAGAAAGCTTTCAGTAAGGCTTTAATAACAGGGTCTCTTGGAGGGCTCTTGTTTATAGAATAATCATAAGGCAAAGCTGACCTGACAGTACATAATGCAGTCTCTCCTTTTATCATCTGACTTTGGAGCAAGAGATTCCACCTAAACCAGGGGTAGGCAACCTAAGGCCCAGGGGCTGAATGCAGCCCTCCGAGGCCTTTAGACCGGCCCGTGGCCGGTCCTGCCGCTGCTGCTGCCGCCGCCCGCCATGATAATATTGATTATTGTTGTTATTACTTGTTCTTGGGGTTTTCTTGGCAAAATCACCACAGGGCTTTTGCCATGGCTTTTCTGGGGCTGAGAGTGTGTGCATGCATATTCTTTTTCTAAAAAAAATATTTTTTTATTTTTTTATTTTTATTTATTTATTTATTTATTTTTGGTGCTTCGGCCCCCCAATTGTCTGAGGGACAGCATCCCGGCCCCCGGCTCAAAACATTAGGAAGAACTTCCTGACAGTAATAGCTGTTTGACAGTGGAACACACTCCCTTGGAGTGTAGTGGACTCTCTTGCTTTGGAGGCCTTTAGGCAGATGCTGGATGGACATCTTTGGAGAGTATCTTAATTGTGTATGGTCAGGGTTTGGACTGCATGAACCTTGTGATCTCTTCCAGTGCTCTGATTCTATTATTCTATGAATGGGAAGATGAGGGGAAGGCAACAAAAAGCCATCTAGCCCAGACCTGCACAACTTGGCAGTAGGTAGGAGCCAAAATTAAAATAAGTTAAACTTCTTCAGGCCACAGATAGGTTTTAATTAAATATTAATTTATTTATAAATAGAAATATTAATATTATTTAATAATAGCAATTAGAATTAATTAATATTAATTCCATCCTTATCCTCTTCTGCCAGGCCCTCTCCTCAGGAGAAAAGTGAATAGCAGGGAGACTTTGCCTGTGCTTCTCCTCCTCCACCTGGACTTCTCCTCAGGAGAAGGCCAAATGATGGAGGAGCCTCAAGGCATGAGCATTTGTCCCTCTTCCTATTCTGCTGCCCAGCCTTCTCAGAAGAAAGCCTGGCAAAGGGCAAGCGTTTGTCCCTCCTCCTCCTCCTCCTCCTCCTCAGGAGAAAGCCAGGCAGTGGAGAAGCCTTGAGGGGCAAGTGTTTGCCCCTCCTTCTCTTTCTCACATCCTTCTCCTCAGGAAAAAGCCAGGCGGCAGAGGAGCCTTGTAGAATGAGCATTCACCTTTCTCCTCCTCCTCAGCATGGCACTCTCTTCAGGAGGAGGCCAAGTGGTAGAGGAGCCCTGAAGTTGTTCCATGTCCTCGCAGGCTGCCCAAAATCCTTTGGCAGGCCGCATGTGGTGCCCAGGCCATATGTTGTGCAGACCTGATCTAGCCAAACATTATATCCTACTCTATAGCTAAGAGGATCCAATGTGATATAGTAGTTTGAGTGTTGAATGAGGACTCTAAGGACCAGGGTTTGAATCCCTGCTCCATCATAGAAAATCACTGTTTGACCTTGGGCAAGTCATAGTCTCTGAGGAGACTTTTCCTGAAAAATCTTGCCAGGAAAACTTTGATCGGTTTGCCTTAGAAATGACTTGCAGGCATGCAATAAAAACCATAGTCAAGATCTTAAAAATAGGATATAGGCAATAAAACAACCTAAAGAGTTTACAATTCCAACACTGTAAAAAAAAACAATTTAAAATCATTTCATACTGTGCATCCAGTACACATGACAAAAATCCAAAACTAGTCACGTTATGCTCACTGAGCCCATTAGCTCTGGTGAAGAGCCAGATATTAATTTGATGCTGGAAAGATTCCAATGTTGATACCAATTAGGCCTATAAAGGGAAGGAATTCCACAACCAGAGTGACCCTGCAGATGAAGCGCTCTCCTATCCCTTTACAAAGCATATTGGCCCCACTGATGAGATACAGAGAGAGAGATGTCTCTAATTGATCTCAGAATTCAGGTAGATGGTGTGTGTACAGGAAGTGGAAGGCTTTTGGATTCTCGAAGTCTGATAAATGCCTGCACTAAAGAGAATGGTAAGATACTGATCGTGCAGTTTATTATCTTACGTGTCAGAGCTGGTTGCTGACTTAATTATTGTAGTTATATATAAACTACTAATTTATATACTTAAACTGCCCATGTGCCTCACACAGCTCTCACTGCTCGAAACTTCAGTAGAGTCCCAATTTTAGGGGGAAAGCAAGGTATAAATAAAGGTGGTGGTGGTGGTAGTGCTGATATTATTTCTCTTGAAGAGAAATGCACATGGATTGCACCCTTATGAACAAAAAGCATAGTACAGGTGCCTGTCTTCTTCAGTTGATTCCTTTCCCTTTGAAATTTTGATTTTGTTTCTTTCTCCTTTCTTACTGCTACAGCTGCTACCTACATTCATTTTGTCCTCCCTCCCTCCCACCCAATCTCTGCTTGGGGTGCATCTACACTGTAGAAATAATGCAGTTTGATATCACTTTCAGTGTTGTAGCTCCAGCCTATGGAACCTGTTGTAGTTTTACAAGGTCTTTACCCTTCTCTGTCAAAGACTGCTGGTGCCTCACAAAACTACAAATTCAGGATGCTGTCAGATGGAGCCATGGCAAACTGCACTATTTCTACATAGATGCATCCTCACTGTTTTTTTGTTTTCCTTCTCTCTCTTTCTCCTAGTTGTACTTGTCTTCTACTTCCTTCACCAGTACTCCACCTTCTGTTCTGTCCTCTTTCTCTCCCCCTGCCCTAGCAATTTTTACCCCTCCATCCTTACCCCCTCTCTTTCTCTCATGTTCTTTCTCCTTGATCCCTCACTTTGCCTAGCTACATTCACCATCTTCCTTCCTTCCTTCCTCCTTCCTTCCTTTCTTCCTTCCTCTCTGCCTCTCCAACCTATTCTCTTCTGCCCTTCCTCAAAGAAAACTTTGAAAACATGACTGGAAAATGTTAGATTATAATCTCAATATTTTAAAGCAATAAATTGCATTACATTAAATTGAGCTAGCTTCTGAAGAAACATGGATAGAAAGGATTGCCCTGTTGATCAGTTCTTGTAATTCAGTCATAATTATTGTCTTCCTCTTCCTGAATATTGATTATTAGCAGCATTATTATGATTATGATATTTATTATTTCGGGGATGAGGGAAGATTTCTCCATCTGACTGTAGAAGAAGAAGAAAAGAAAAGAGAGAAGAGAGAAAGAAAAATGTGACTGGTGTACAGCAACCCATCAAAAATGCATTCATTTGAACTACAACTCCCATGTACTAAAAACCAGTGCTTGCAAAGATGTTAAAAACAGGGTCGTGAAAGGTTTATGTTGTTTTTTTCAGTTAAAAGCAAAGCTTGGAAAAGTTTTCTTTGGCTTGACTACAACCCCTGCATATTCTCAAAAGTAAGGCTTACAAAGATGTTAAAAACAGAGCTGGGAAGAATATCTCCCCTACCCCACCTCAGCCCAGTTTCTATTCAATGCAGAGCTTGTAAAAATTAATCTCTAACTAAAGGAACATTTTCTATTTTCTTTATCTTGCATTTTTAATTTGAATTACATAATTTGAGCACTTTTAGCTGATGCTTAAAGTATCAAGCTTAGTGACATCACTGGGGCTTGGTCTCTGATATATCACCAGAGGCTGTCCCTAGGTCTTAGGTTTTCATGCTCAGTGGTTGAGATACCCTCAAATCCTACCCTGACAATATCACCAATAGAGATGGTGCTCTTCTGAGCCAAATTTACTTGTTATAATCCTCCTTTATAATTCCATTCCCTAGCTATTTTTTTGATTTAAAAAACCTCTTGTAGCACCTGAGACTAACAAATATTATTTGATGTGTGTTGACAACATTATATAAATGATGTAGTAGTGGTTTTTTACAGTGAAAATGACAGGACATTTCAATTAGCAAAGAGTTGCCATCATTTGCCATCTCCTTGGGGTTTCATGTTCCCTCTGTGTTTAGCTGCAGTCAGCAGAGAGATGGCGTTTCTTACCAACAATACAATATTGTGAGCTATAATGTTGTAGGGAGCATGTGTTGTGTAGTGGTGTGACACTGTGTCTTTGCAGACTGCCAGAAATAGTGCAAATTGAGGCCACTTTAACTTCCCTGACTCAGTGCTAAGGAATCATGAGAACTGTAGTTTATTGTGGCACCAGAGCTCTCTGACAGAGAAGGCTCAGTGTCTCAGAAAAGCTACAGTTCCCATGATTCCCTAGCATTAAGCCAGGACAGTTAAAGTGGTCTCAAGATGGATTATTTCTGGCAGTCTGTTCAGGCCCTGAGTGTGTGGATTGATTGATTGATTATCTTGTCCTTCCCATGATTCCCTAGCACTGATCCAGGACAGTTAAAGTGGACTCAGTTTGCACTATTTCTGGCAGTCTGCAAAGGCCTGGGGGTCCAGGGCTTGAAAGCAAGGGCTCCGGCATGTAAACCCCCTGGTGACCTTGGGCAAGTCACACTCTCTCAGCTTTAGAGGAAGGCAATGACAAATTTCCTCTTAATACATCCAGGAAAACCTTATGATAAGGTCACCCCAAGTCAGAGTCTAATTGAAGGCACATAACAACACAACCCAGGTATAATGAAGAACATTATGGGCTAACTTGGTTTTGACAGGGCAGTTAAGATACATTAATTTTAACAAAGACTTGCTTCTGGGAAAGATGTAAACTGCTGTTGATATAGATCAACACAGCTGCTTGTGTTTTTGAACTGTTTTGTAGGTGTGGTTATAGGACCTGTATATTAAGCTCCTGAATTTCAAAATCAAGTGATCTACCAGTGTTGTAAATAAGCCATTTCTTATCTTTCAAAGTCAGAGTCCAAATGGATCGGCTTCAACCCAACTGCTTGTATACTGCCATCAATTGATTGAGCCACTTCTCAGGGTAAGCCAGTGAAACTATTTTTTTCTCATTCAGATTTGTCATTATAATGGTGGGATGTGATTTGTTAGACCCAGACTAACCTATGGTCTCTCCAGCTGGTACTGCGATAGTGGAAATACACCCCATTGAATTCCTTAGCGTGTATAGGCATATGCAAGACTGTGCTACTACTTATTTTTATTGCTGTTTTTCAATATATGTTTTAAACTGACTTAAAGAGATTGGACCAAAAGGCAGGATAAAACTCTTGCTGAGGTAATGTGTCTGAAATAATTAATTAAAATAAAATAACATTATCGTGATTGGTATTACCTCATGCGTCTACTGGTTCAGTGGTGAACAGTGAGAAAAAATTCTTGGGGCCTAATGATCTGTGGCATGAGTAAGTGTAGAGAGGAACACAGTGGTTCAGCAAAGAAATATTGACTGTGGAAACATGCCTTGCTTTTATGCTTATGGAAAGAGACGTTCATGCTTTTACAGCTTCCATCTAAATTAACTTGGCACACAGATCCCTCTGTAAATGTTCATAATTTGCCTTGCCTTTGTTGTTGTGACTGAGCATCAATAGCTGTATTTAAATGCAAGTGTTGTCCACTACCACAGGCAAAATTCCACCCCCCTTGTCTTGTGCAAATCCTCAATTTAAATCATAGTGCTGAATATGTGACGTCACTCTCAATCATTTCCACATGGTTTCACTTGTGGGATCAAAGAGAAGATGAAGCTCTGGTGTCAGATGGAAGACTCATGAAAAGCCATTCCTGGGGAGCTGGAAGAAGCTACCAGGAAAACACTTGGTGAGGTAACATACTTTTTTGGGGAGGGGGGCTGTTGTTGTAGCTGCAATATTATTTTCCATTAAAGATGTCATTCTAGAAAGCTTTTAAAAGGTTATGGTGCTAGCCTAGCCTCTGGTGTTGGTTGCACTTGGCAAACAGGGCTGAGTTGTAAACATTTTCCATATTCCTTCAAAAATGACTCCAAATAAATACGGTTTTAATCAGTAGCCAAATCAACTGAGTAATGGCATGTTGGGATACAGCGCCAGATACTTCCATTCTCTCTGGTACATTAGTTTTCTAAAGGTGGCATTTTGGTTCTAATCGAATGAAAGGGCAAAGGTTACAGAATGCAAGGATGTGGGAGCCAGAAAAGAGAACAGCTTTTACAATGGCATGGAAATGTGGGCCACCAGTTCTGAATGTCTTGGGAGATGTGTTAAACTGACAAGGAGAAAGAAGGTGTCATTTTAAAGGGACAGGAAACCAATTCTCTGGCGGGGGGGGGGAGGACATTACTTGTCTGCTTTGCATATATTGTAGACTGCCTCTTTGATTCTGTCCCCAGATGTAGTGAAGTCAAGCTATTTATTATTTATGTCAGTGAGACAGGTATAGAAAGGTATGTGTCTGTCTGATGCTTTAAATGAACTGTAATCTGGGGGTTTATATACATATCTGAACCAATGGGCAGGTCCTTTGCAAAAATCATGGACACTTTTTTCCTCATTTACACCAAGTAACCTGGATATTGACTTCCACACTGAGTAAAATGACTTTTCAGCACCAGCTGACTTGAGTTGCACAGCTTTTAGCGTTAGCTGTACTAAATGAGAAATTTTGAGAAAGTCATAGCAGTTTATTTTAAATGAATAAAATAGTAGGAAATAGCATGTGAAAATTGCATAAGTAAAAAATCACAGTTGTGCATGTTCATGCTACATGTACTGTAACTAATGAGAGCTTCCCAGCAAAACCATCTGGGTAGTGGTCCTATCTGATAATGTAGCAGTTTAAGTTCTAAATTGTCATTTCTTTCTAAGAAATGCTTTGCATATAGGGATTTACTAACATGTGATGCAACTCTTACAGAGTGAAATTGAGTGCAGATTATCAGTATTGATATTCGTACATAAATCCTGAGAACCAGTGTGGTGTAGTTGTTTGCATGTAGGACTTGGATTCTGGAGATAGTGGTTTGATTTTCCACTCAGCCATGGAAACCCACTGGGTGACCTTGGGCAAGTCACACACTCTCAGCCCAGAAAACCACATGATAGGGTCACTTCGGGTCACCATAAGTTGGAAAGGACTTGAAGACACACATCAACAACATATAATCTTGGATGTAAACTATTCAAAATACTTTGTGAGTGTTTTGATATTCAGCATCAAAAGATGAGGGAGTGCTCATTGCTTGCTGGGATACACAGTCGGGGAACACTGGAATGGATGAAGAAAGGGCAAGTGCTAAGACCTTGGGTGCTTTCACACTACACAGTTATAGCACTATGGTTCCACCTAACTGCCATGGCAACACCCTATGGAATTCCAGAGTTTGTAGGCTGGGTAGGCACTAGAGCTCTCTGATTCTAAGGGGAAGTATTTAACATTCTCAGTGAGAGAGCTCTAGGACTTTCCCTAACTACAAACCCCAGGATTTCATAGGATATTGTCATGGCAATTAAAGAGGAACTCTAGTACTATAAATATGTAGTGTGAAGGGCACTTAGATAAAGTGAAATAGCTGTACAGCTGCTGTTTAATTTTGAAAATGCACACTAGGCATTCAGGCATTATCTTCTGTGACCAGGTAAATGCAACGGTCAGGAGCGCCTGTTATCAGCTTCGGCTGATATGCCAGCTGCGCCCTTTTCTGGAAGTACGGGATCTCAAGACTGTTGTGCACGTGCTGGTAACCTCATGTTTAGATTTCTGCAATGAGCTCTAAATGGAGCTACCCTTGTGCTTGGTTCAGAAACTTCAGTTAGTTCAAAACATGGCAGCCAGGCTTCTGTCGGGTACATCTAGGAGGGACCACATTACTCTGGTCTTGTGGTCCCTCCACTGGCTGCCTATTGGTTTCCGGGCCCAGTACAAGGTGTTGGTTATTACCTTTAAAGCCCTAAATGGCTTGGGTCCAAGCTATCTTAGAGATTGCCTCCTCCCCTATAATCCTCCCCGCACTCTCCGCTCCTCTGGAAGGAATTTCCTGCAGCCTCCAAAAGTTAGGCTTGTGGTGACCTCCCAGAGGGCCTTTTTGGTTGTCGCCACCAGGCTCTGGAACGACCTGCCGGACGAGATCCGTCAATTGACATCTTTAGACAGTTTTAAGAGAGCTGTCAAGAAGGATCTCTTCCGGCAGGCCTTTCCAGACTAAATTACTCGGCCTCGGGATTTTGGGATTCTGGGACCTGGGATTTCTCTTTCAAGATCGTTTCTACAGCCCCTATTAGTATAAAGTTGCATGAGACTGTCGGTTTTATCCAATTGTTTGTTTATTGTTATATTTGAACTAATCACTGCTTTTAATTGCTATCTAGTTGGGCGGCAGCGGGTGAAGCCACGCTCCAGGGCCCCCGCCCTTCCTCCTCCCCCGGCAAGCGTATCTCGGCGGCGGCAGCGGTGCAAGCAGCCTTCAAAGGGCCAGAAGACCCGGGCCCATAAAAGGTCCCAGCGAGCCCTCCTCAGCTGGCGGCGGTGGGTGAAGCCGCGCTCCAGGGCCCCCGCCCTTCCTCCTCCCCCGGCAAGCGCGTCTCGGCGGCGGCGCAAGCGGCCTTCAAAGGGCCAGAAGACCTGGGCCCATAAAAGGCCCCAGCGAGCTCTCCTCAGCTGGCGGCGGCGGGTGAAGCCGCGCTCCAGGGCCCCCGCCCTTCCTCCTCCCCCAGTAAGCATGTCTTGGCGGCGGCGCAAGCGGCCTTCAAAGGGCCGGAAAACCCAGGCCTACAAAAGGCCCCAACGATCCCTT
Source organism: Phrynosoma platyrhinos (assembly GCA_020142125.1). Lineage (NCBI taxonomy): Eukaryota > Metazoa > Chordata > Lepidosauria > Squamata > Phrynosomatidae > Phrynosoma > Phrynosoma platyrhinos. Next base: position 44,926,634 of record CM034706.1, on the reverse strand, counting down.
CATAGTCGGTGGGGGTGACAGTAAGAAAAATCCAGTTTTCCTGGACTTCTAGGAAGCTGTTGTTTTTAGTGTTTTTTGTTTTTTATTCACCTTTTGATTAGCGAGTTTATTTGGTACCTTTGTTTTTCCTATTCCTTAATACTACAGTTGGGGTGCTTTAGCTTAAGTCTCGCTTGGGTAGATATTTGAACAATCTTGGAAAGTATGGCTGCCAAGAAGAGTGTTAAGCGTAAAAGGAGGTTAACCAAAAAGGAAGCCTGTATAAATGTTAAAAGGACTAAGAAACCTGCTAATAACTCAATAGCGAGTTCACTGAACCCTGAATTATTGGAGGCAGCCACCACTTTGAAACAACTAAAAATGGAGGAGATATTCCCTTCTAAAGATAATGATAAGTCCATTTCTAAAACATCTTCTCTCTCCTTACATGAAGAACAAGCTCCAAATTCAGGCA
>CM034706.1:44903363-44926080 GCA_020142125.1 Phrynosoma platyrhinos | reverse complement strand
ACATTTTATTTTTAGTTTGTCCATTGCTCTGTTGGTTTATATATATATCTATGTCTATGTTTATCTATATATATATATACATATATATATATATGTGTGTGTGTGTGTGTGTGTATGTATATGTGTATATATATATATGTATATATATATGTATGTATGTATATATATATATATTTTATATACATATTATATTTTAGACATTTTATATATTTTATATATTTTTATGTATTTTAACATTTTTGTACTGGTCAAGGACCGAATAAATTGAATTGAATTGAATTGAATTGATATCTAGTTTAATTGATTTTTAAGGGGGGGAGGGAGTTTTGTTATCCAACTTGTATGTATTTTAGCTTGTAAACCACCTAGATTGGTTCACCACCAGGCGGTATATAAATAAATTTTATTATTTTATTTATTATTATTATGACCATATACTAAAGAGAAACAAGTGCACACAGTCGAGACTCCACCACCTCTATTCCGTACATTGCTGTGTTCACAGGGAACATCTAAAAAGAAGCTTGCTGTTGTCAGTTTTGACTTGTAGTGACCATATGAATGAGAGACCTCCAAGAGATCAATCATCAAGACCTGCTCAGGTCTTGCAAACATAAGACCATAGCATATTTGATTGAATCAATCCATCTGTAATATTCCTGTTTTCATACTGCCTTCCATTTTACCAAGCAATATCATCTTTTCCAATAAATCATGTCATCTCATGGTATGTCCAAAGTATGATAGACTCTGTTCATTCATTTTGGCTTGTAGTGAGCACTCAAACCCATTCATTTGTAATTTTTGCAGTTTCAGGGTATCTGCAAAGCTGTAACCACATTCAAATGGATATAGTTATAAGGTTCCACATGACTGGGAGCCCTGTGTGAATCTTTTTTTAGATTTCCACTCTTATACATTGCATCCCTTGCTGTTATGTAGAACCAGATGAGATGTGCCTTGCTATTAAAAATTACAAATGAATATATTGGATTGAGGCACTGTGATATTACACAAGAGAAAAGATCATCACTCATTGCACTGCCATTCCAATGAAAATTGAAGAGGGGCGCATCAGCAATTTTTTTAAAAAAATGCAGCAAGTGAGATATGTAGTATCACATCTCGTTAGGCTCTTTGTTTCTATTGAAGCTACTGAGTAGTATTTAATTTTACTTGAAAATTAAAGTAAAACGTAAATGCATTACTCATAAACATGCATGGAAATTATCCAACTTCCAAGAAGTTGTTGAACTTCAGCTCCCAATATTAGTCATCATTGGCTATGCTGGCGAAGGCTGCTGGGTCTTGCAGTCCAGGAAGAACTGGATGACTACACATTTCCCACCCGGTGGGGAATGAGAGTTCTCCTCCCCTCCTTCACTGTGTAGATGAGAAGATTTAATTTCTGTTCCCAACTAACCACAGTTGTACATTTTACACCAAAAATGAACTGTGGTTATTTATTTATTTTTAATTTGAAGGGTTTCCCCCCTACATGTCCAGGGATGAGAGTCAGGTGATTCTCCATATTTTGTTTAACTGCAGCTCCCATCTCACCATCAGATACACTGGCCATGATTGTTGGGAGTTATAGCTGGAGAACAACACAATTCCTACTCCTTGATTATACAAACAGGAAATTTTATCCCCAGCTATGGGTTCTGAAAGCTGGTAGAGAAATTATGTAGTCAGTATAAATGGAAAGTTTTTAAATGCTAAATAAGGATCTTCAGCTAATTATGTGCACAGATATTTAAGTGCCCAATTACTATAATTTTCCCTTCTTTGATTATGTTATTTAGTAATCAAAAAAAGACAGGTGTGCAGGCTTTTACTACTAAGTTTAGACAGAAAACTGGGTTCATTTAAGACCAGATTACAAATATGGATGGCAAGTATGGAGAAAATGAATCAATATGTAGACTAGATAATTTAACACTTTATCCTACTAGCCTTGTTCTTATTCACTTGTGACATGGATGGGGAAAATGCGGTCCTCCAGACTTTACTGGACTGCAGTTCCATTATTCCTTTCCCCTGGTTTGCTTGTCTAGCCTAACAACATTTGGAAGGCCACATATTCTTCAACCTAGATTTAGGAACCACTACTGAAAGTACCACATTACACTCTTATGGTGCTATTATTCCATTTTTACTGCCATGGCTGCCTCCTATGGAATCCTTGGATTTGCAGTTTAGAGGGGGACATTTAGAATTCTCAGCTAGAGAGTCCTTTGGCCTCAATAAACTACAAACCCCAGAATGCCACAGGAGGCAGCCATAGCTGTATTAAGTGGAATAATAGCACTATAACAATGCAGTGCAGTATTCGAAGTCTAGAAGAGGAGCAGCCAACACACATTTGTAAGATATTACAAGTCTAAATACAAGTATCCTACTGATATCACTGAGAGACCCCTTGAACTTCCCAATTTTTGACTTTGATGCCATCAGAGCGGAATCAATGGGGCAAGCACAGATCATGGAAAATCAGCTTTTTCAACAGTAAACCCAACTGTCCCCCAGTCAGCACAGATATTATGATGATGGTCTTTTCCAGAAATGTGACAAAAGGTGGATGGGTGTTGGCTGGGAATCCCAAAGAACAAGTGGCAAAAGTTAAGTAACATGGTATCTTTTCAGTCTTCCTTATCTTGATTGGTAGATACCAAGGCTTCTGCTAGATTTTATTTTTAAAGGGGGGACAGTTTTGCTTTCCTACCTTCAGGTCAGATCTGGCACTATCTGTGTTTAGGGTCGGGGTAGGCAGACATTAATTGTATGGATAAATTCTGAATTTTAGGGCATTCTGCCACCGCCGCCAGAAGTCATGTCTTGAAAATTTTGTCTCCATTACAGTTGGTGGATAATATCATTCCAGAAGAAGGCTGTGATAATAATATCATGCAATTATTTTCCCCAAAACACTTTTGAAAGTCATGCATGTTCATTTGAGTCGTGCATGTTCCTTTGATAGTGAACTGTTAGAAATTTTATTATTTAAAAAAATGAGATTAAAGAGTTGGAATTATTTGTTCTTTAACTGTTTTCCCCTCTAGGAGTTTCTTAGGAATTTTCTACATAGCTTTTTGGTAAATGAACTGATGACAGGGTTGGCACTCCAGGCTTAAAAAGTTGCATGCAATTTCTGCAAAATCTTTAAGAGGTATGGGCACTTTAAATGTTCAAAAATGAAAAATGCATTCTTGGTGGGCTTTCTTTGATTGTTGAATCCTTCCCAAATTTATGGAATCAAATATTTGTTTTGGAATGTGGAGGACAGTGAACTATGATGAATCTGATACTGTTGTTATAATAAAGACTGTTTTAAAAGAATACTTATTGATTGACATTGATGGCTTTATGCCAGTATAATTTTAATGAGAATTTAAAGGTAAAATTCAGTATTCCTTCTATCATGGACAAAACAGTGTCTTGTAGACTTTTTGTTAACAAAATACATTAATTTAAATTTATTTAAAATATATTTATTTGGTTTCAGCACTCCTTTCCTTATAAAATACTCATCAAAAATAAACTAGTAACAGTAAATTATGTTTTAGTATCATGGAGTGTTAATGAGCTTATATCTCATGTGGTTCCTTTTTAATCTTATTTTTATAATCCTCTAATTTCTGATCTGAATCATTTGGCATGGAGGGTGATTAATATGTGTTTAAATTAGGTTTTGTTTCTTGATCATTGTAATTAATTACTGATTACATAATGTAATATACATCACCAAATACTTATCATAGGAGAGTGATTAAAATACATCATTTCCCTCAAACCGAGGGACTTCGGTTCCCAGAAGCCTCAGCCATGTTGGCCAATAGCTCCTGGGATTCTGGGAGCTGAAGTCCCTTGGCCCTTAAAGGGGAAAGGTTGCCTACCCCTGCAGTCAGGAACCATGATAGCGAACCTATGGCATGTATGCCAGAGTTGGCATGCAAAGCCATTTTCCTGGCACACGGAGGGTGGGGAGGGGGAGGAAGAGGTGTGCACCTGTTCCTCTTTTTTTGGAGGCAGCTGAAGGCCGGGGGGGGGGGAGAAGTCCCGCCCCTGGAGAGTGAAAGTCCCGCCCCCAGCATCAGGTAGCACTCACTGCCAGAAAGCATTTTAGTTTGGTCACTCAGCCCTCAAAAGGTTCACCATCACTGGCTTAGAATATCAGTATGCAAAGGAATCTTGTAGCAGCTTTGAGGCTAATTGTGCTTTAGAAGTTATAGCATAAGCTTTCATAGACTTGAGGCCTTTACAGACTGCCAGAAATAATGCAGCTTGAGGCCACTTTAACTGTCCTGGCTCAGTGCTAAGGAATCATGGGAATTATATATATTTTTCTGGAACATTGAGCCTTCTCGGTCAGAGAGCTCTGGTTCCACAATAAACTACAGTTCCCATGATTTCTTAGCACCTAGCCAGGACAGTTAAAGTGGCCTCAAGTTGCATTATTTCTGGCAGACTGTAAAGGCCCTTGGTCTACTTCATGCATCTGAGGAAGCAGACTTGGGCGCTGAGCAGATGGGCAAGGAAAGTTCATGCTGGGTGCTCACCTGGGTCACTCCTTGGGCTGGTGCATGTTTACATGCTATTGCTATCCCTGCGCTGGCCTGGGGACCCATTACCAGTGCACGCTCCATACCTTTCAGCCCCTACTCCTATTGTGAAGCTCCAAGTGGTCAGGTACCCCATTTTTGTGTCATATGCAGCAAAGAGTGCTTCCCAGTAGGAGCAACAGTCCTGAAAGGTAAAATGTGCACAGGGGCCATTTAAACAGCCAGGAATTGCCATGAAGTTTCCAGGAAACTCCATGGCAAACTAGGGGTCAAATTCACCCACATTAAGGGTTGTTAACCTGGGATTGGGCCAGATCCACCAGATCCATGTCTAGTCTGCCATGATCTGGCCCAATCCTGGCCCCAGAATTTTGGCCTGAATTATCTAAACAGGGGAACACAGGCTTTGGGGCCTGTGCGGACAGCCCCCAAGTCTACTAAGGCTTTTGCTACAACTTCTTCCACATAGTCTCAAAGGTGCTACAAGATCCCTTTGCACATCTGTAGAGAGTGGTGTAGTGGTTTTAGTATTGGACTATGATTCTGGAGATCAGGGTTTGATTCCCGCTTGACCATGAAACCACTGGCTTACCTTGAGCAAGTCACATGCTCTCAGCTGCAGGAGAAGGCAATGGCAAACCTCCTCTGAACAAAACTTGCCAAGAAACCCCCATAATAGGTTCACCTTAGGGTCACCATAAATGACTTGAAAGAATGAGAGATGCAACCTTGAGGAGGAACACACAGACATAAAGAAGCGGCTTCCGGCCATGTTGGAGGCACACTGTTTATATGACACATGCCTCCAATATGGCCAGAAGTTGTGCCAGGCCCTGCTCCAGTCCTTTTGATCAGAGCAAAAAGGAGCCGAGATAATCTATCTCCTGGTGGCCCTGATCAGCTCCAGCTTCCATGGACCGTTTTAGGAGTGGGCCATGCAGTCAGCAAGGTTTCAGGCCGCTGCTGGCCAGAGCAGACCTGGCCATTCTTTTCTGTCTGTCTACTCTGACCCATTGTTGAGTTGGGATCATGGATGATGTATGTTGTATGTTGATCAATTTGCAAAATTCTCAACAAGCTTTAAAGAATATGCATATCTTGACATCATACTATACATTCTGCAATCAATGTGCATAATCTCCAACCAGCCTTGGGACTTTGTGCACTTCTCAACATGTTTTTTTACATGCTCTAGGCATTATGCATAAGCTCCAATAGATGTGGGGAATGTGTATGGAGGCTTTTCCATAGACTTTTCTACATTCTATAGGCATTACTCATAATTTCCAAGAGTCTTTAGAGAAATTAAATCTTTTATCTACTACATTCTGAACATTCTCCAGGTATTTTGTATAATGTCCAACAATCCTTAGGGTATGCACATACCTTGACATGTTTTTGTGCATTCTGTGGACCACATTGACATTCTCTGGTTAACATGAAGAAATATGCCTTTATTTGCTTGTTTGTTACATTCATATTGCATATTATGGGGGTTTCTTGCAGCTCTTTTCAGTGGTGCTCAGCACAGCATCATGAGTCCTCCCAGGTTTTTATCTTCACAACAGGCTAGGCTGAAAAATGGCAACTGGGTTCATGGTCACCAGTGAGCTTCATAGAAACTGAAAATTTGAACCTAGGTCACCCAAATTCTAGTGCAGCACTTTAATCACTAAACCATGATGCCTCTGTTGCCTTCAGTTTGTTTTTAATTCAGAGGTGAGCAACCATTTGTTTGCCAACAGCAAGCAGGCCACTGACTAAATCATAATGTCCAGTAGCTAATGATAATCTTTTATTCCATGAGCTTCTCTGTTCTTCCTTTAATGACATCTAAGTTAAGAAGTGTTGTTCTGAATCAGACCACAGTTCTCTCTAGGCTAACATTCTATTCCCACAGTGACCATCAGATGCTAATGGAAGTCCACAAATAAGACAAGAACATAATAAAATACTGTGAAGTCATAGGCTTTCATGGCCAGCATCCATAGGTTTTTTGTGGGTTTTTTCGGGCTGTGTGGCCATGTTCTAGAAGAGTTTCTTTCTGACGTTTCGCCAGCATCTGTGGCTAGCATCTTCAGAGAAAACTGAAAAAACTGAAAAAAAGTTTTCTCTGAAGATGCTAGCCACAGATGCTGGCGAAACGTCAGAAAGAAACTCTTCTAGAACATGGCCACACAGCCCGAAAAACCCCCACAAAAAACCTATAATAAAATACTCTTGTTTGTGTTCCCGCACAAGTGATACTGACAGCCATCAGAACTATTAGCCAAGCTGGTAGCCATTTGAAGAAATCCAAAATGAGACAGGGTCTGGTACCTTTACTGTATTTAGGGAGATACTTTAAGCAGTAGCTTCATATTATTCTCTCAGTGGCCAGTTTCTACTCATACTGTGACTCCATACTCGGTGAACCTTCGTTAGTGTAACAAAGTTGGTAAAAATATAAAATTGAGTGCAAAAGATGGTGCTGTCCCTCTCCATTCTGAATCACAACTACTATAGCTTCCCCATTTAATAGTTACAGAAAATGTTTTTGACGCTGTTTTTCCACTCCAAAATATTCCCTTTAAAAAAAAATTCCAGAGAAAATGGAATGGAAATAAGATCTAGTTAAGTTAAGGATGAAGAATATGTGGCTCTCCAGGCATTGTTGTACTGTAACTTCAAGACTAATATGAATTTACAGTCCAACATCTGGAAGGCTACAGTTCTCTTTCCTTGATGTACATGCTTTACATGTAGTATGCACATAACAACGTTAGTCCGAGTCAGTGTGCAAAGGGATCTTGTAGCCCCTTCAAAACAGAGTAAAAAGGTATTGTATCTGATCAATTAGACTTAGAGCTGATGCAGACGGCCCATAAGGGGTGGCTATGTACCGCCCCTGGGAGAGCCAGATCAGAACCGCAGCAACCACATGTCATGGCCCCATTTCTCCTTTTTGCCGCTCCAAAAAGAGCTGGCAAATTCTGCTCCTTTTTGGAGCAGCAAAAAGCCACCCTTATAGCCACTACCGCGGCTCTTTTGAACCCCTTTGGTGCAGCGTGTGTGTGCGCCCTGATGTTGCATTCTGTGCAGTCGGGCATGTGGCATGATGGTGGCATTGGGGCAGAGTCAGGATGACCAGTGTGCGATCACCCCACCCCAACTCCACCCCCAGGCCGGCCCTTTGGGCCATCTGCAATGGCCCTAGTCACAAAGATACTACATGATCCCCTTACGTGCTTTTCATATAATATATGTTCAAGTTCTCTGATGGCTAGCTATCTTAATTGTAAAGCTCAGTGTCAGTTATGGGACTCAGATTCAGTTCACATTAAAGGAATATAACAGAACTAAAGCATGGGAGAATGACAGGTATGGCTTTACATTCTTATGCAAATCTTATCCTTGCTGATCAGTTTATAATCTTTGACAATCTATTAAATTTTGGCTGTTTGCTTCCCTATTTAGCATGCTACTAAACATTACAATTCAGCCTTGATGTGAAATCCTTTTGTTTTTTTGTCATCATCTTTAATGCTCACATTTATTTTCCATTTCATTTTTTCACAGATGTTTACAGGAGCAAAATACAGATAAAAGAAGGCTGTGACTTTGTTTCAAGTTTCATTTTTAAAGCCACAGACTACTGTGTTACCCTTATTTAAGTTGCTTTGAAGAGCTTGCTCATTATAATTGCATTTAGCCTGTTTTCAAAACCCACTGTGAAACAGTCATTGTGTATGAATCCTCCAGTTTTGTGTGTGCTTTTTAAAGTCCATGGCTTTGATATTATAATTGCTGCAAGTGGATGCAATTAAATCTTTATTTGGAAACCTGTACTGATTCAAGTTATTCAGAGCAAGCCTCTGACTCTGTATTTTCATGTGTATTTACACTTATAATCAAAGCCTTTGTTCCTTTAAACTAACAAGGGCTCTTTAGCATAAGAAAGAGTTAAGTTTGGCTACTTTAGGTTGCTTTACAGAAGAAAACTGGGTCTGGAATTATCTGCAGCCTTCTTTTCTTTGCAAACAGCACCAGCTAGTAAAATGTAATCAATAAATATTATGATGGTGATGTAGGAACTGCTTTAATAAATTTAAAGATGCTTTAGAAAGAACCCAAAGGATCAAAGCAGGTATTATAAGGGATATACTGTGCTGTTGTTTTTACATTGTTTCTCCTAAAGTGTTTAATTCAAACAGTGCCATGATGTGACATCATCGGGCTGTGCACCTTCCCAGGGACAGGAACATGCATGGTCTTACATCACATTGTACATTGTATTAGAAACAGTACAAGAGATTCAAAAAAGAGTTACACAGCATTGTGTATCTCTTCTTTCATCTACATTTACCTATAAGTCTTGAATTCTTGAAATGGGATTTGAATTCTGTATTTTTCTCCTATGAGAGCCACAGTGGTGTAGTAGTTTGAGCACTGGACTACAAATCTGGAGACCAGGGCTTGAATCCCTGCTTGCCCATGGAAACTCACTGGGTGATCTTGAGCAAATCAGTCTTTCAGCCTCAGAGGCAAAGGCAAATTCCCTTTGAACAAATCTTTCTAAGAAAATAATGTGACAGCTTCATCTTAGGATCAACAAAAGTTGGAAACAATCTGAAGGAACACCACTAAAACAACATTTTTTCTCCTAGGTCTCAACTGTTTACTCATGGTTTCCTTTCAAGTTTGTCTCCTTTTATATCATATTTGACTAATATCTGGAGTCTTGAGCCATGCACTGTGATGCAGACTACTACAGTTCATGGTTTTGTACATGAACAAGCTGAATGCACATGGAGGATATGTCGCTTTCATCATGCAACTTGAGTTTTCCAAAATGGAAATGATAAATTAATTAACATTGTGGGAGGCAATTTCTAGTTATGCTAGCAAATGGTCTAAATGTGATATTATGTCTGTGGATGCTATTAAGTGAACTAGTTTATTTGATAACCAGCAATTTTGTTGGTGCCCAGATATCATTACATATCTTGGTATATTGGTCCCTAGGGGTAGTTCTCAAGTGATCAGGCTGAAGTTGAGCCTATTGTTGCTAGAAATATCTCTTGATTTAGAGGGATGGAATCACTTATGTTAAGCATCTGGGATGAGGTTAATATATTCAAGATGAATACTTTGCCATAGATATCTTAAGTTTTTTGTGGTATCCCTTTACATATCCCTCAAAAGCATTGTCAAAAATTTAATACTGTTTTTAGGAAATCTACGGGGGCAGGATTTTCCCCTGCTCATAGTTTGCTTGAAAAATGCAACTGTCAGTCCTGTTATCCAAATTTGGTGCAGTTCTGGTCATTGCACCTAAAAAAGATATGGTAGAACCAGAAAAGGTGCAAATAAGGTAACAAAGGGGTCTTCCAGATTGGTCTAAAGAAGCATTAATTCTCACAATATTGCTCTTTGCATTGTTCTCATTTCCACATCCTCTTGTTCCTTTATTTTGGAGTCTTGAAACTAAAGTAAGTCTTTTCAAGTTTAATCTAGGGCATGGTTTGTTGAAGTAGTCCTATGGTTTGAAGGGCAAATATTCTCCTCTATGAATTTTTAAAGGAAAAGGAAAAGGGGACATATTGGTCCACTGTGTCTTACAATTAAAAAGAAACCTACTTGAGGACAAGAATAAAATGCTGGTGCTGGAAATTGCCAGAAAATAGTCCTGGACAAGACAAACATAATTTCGATTTTAAAAAAAAACACACACCAAGAACTATAGCAACAAATGCTGCAACCTCATGGTACATTTGTACCATCTGGAGGAGTCCCCCAAAGATCATGAGGACTGAATCTGAAACAGCTCTATGGAAAGGCATGATGTGTTCAGCTTAAGAAAAGAGGTAGTGGAAGGCACAATAGGGGATATAGAATTATGCATGGAGTAGAGAAAGTGAATAGGCAGCTTTTACTCTCTTGCACACATAACACAGCGCAGGGTCATCCACTGAAATTGAATGGCTGGGAAAAGAAGAGAAAGACTGGGTGCTTCTTCATATGGCGTATATTTAAACTATGAAAGTTACTACCACAAGATGTAATGATGGCTACAGTCTTAAAGGAAAGTTATACATATTCACAGATGATAAGACTATCTATGGCTACTCTTCCCGATAGCTTTATGTTACTGCCAGTACCAAAAACAGTGTGCCTCTGAATACTGTTTTCTGGAGAGCATAAGTGGGAGGATGCTATTGTGCTCTCATGTCCCAATTGAGGGCTTGGCACAGGTCAGCAATAGGGACCATGAGGCCCTCTAGGTGTCACTGGATGGTGACATCCATAATCCCTGTTGATTGGCCATTCTAGCTGTCAAACAATATCCAGATTGGCACACCTGCCCATGTCTATCACAAGCATCTCTAGCTATAGATATCAATCTGAGGTGCAACACAGCTCTTAATATAGTCTTATGACTTTTCAGCTGAAAGACTGGAATCATTGTTGTCTTCCCAAATGTTGTTGGATAAATACTTTTATAAAGAAAAAGACTTTGGAGCCCGGGGGTGGGGGGGATTCCTCACTGAAAACCAAAACAGAGGTCATCATCAAGACTTCTCTATATATTTACAATATTTTTTCATGATTTTATTTAAAAAAACCATTTAACATTGTTTTACCAGGTTCCTGGATCAATGAATGCATTCATGCAGCTGCTTCCCATCTGCTTCTTGCAGATCTTTCATGTGGACATGTATTGCAATGGAGCTGTGCGGCATTGTGTTCCTTCTGCCTACAAAGAAAGGACAGTTCAAAGGGTCATCTCTAGCATAGTGTGCCCCTAAATTTCAGAAAACACATTGGGAAAGCTGTTTGCAGTGTTTTTGGACTAACAGAAACAAGGCTGCAAAATACCTCAGCTTTTATATGAATATACCGGTATGTCCTGTTTCCTTTGTACCACTTTGATTCATTCTTACTGGCCTACAGTTCTAGTGCATGCCAAACCTCTTCTCCATGGAATTTATTTATTTATTTATTTAATCCATTATATTTATATCTTTACTTTTCTCTATGGGGCTAATGGCAGTATATCTAATTTTCTTTCATTTGATTTTATGCTTATGACATCCTTGTAAGGTAGGCTAGACTGAGGGATATTGACTGGGTCAGAGAGATTTGTGGAAATTTAAATGCATGTACCATGTACCTCTGGTCTTAATCCTATATGCTAACCATTATACTATACTGGCAATGGAGTGACTAGAAGTGTCATCATTTGGGAGACATGCTAGTTTTAAAAGAACTCTACAACTGATTGTCTGCCTTTATCAACAAATTGTTGAAACCTAGGGGCTTGAAATCTTTACCAGTTATGTCATTTTGTATTTTTAAAGGCACATGAACAGGTTAAGAAAAAGACAGTAACCTTACTACTGGGAAAATCTACAGGATGTCTCATAATTTGATATAAATGGTCATATCATACAGCAAGGTGTTTTTGGTTTAAAATGTGTCTGAAATTTATAATAATTGGATCTTTATCTTTCCAGATGGGGCTTAAATACCCTTAAGGAATTAGATCCCATCTGATCTTGGAAGCTAAGCAGGGTCAGCACTGGTTAGTACTTGGATAGGAGACTGCCAATGTGACTGCCAACTATAGCTTTAAGCTATAGTTCAAAGAAGGAACTGGCAAGATCTGAGTATTGCTTGCTTAAGAAAATCTTATGAAATTAGTGGGTTGCCGTAAATTGAGAGGTGACCTGAAGGCACAGACACACACAAGAATATATCCATAAATACAACCCAATGAATGTGTGCTGAGAAATAAGTCCTACTTCGTTTTGCAGGTCTCACTTCCAGGTAAACTATTCCTGCTGTATACAGCAGGACTTAACTTCTGCATAGACAAGTACAGGATTGTGTAGCTAATAGCATGTGTTTATTCCTGAATACGCTGTTTATATCTGGATACATTATCCCTGCTTGGCCATGGAAAGCCACTGGATGACCTTGGGCAAATAACACACTCTCAGCCTCATAGGAAGGCTGTAGTAAACTCCATCTGAACAAATGTCAAGAAAACCAAGTGATAACCTACCATAGGATTGCCATAAACTGGAACAATGAAGGCAGACCACAACAAAAACAATATTTTCTCTACTTCCTTTGAATTTAATTTCTACACAGCGGGGGGGGGGCAGGGAATCATGAGGAAAGAAGGGCAGGCAAAACTACCATCCACAATTTACTTTCTCACCCCTTTAGCAGAAAAACAAAACAGCAAAATGTGAGAATGTTCTGTTGACTGTGGAAGTGGCACTCTGTGAAAATGTGTTTGATATATCACTCCTCTCTCCTGATTTAAATTACAGCTTCTCCTTTCTGAAGTCATGTGGCTAATAACAGAGGCAAGGAAGAAATGATTAAAACCCACAGATGCACTTTCCCTGAAGCTGCCAATTTGTTAAAACAAAAGAAATATGGAATGGTCTAATTTTAGGTCTGTGTCATGTCTAACTTCACCATAAACAGCACTAATGTGTTGTAGTTGATCCATGGCTCACAGGATCACCCTCTGGGGCACTTTGTGAGAGTTTAGCTATAATCCTCACTAGGGTCTGGTGTGCATGTGTCCCATCTGCCATATATTGTTATAAGATATCAAAGTATTTTGGGAGTGGATGGCCCTTAAATGGGTAATTAAGAGCTGTTAGTTTCACAAAAGCTTCTAGTAGAGATGAAAACTGCTGGAACAAATCTGATGCTATGGTGATTGTCATGATAAATGCTTGTAGCTCAAGATTTGCCATCATACCACTGGAAGTAGGAGTCAGTATAGTAAGTATCCCAGGAATCAACCCATTTCTGCACTGAAGGTTTGGCACAGTCAAACTGGAGGAGTTCCAATAACCAATGTATTTCTATGTCTATTACCATGCCTTCTTATGCTCCAGTCTAAATTCACCTGCTTGGGAGTAAGCTCTATTGGAGTAAATGGGACATATTTCCAAGTACAATGCCACACTTTGCACTGTAAGGGTTACTTGCATTACTCTCCTGGAGTGTTATGGGATTTAAGTGATCAGTTGTCACCATGAATAGTGTTCATTTCCTTTAACTGCTATAGGGAAAAAAAGAAACACTACATTAAACTGTGTGCATTCCCACGCTCTCTGTTTGGAGAAATCTTGCCCTCCTTGCTGTTTTCTTAGGAAAATGGTACCTCAGCTCTGTGTAATACAAGAATCAAGCTCAGGGGAAAATGCTAAAGTTGAATGTTGATAAGGAAAATTTATATAGACGCATGTGGATTACTCATATCTCCTTCTGTCCATCACTTTTTAGAGCCAGGTTTGTGTCAGGCTAAGCTGGGAAGGAATGGAGATGGTGAGATCTGGCTTAAGTGAAATATTTCATTTTGATCGTTTGTTTGGAGCTTGTTCACATTTAACACTTAGATCTTATAAGCCCCTTTAGTTCCTTAAGCAAGGTTTGCTTTGTTTTGCATGGCATACTCCCAAATTCTTAAGTTGAATGAAGCTAACATTATACTTGGAAACAAGAAAGCAGGGAGTGAGGAATGATTGAGAATATGAAACTCAGTGCATTAAGGAAAAATATTATTCTCTAATATCACAATCTAATTTGTATTCTGAAGAGTTTGGAAAGTATTTTTTAAAAATTAATTCATTTCCATTGCTCATATTGTTTATATTATTATTTTATTTAATCAGTAATTATCTGTTGATACCTGTTACCCTCTTGATGCACTTGACATTAGTTGTCCTTGTACAGTGTGCTTTTCAATTTAATTTTTAAAAGAAAAGTTTGGGATTGATAAAAGGATGACATAAAACTTCAAATTCATGTCAAAATCGCTATTTGTAAAAAGCTGACAGTAATTAGAAAGTGTTAGCCATTTTGTTCTTGTGTGCTTTCAATTCATTTCTGATTTAAGGCCATCCTAAGGAAAACCTATCACAAGATTTTCTTGGCATGATTTGTTCAGAGGGGGTTTGCCTTTGCCTTCCTCTAAGGCTGAGAGAGTGTGATTTGCCCATGGTCACCTAGTGGGTTTCCATAGCCAAGCAAGGATTTGATCCCTGGTCTCCAGTTGTAGGCTAATATTCAAACTACTACCCCATGCTGTCTGGCTGTTATCCATTACATCAATAAAACCATTCCAACTCATTATGTTAATTTTGAAAAGTTACTTCTTTACAACCTAGTTACCACAATGAATTACTAGTTACAGGTAACTATGTTACTTTTGGTACTGACACAGAAGCAAGACCTACTAGGTTCAGTGAAGCTCATTTCTAGGTAAGTGTGTATAGGTAGTTGGTGAAATTGGTTGGAACAGATAGGTTCCCAGGATAGGGTCCACAAGGATGTCACAGTTGCCGCCATCAGTTTGGCAGTGTAAAAAAGTTGCACTAGCCTTTAAAACACTGCCCTGCCTCTAAAAGGGCCTTTCTTACCTGTCATACTTACAAGTAGATCTTCAATCAAAGAAACCCTCTGGAAATGTGAATCTACTTACATGCAAGGAGGCAAAATAGACAGTAATACATTACATAGCCCAGAATCTATCAGGGTGAAGATATTTTAAGGCCTTCTACAGGAGGTTAAAGCAAAGTGCTGCAGAAATTTCTGATCTGAAGAACTCTGGTGTCATGTAGTAGCAACTGAAAACAGACATTAAAATATCTATAGGATGATACACATTGAAATTTTCAGCTACTAAATATCAACCTTGAACATCTTGAGATGTGTCTACCATTTTGTATCTTATCAGATACTCTCCATATTTTATTTTATCTTTCTCTGGGCCATTCCAAACAAAGCTAATCATTTATTGATGTCAGGGCTTCTCTCCCCAAACTGACAACTGTTCCAGGGACAAGAGGGATGGCTTTCTTGATACCATGGCAAGGGTGAAAGATTAACCTCTCCTCTCCATGCACCATGTTTCTAACCATCCAACCTCTTTTTAAAGACTTACAAAGAATGGTAGTCCACCACCATCTGAGGCAGTGCTTTCCATGAATGGACAGCTTTTACTATCAAGAATATATAGGTGGAATCTCTTTTCTTTTAATTCAAATCAATTGGTTCATGTTATAATCAGTGGAGCAGCAGAAAACCAGCTCACTCCATGTTCTACACAATGTAACCAAGTATTTAAAGATGGCTATCATATCATCTCTCAATCTTCTTTTCTCCAGGCTAAAAATATTCAGGTCTCTAAACTGATCTACCAAGCTTGCTAGTATATTAAAAAAAGAGAGAGAGAGAGTTTAGATTAGAAAAAGATTTTCTTTCCCTCCTGCTGAATTAATTGAGCGTAAACTACTTTGGCACTTTGAGTTTAGTTTGCAGTAACTGAAGTAAGCTATGACCATTGAAGACAGTGGAATGTGGAGAGAGAAACCAAGACATTTTAAAAGTAGTTGAGAAAATGGGTTGGCAGAGGATTAGGTGGGGTGATCCATGCCAAACCAGGATTGTTGGAGAACATGATAGCAAAGTTCTTCCCATGTAATCCTGCATCATTCCCACCTCTAGGGGCTGTGAAGCCCTGGAAAGGATGATGGCAGCAGCTGTTGCTGACCAGTTGGGAGAGGAGAAAAAGGAGAGGCAGTTCAGACCATGATGTAGCTGCTGAACTCAGTTTAGTGCAGAGATGAAGAAATGAGGTTGCAATCTCAGATGGAGTGCAGCCTCCTTTTCATTTCCCTTGGAGTCCAGAGTAGTCCTATCTTCATGGTCTGAATTCCTCCCTCTTCTTACTGATGAGTAAGAAGAAGCCCTTTCTTGTGGGAGTTTTTGGTGACAGAGTGCAAAGCCAAGAGAATAGCCCCCTGTGCCCTTCTGAAAGGGGGCATATGTGTTTGTATGCCACAACAAGATTCTGGCCTCTGTCTTGCAGTATCTGTATTTTATTATTTATTTATTTATTTATTTTCCTTACTTAATTTACATCCCATCATTCCACACAGAATCCAAGACAGTAATCCACACTGCTCTACTCTGTTATCTCTAAATGGTTTAATGACTTCACATTCTTCAGTAACAAAAGCATTTTATATCCTCTCTGCGTCAGAGATGACTTGCTAGATAATCTAGCTTGTTTTGTAATGCCATCAAACTGGGCAATTTCTCTCCTTCATCTACTATACAGCCCACCATGCTTTCATCTTCTGAGTTCTTCACTCAAATCTGTGGTCACCAAAAAATGATTCATTGTGGGATTTCATGTTGAGTTTTCATGGCAGCTGCCTTCACTTGAGAAACACTTCCATACCAAAAGCATTACAACACACTTATACATTTCAACATTATCAGGTTATCTTAAGTATTGGTAAAGTGCCTACAGCTACAATGTGAGCACTAAAAATGCTTTAAACATACATCATTCAATAGCAATTGGCCAAGTAGATGAGAATGCCCAACATCTGCATGCAAGGGATGATTTCAAGTGTTATTTCTCACAACACAGCAATATTATGGTAAGAGAAGCTGCATCTGTCACAAGTTCCACTGCTATAAAACTATTAAGAATTCAAGTGTCTCTGTCATGCACTGAATATGGAAAAGGAAAGTAAATAAGTGCAAGAGAGGTTTCTTTCTTTTTAAAAAATGTTCAGCAATATATAATAGTCCCATAAGTATCTCATACTGGAAAACTTTAAATCATTTTTATAAAGGATAAATTATTTTATAAAAACCAAATGTGACTAGATTGTCTTTTTCCACAAACACTGCATAAGTTGTTAAGATAAAGCCACTATTTGGTTTTGATTTGGAAAGATTGTGCTTTTCTCCTTCTCTCCTGAAGAATCTATGACTCGAGTGGACAGATATGTCCCTATTTTCAAGCTCCTCCGGAACCCTATGGGCCACACTTGCC
This sequence comes from Phrynosoma platyrhinos, assembly GCA_020142125.1. Taxonomy (NCBI): domain Eukaryota; kingdom Metazoa; phylum Chordata; class Lepidosauria; order Squamata; family Phrynosomatidae; genus Phrynosoma; species Phrynosoma platyrhinos. Next base: position 44,908,656 of record CM034706.1, on the reverse strand, counting down.
CTTCATTCCCCAAGCAGAAGTTACCCTTTGTTTTGAAGGAAAAAAGTTTGTTTCAGGCACAAGAAATTTTAAGAAATAAAATTTTGAGAAATAATGTTAAAATGGAGAATCATACTCCAAATCTGCAAATCTGAGGTTGTATTTCTCCATTATGAGGATGGTGCTTTGAGGCAAGTATATCAGGACAATATTTGTGGCTGTAATTGTTACATTGTTTTAAAAAATATCCAAATGACATTTCTGTTGTCCCACATTATTTCTAATAATTCTGACACCAGTTGCAATATTTTGTTCTCACTCTCAAGTGTTTTTTTTAAATCCAAGACATATCAGAACAGCAAAAAAAAAAAAAGCATTGCTTTCATTTCTCTCTTATAATGTTTTAACATTATAGTAATATAGTGCATGAAATAGCACAATAGCATTATAGTCTAAGATTTTTTGAAAAAATATATAGGAGAAAATTTGCCCTTGCAAATACAGTACCTCTTCAGCAAAACATGTTCAGATTTCAATGAATGCTACAAACAGCCCCCCAAAATGGAACACCTAGATATGAGGGTGACAACAACTGTCAAAATCCAAGGAGCTGTATCATGAGAACACATACTCTTTAGACCAGGGGTAGGCAACCTTTCCCCTTTAAGGGCCAAGGGACCTCAGCTCCCAGAAGCCTCAGCCATGTTGGCCAATAGTCCCATGTTGGCCAATAGCTCCTGGGATTCTGGGAGCTGAAGTCCCTCGGCCCTTAAAGGGGAAAGGTTGCCTACCCCTGCTTTAGACCAATCTGGAAGACTTGGAAGGCCTTGAGGAAAAGTTGGGATCCTGGGAGTCACATGCAGCCCACAGTTTGCATAAATCCAACTGCTGTTTTATGACACTGACACTTTCAAACTGAAATCCTAAACATATTCAACAGAGAGCAAGTAAGCCCTTTGTACTCACTACTGAATAAACATTAGAGCCTAACACTGTAAGATCGAAGTCTTGTACAAACATACTATTGAAAAAAGAGGTGTCTTCCTCTGAGTAGATATAGTTGCATTGTAAGCTTCTCTTTGTCTTTGGAAGTGGAATAATAATAATAATAATAATAATAATAATAATAATAACAGCAACAACACTTTCCCCCTAAAATTATGACTCAAAGCAACTCTTTTATCTCATTTGCTGACTTCAGTACTTTCTCTTGAGGGAGAAATGTTCCCATGACAAATTAATGAACATGCTTTTTATAACCTTTATACCCTTCTATCCTGTGTTTACTCAGGGAGCTCAAAAAGCATGCAAAGGAGTTAGCGAATGATCTTTGCTTCTACACCTTCTTATTTGTATCAAGGCTGCTGTGTTTCGTCCCTTTAGACCTTGCCCTGACCACTGAACCACTGCAAGCAATTACTTAGCCATGGCAAAAATGGCTGAAATGACTAAAAAGCATGGGTTGTTGATAGATGAGGTTAAAAAAGCAAGACAAATGTGACTGACAACTATTGCCATTACCCTGAAACCTTCCCACAAGGCTGTATGTCAGTTGAAATTGGGCTTTCTGAAAACTTCTGATCCAATGCTACATAGCAGGGGTAGGCAACCTTTCCCCTTTAAGGGCCAAGGGACTTCAGCTCCCAGAAGCCTCAGCCATGTTGGCCAATAGTCCCATGTTGGCTAACAGCTCCTGGGATTCTGGGAGCTGAAGTCCCTCGGCCCTTAAAGGGGAAAGGTTGCCTACCCCTGCTACATAGTATAAGCAGCCCTTGACTGCTTTCACTTAGCTGCTGTGCTCATCACTTTTTCTACAATCTGTTGTAGTTTATGTAAGTCAATGAAATGAAAAAGCTGCTCATAATCTGTAATACACAGTGTGTGGGGAAGTGTCTAGTATTCCATCTAGTCAGGTTTCTTGGGAAAAGTTGTAGCTGATGTCTAAGACAAGTCCCTTGAATCAGTCTACCCCATCATATGTACACTGCCCTTGCCCATTTTGCTGATAAAATCTAATAGCTGTTACAGATTTATCACATGGGTCCAGACCAGAGGGTGATATGTGTCAGGGGGCTGTCAGCTGCTTTAAGAGAGAATGTAGTGCACTTGGTCCTGAAGATGAACTCCTTGGGTCCTGAGGCATGTGAGAACTACTACCCCATTGAGCATCTTTGGAGCGAGTGCATGGTGATGGGCAGTTTCAAATATTTTTGGAGGAAACAGATTATGTGTACCCATTTGTTTGAGACTTGGTACCAAAACACTCTTGATTGCCTTGTCCAATGACCTCCTCTTGATAGATGTAGGAGAAGTGGTGCCTAGTTGATCCTCCTGAAGATCTCAACAATTTTTGATACATTGCATGGCTCTATTGGTATTCTATTGGACTGGCTCTGCAATATTAGAGTACAAGGCATTGCAGTGGTTCTACTCTTATAGGATTTTCAGCTGTAGGGTGCCACAGAAGTCCATTCTATCCCCCATACTGTTTAATATCTATACATCCCATGGCTATTTCTGAGGTCACAAGGACCTCATGCAGCACCTTGCAAAATCTGCAAAAATATATTTCACTATAATAAAAATGAGCACCACCACCACTAATTTGCTTTCTGGTTGAAAAAAAAATGCCTTATCTGGTCTTAAAATAATTCAAAGATATCTTTTAATTATTATATTTTTAAATTTTGAAAAAGTAAAACAAACATCAGTTGAGAATGTGGGGGAAGGACCTCCCCCAGTGCTCAAGGGTGGTCTTTCTATTTCCTCCTTTCTTTCCTATCATTTTTGTTTTTTGTTTTTTGTTTTCATGAGACATGCCTTCTCATGATGTGGCCAAAGTACACCAGCCTGTTTTGTCATCTTGGCTTCTAGGGAGAGTTCAGGCTTGATTTGTTCTAGGATACATTTGTTTTCTTTTTCTTTTTCTTTTTCTTTTTCTTTTTCTTTTTCTTTTTCTTTTCTTTTCTTTTTTTTTTTTGGCTGTCCATGGTATCCTCAGCACTCTTCTCGAGCATCACATCTCAAATAAGTTTATTTATTTATTCATTCATTGTCCAGCTCTCATATGGTGATGGGGAATACCATGGGTTAGATTATTCTGACTTTAATGCTCAGTTGTATATCTTTTACACTTTAGGATCTTCTCTAGTTCTTTCATAGCTCTCCTTCCCATTCTTATTAGTCTTCTTTTGATTTCTTCACTGCAGTTACCATTCTGATCAATGTTTGATCAGAAATATCAAATATCAAATATCAAAATATGGGAAATCTTTAACTATTTCGATTTTCTCATTATCTAGGCTAAATTTATGTAAATCCTCGATGGTCATTATTTTTGTTTTCTTTATGTTCAGCAGTAAGCCTGCCTTTGCACTTTCTTTAACTTTTCTTAGTAATTGTTCCAAGTCTATTATGTTTTCTGCTAGTAGTATGGTATCATCTGCATATCTAGATTGTTAATGTTGCTGACAGCAACATCTTGCATGAGATGTGGGGAAAGTCTGGCCCATGCAGACTCCAACTTCATTTTGCAATTCTGCCAAGCCTCCTAGAACATCCCAACTCCATTTTTTAAAAAAACATGGGTTTTTTGGGCCCCAAATAAGCCTAGAAAATACAGGATGACCCTGAATTGTGGCATTTTTGTTTCCCACAACCCCCACAACCAAAACCAGCAAAAAACAAACAAACCCTGGCTAACGCTGGGTGTGATGTCATGTCATATCATTCCTGGTTTTGGAAATAAGAACTTGTATAGCCTGCCAGAGTCCCATTGGGATAAGGGTGGGGGGAGTTGCTAGTCATTCTTACTTTACAGACATACAACATCTGTTTTAAATTAATCGCACTAGCTATCAATATATGGTGAAGAATTCAAGTTGCTAGTGATGACATTTAAAGCCCGAAAGAGCCTGACATGTCAATATGGAAGGAGCACTTCTTCCTTATATATAAAACCGCCCAAACAATGGCATTTACCAAAGACATTCCTCTGTACCCTACCATTGGAAATAACCTCCATAGAGACAGAAAGGTAAGGCATATCTGCTGTGGTCCCACCAAATGTAGAAGATCCTACCTCTGTAGGTTCAATTGAGCATTAATATTGACTTCATTTTACTACATTTCAGACCAAATTAAAATGTGGCTCATTACCAAAACTCACAGAGTCTAAGACAGTGCCTTGACACTATATATGTTCATGGATTTTTAAACTGTTCAAATTGTTTTAAATTGTTTTATATGATGTTTTAAATTTCTCTTATTGATTTGAATGGTTTGAACTTTTTAAATTTTAAATCTCTATGCTATTCTGAGAACTTCATTTCCCTAACATATAGGGAAGGAGGTAATTATTTAAATAAATAAACAACCAGTTATGTTGGTAATAATAAGCTTCTTGATATTGGTCCTAGCTGGTGTTTGGAAAAGTTACTTCTTTTTTATTATTATTTTTATTTTTATTATTATTCTTTTTTACTTTTTGGCTTCCTAGCCAGCATACATAGTATAACTTTCCCTGACTCTAAGTATGCTATTTTCACAGATGAAAGATTGCTTTTAAAAGATTAACATGGAAGTTTATGGATGATTTATAAAGCTTTTCTGTATGTATATGTGCCAAGTATAACATCTTCTGGTACATGGATTCATTTAAGAAGAATACAGATGCATCTTGGGCTGATAGTCTACTATTATAGCTGTGCTTGTCCTAATAGCAGAGATTATATAAATAAATATGTATAGAAACCAAGTCCCCACTGACCTGTGGTCCAGGTAGTGTGGGCAGATGCATACACCTCATCCCACAGTGGCAGTTTTTGGTCCCAGTTCCCAATTTGGGTTGCTGGTAATCCATGTATTAGACATAACAGTGCCCCAATCCTAGTCAGAAGTACTTCTCTATGGGGCTAATGATATTTACTTCTGGATAAGGAATTAGTACAGAATTGTAAAGCCTTTAAGGGATTAGTAGTTTCAAGCTGTGGGTGTGTGGCAGTGAATCCATTCTAGATCAGAATAAGAGGTACTTAAATGCAATCATCTACAAAATGATTTCCCCTCATTTTTAGACGACAAGTAAGAAATACTCCCAAATGTGAATTCATTATTCCCAAGTGTGGAATAGTGATGTTTAGGATTGTAGGCACTTCATTTCACTCCCCACATCAAAACATTTAATCAGCATTATTTCATTAGTCATAAAATAATGAAGGTTTGTGCATGATTATATGTAAACATCCCTCCCACCAAAACACTAGCCTACTCCAACAGTGCAGGCACCATTATAGGAAGAAAAGAAAGCTTGGGA
>CM034706.1:44878599-44890510 GCA_020142125.1 Phrynosoma platyrhinos | reverse complement strand
GGTTGTTCTTGTGATGTGCCTTCAAGTCATTTTCTGGATATGGCAACCCTGAGGTGAACCTCTCATTGGGGTTTTCTTGACAAGTTTCTTCTTTGCCATTGCCCTCCTCTGAGAGAGTGTGACTTGCCCAAGCTCACCCGGTGGGTTGCCATGGCCAAACCTGGTTTTGAACTCTGGTCTCAGTGTCCTAGTCAAAACCAGGGTGAGCAAACGTCCTCCTTTGCCAGGAGCTGCCCTACATTTATGCCTCCTTTCCAGGAGGAACACTCCCAAATGCCCTCCATTCTGAGCCTGACTAAGAAGCATGAATTTGTGTTAGTGTTTTTAGGTTTTCTTTGGCAATGCCCTCTGTTTTGCAGGGCCTTGCCCTCCTTTGGGTGAGGACATCTGGTCACCCTGAGTCCATTCCTCAAACCCTTAAAAAAAGATACTCCCCCTTTTGAAAAGCAACCCAACAATTTGGACCTTGGGGTGCTGAAGTGCAGATAGAGCTCTGAGAGGGTTGATGGTTCTTTGGCTTAGTAGGAGACCAGGCTTTTGGGGGTGTGTGTGTGAAGGCAGTGTCTTTACAGTTTGTGGACATGGGCTCCTTTTTGGGAAAGCAGAGAAGAGAGGGGTCTGTCAATGCCTTGGCAAAGCTTTCTGAGAGAGAAAGAGAGAGGCAGGAAGGAAAGCCAAGAGCCTAGTAATGGGGAGAAGCTGCTCTCGCACAGCTGCAGCGGAGCAGATGGATGTAATTCATTTGCAGGTCTGTTTGTGAAAGTTTTACGAGTCGCTGAAAACTAAGTAGCATCACCATAACGGATCATTAAAGCCTAGCTGTATTTATAAGATTCTAAACAGGCTATCTGGAGTGTTAATTAAATTTGAAAGAGTTTTTCTTTTTCTTTTTCAATGTGCAGGAAAGGCCAAAGAAGCCAAAATGTGTAGACCTTGGCCCCTCTCTTTACACTAGGTGCCATCCTGGGCTGGTTTCTCTCAAGCAAACTAGGCAACCCCCTTCCTAATATGAAGCAAGTGTTTTCAGGATTGCAACCCTTAGGGCCTTAGTGCCCACTGGATTTAAAAGTAAGCCCCATTGAACTGGGGGGAAATGCATTTGCAATGATGGCAATAATAGGATTGGCCTTTTTACTGCTCTCTAGATTCCTACAAGGGTTGGAGAAAGGAACTCTACAACTTAAGGAGAATACAGCTTTGTTTCTGACTTGGTATTTATTGGAGGCTCTGTGTGTGTGTGCACGCATGTGAGTGAGTGAAACAGCAATGTGTGTTCCCAAAGATTTGTTGTAGAATCTTGACACTTAAAAATAATGCTTGCATTCCTTGTGGAATACGTGGAAGATTAGTCTCTCCCACTGGTGGTATGGCTGATCTAACACCGTTCTTTCAGCCTTTGCAGGTGGGAAGTTTTATAAATGATATACAGAGCATAACCCTTTATGAAATAAGATCTGAGCAGGTAAAGGAACAGGGCTTTATGATGGATATTCTGTGATTCTGTCACTGGACTCTGCCAAATATCAGTACCCAGGAAACTTTTTTTTTCCCAAGTTGAAAGTATACATTTTAGCATTCTTTTGCTCCCACTCCCACTAGCCTGTTTGGCTGCTTTACAAATTATACTCTGCTTTGATTCTCAAGTGCTGCAAGAAAGCATCCTTATAAATAACCCCCTCCAGAAGTATTAAATAAGAGTATTACCAAACTGCTAATTAGTCTAGGAGTTAAATGAATGAAGTAGAAGTATTTTGATTTTTCCACTCCACTCAGAGCTCCTAAGGAGAGATGGAAATTTTCCCAGATCTGTTAAGGCCAAAAAGGAAGACCACTTCTTTCAAAAGGTGGTGTAAAGGCATTACAAGGCTGGACCTTTGCTTCAGTACAAAAGAAATAAAGAAACGTGGGAAGTTTCCCTTAGCCAGCTTGTCTCCGTAAAGATGTAGGGTTTGGTAACTATGGGGGGTTGCAGACTGCCAGAAATAGTGCAAATTGAGTCCACTTTTAGGGTTAGGGTTAGGGAGTCATGGGAACTGTATTTTATTGTGGCACCAGAGCTCTCTGACAGAGAAGGCTCAGTGTCTCAGGAAAAAAATCCCATGATTCCCTAGCACTAGCCCTAACCCTAAAAGTAGACTCAATTTGCACTGTCTCTGGCTGTCTGCAACCCCCCTATATAATAAAGGCAAGGCACAGCAGTGTCAAGAATGTTGACATGCAAAGAGTGTGCATGCCAGAGCATAATTACTGGGTTGCTTCCTCCTCTTGAGGGGAGCTTCAGATAATTGACCTACAACCTGATCCTGTGCATGTTTGTTCCAAAAGCAGATTGGTCTGAGTTTTGATGTGACTGATAGGGAGGGAAGTGTCCATAGGATTATAGTTGGTGATTTATAGAGCTTGGAAACATTTTTTTTGGTGGTGGCTACAATTCCGCAAATCCTTCACTGGTTGTAGTACCCCAAAAACAATAATTTCCAAACTTAAGTGATGTGCATATTTGTGAGAAGTTCAGACAAACCTGGATATCTCTATTTCTGTTTCACAAGTAAAGTTAAATCCTGAGCAAGGATGTCACATCATATTCCTTTCACATCACTCGACCTGAAGGGGGCTGTCTCTTTTTTTGGGGGGGGGGAGTGGGAGAGAAAAAGACAATGCCCTAAAGCTACTTCAGCTTTTTGTCTGACCATAATCTACAGTTCCAGATGGGAAATGTTCAAAGGAATATTTATGGCTACTGCTGCATACCTCAGGTTGACATTTGGTTTCTTCCTGACAGCACTTGTGCTGGGTACACACACATGAAGTTCCCATTAGCAACTCAACAGCTGTAAAACTGTTCAGAGCTTAAAGGATGTTGCACAGTGTGATTATCTGAAGAACAAGGAAAAAAGAAATGTTGTCAGGGGTAGGGAGAACTATTATGGTTGAGACAACTGCCCGTATACAGGAAGCATTATTACAATTTGAGCAAAAGATGGATTTTTCCTTTTTTCTCTGTCTTTTCCATATGGGGAAGGAGGGACTTGGTTTCATTCTGGAATGTAGAACATACCAGACAACTTAAAAGTCAGTGTGGTGTAGACACTCGAGTGTTAGACTTGGATCAGAAGCATTTCAAATCACTGCTCAGCTATGAAGCCCACTTTGTGGCTTTGGTCAAATTTGTTATTTCTCAACCTCTAACCTAGGATTCTAGGAAGCTGTCTTCATTGTGAGTCAGACCATTGCTCAGGGTTGTGTAAGCTGTACACTGGGCAGTGGCCGCCTCCCTCAAGGGTTTTCAACAGGATTCTTTGCCAGCCTTACCTGGAGATGTCTTGTGGAGTTTGTGGGAGGATAAAATCCTTGGCACAAAAACTAGACAAAGTACAAATGGAGAGTTAGTCAAATTGTGGAATAGTAATGAAGACTGAAGAGATCACAGTTGCATTCAGAAAGAGCTAGACTGAAAGATCAAATGTTAGGCTTTGATTCTCTTCTTTTAACTTTTTCTCACCTTCACTTAGGTGTCAAAATGTAATTTTGCTGAAGTGAGCAGCATTATTTGCTTTAACTCAGTTCATCCAGCTCTCCTCTCCATCCTTCTCTTTCCCTCTCTCTGGTCAGGCAAATGGCAAGGAATGCAATAATTTGTTTGAGGCTGAACATACTTTGATGTAGATTGGCTTAATTGTGTGTTAGTTTATTACTTGGCAGGGGTTTTCTCCTTTTGGCACTTCATAGTCAAGGTAGGCGAGTATGCTTAGCTCATGATACGCAAAAGCTGTTGCTTGCTGTTCTTGATCTGAGTTTTTACTAGTCAAATTGGTAAATGCAAATGCAAGGCTTACATTGGTTCACAGAGGTTCTGCAGAGTAATTTATAACAGTGCATCTTTTCAGACAGCACATAATACATTTTTCAAAGACAGAATATATAAACATGGTGAAAGAAGTGCAGCTGATTTTGAATATGTTATACTTAAAATTTGGTCTCCCCTTGTTCCACATGTTGCCTGCTTGTCTTGGAAAATTAGAGAGAACATTACCTGGTCCTGCTGCATTTTGAAATAATTGTAGATATTGGGATAACAGTTACATCAAATCACAATTTTCACTCTGGACAGGGACCAATGAAAACAGATTGTGAAACATCCTGAGATGGCGTGGGGCAGCATTTCCAAATATGGAAGGCATTATAAACCAACACTCTCACAGGAAGTCAAGCATCTATGGAAAGAATGATTTTTGAAGTATTTTCAAATACTGTTCTGACTAGATCATCTATCTAAAAGGATTTGGGAAAGCTTATTATCAAGGTTTTGAATCTTATACAACTCAGACATATATAGCTATCTAAATATATAAAACCTTTAAAAAATTAAAAGTGTTTCTGCATATTGACAGGACAGAACTTATTACAAACATATGAAACTGGACTCTTGGCTGTAGTTTTCCTAGCTCTGAAAGTATAAGGATGACTTTTTGACATCTGGGGATTTTCCCATGTTGAATTGGAGGGAACAACTGCTTATAACTCTACAAATGTAAAGTATATCCAGAACCTCAGAAGATTACTCTTTAGACTACAATTCTCAGTAAGCATGGCTATCAACCATGCTGATTTTTCCAGGTTCTGTCAGTACCTAGTGAGCTTGATGTGAGAAAGCAATTTAGATCATTGCCACAAGTTTTGAGCCAAGGAGCAATTTGGAAATAGAGTCGGCCCTTCTTATCCACGGTTTTTTTATCCACAGATTCAAACATCCACAGCTTGAAAATATTCCCCCCAAAAGTATAAATTCCAAAAAGCAAACCTTGATTTTCCATTTTATATAAGCTGTGCCATTATATTTAATGGGACTTGAGCATCCACAATTTTTGGTATCTACAGGGGATCCTGGAACCAAACCCCAACGGATAATATGATTTGATCTTTAAATTTAGCACCTGTAGTATCATCCATTACAGTGAAGATCCATGGAAATGGCTTCACTACTTTAATCAAAATACTGCAAGGTTTTTCAAACCCTGATGATAATGACAATGTTCAGAGATAGTTTAAACCAGGGGTAGGCAACCTTTCCCCTTTAAGGGCCGAGGGACTTCAGCTCCCAGAAGCCTCAGCCATGTTGGCCAATAGTCCCATGTTGGCCAATAGCTCCTGGGATTCTGGGAGCTGAAGTCCCTCGGCCCTTAAAGGGGAAAGGTTGCCTACCCCTGGTTTAAACACTAGCAGTCATTACTTTTGTTGTTGTGTGATTTCAGGTCATTTCTGATTTATGGTGACCCTAATCTGTACAGTACTTACCACTGTGCTTATAACCAGTAATGTATAGAATTTGTATGGGAGATTTGACAGTGCTTTCCCTGTCAGCATTCAGTTGATTCTATTGGGATTGTATCAATGTGAATGCCTCTGCAGAATGATGTGAATGACCCGTGTCAGTGCATCTCAAGAAATAGGTTGATAGTCATGAAAGCTCATGCTAACATAAATAAGTTCACTCAAAGGTGCTGCTAGATTCTTCTCCAGATCTCCCTTTCATCTTTTTTGTTTGTTTGTTTGTTTTTGAGGGAGACATTTACTGTTTATAAAAAAATGGGGGGGAGGGAGAGGGGATTAGAAGGGTCACAAAAGTGGGGCATGACCATTGAAAAACTTGCTGATATGAAGATATGAAGATATGATATGAAGATAAAAGCAATAGTCTTCCATTGTTTCACTGTTTGTTTCCCAATCAATTTAGGGCTCATACCATCCAGCTTTGTGGTCAAGAACTATTCTTGATTTACAAAGGCTTTTAGCTTCTCCTGTCCAGCAGGAACTGACTTCTTTGTCCAACACCATATTTACTGACTGGCAGATTGCTTCAAATTCCTATTCTTTATAGGGTTGAATGATTAGTTGTATCTGCCATCTCCTTTTGTTTCTTATCTTTAGGGAAAAAAATTGGATGAGATTTAGGCTGATTGAAACTGTTAGCAGATGGCTAATTCACAGTTGTAAAACAGACCTATTATCTGTGTATGGAATGCTAGGATACCTTAACTTGGCTTACTGGGCCATGCCAGGATCCTTGTGTGCATAACAGTAAGGTGCCCACTACCTATCTTACAGCTTACTAATGTGCATTTTGCTTTGAAAGTATGCTGCTCTAAGGAGTTCTGTTGAGTTTATTCTCATGTAAGAGTGTAGCACACAACCGTAAGTATGCACAGGAACCGCCTGAATGTTTGACAACGTTCTGCTGTTTGTTTGGTGTTTTTAAAAACTTCCTTTACAGTTATTGAAAATGGAATCCAGAACTTAGAAAACTAACTCTTTTTCAACTACAGCTCTTGTAATGTCCCAGGATTGCAGAAGTTCTAATCCAAAAAAACAGCTTGTCCAATCTCTACAAGAAAACATATGATAGCTACTGGCACACCTACATTTTGCAAGAGGTGATTATTGCAGAGCTCACTTCTATTTTCCATACTTGCATCCTGTGAGCTATAGTTAAAAAAATAACTTTTCCAGGTTTTGCAGAACACACACAGTGAGATCATTCCTACTTGGTATACCCAACATTCACTAGACTGCTTACATCACCCAGTAAAACAGAATGAGGAACCATGCAGACTTCCAGGTGTTGCTGAATGGCAAGTCACAACAGCCCTAGCCACCACAGCCAGTGAGAGAACTGATGGGAGCTGCAGGTTAGCAGCATCTGGAGAAGGCCACACAATTTTTACCCCTGCAATAAACACTTGACTGGATGTGTAAAAAGGAGGATTGTAAAAAGAAAATGTTGAAATTTGTTCCACTGGCAAGTCATCTTGACTATGTGCATGTAAGATAGGTGTAGGCAAAACATGGCCTGTGGGCTACATGCAGCTTCAGGTCCTCTTTTATGACCCTTCAACCCCCCCAACCCCATCAAGCAAGGGTTTTTTTTTTTGGTTTTTTGTTTTTTTGCACACAAAAAATACCCTCCCCCCAGATTTTTTTTTCTTCCAGATGCCCCAGAATGTTCTTGGTGTGTCTGAGTGAGGGAGCATTTTCTCCACCTTTTGCCTCCGCAAGGCCAACTTAGGCCCATGATAGACCTTTTTTTTTTTTTTTAAGTTTTTGGTTTCCTGTTAAACTGGCTCACAAAAGCTCCAAAATAATGGTGAAAATCTCACCCACCCAGCTCATGTCTCCTGGAGATCATTTGGAAACTTTAGGAGCAAAAGTGTTCATTGCAGGAGCAGATGTGTGTGTGTGCAGCATTCAAATGTCTCCTGAGAGGCTAATGTGGTCCCCTGTACTTCCACAGTTGCCCACCCCTGCTGTAAGATGTTTCTCGCTTAGAACTGGCCAAAGATAAAGTGCTGCTAAATGAGTACCACAGTTTTCCAAAAAGCATTAAATTTTGGGAGGGGAGGCAGGTGGATGTTGCTGTGCTGCCAGTCCCATCAGCCCTGGTGGCACGGTTGTTAAAACCACAAGGTTGCGAGTTCAATGCCTGCCAAGGCTCAGGCTCGACTCAGGCTTGCATCCTTTCGAGGTCACTAAAATGAGTACACAGCTTGTTGGGGGCAATAAGCTTACAGTTGTAAACTGCTTAGCAGGGGTCCTCAAACTTTTTGAGCTGGGGGCCAGTTCACCGTCCCCCAGCTCATTGAAGGGCCGAAGTAAAAAAAAATGGCGTCTGGCCTCACTTTCTCTTCCCATCCTGCCCCATGCGCACGACTCCGGCTGCCATTTTTTGTTCCAAAATGGCACCTGGGGTCACATGCGCGTGTGCTAGAGCGGCGGCGGCAGCAACAGAACCAGCCACGGGCTGGATACAAAGCCTCAACAGGCCAGGTTCGGCCCGCAGGCCATAGTTTGGGGACCCCTGGCTTAGAGACTGCATAGTACAGTATGAAGCAGTATATAAATGAAGCTGCTATTGCTATTGCTAATAGGGGTTACAGTGAATAACATTTGAAGGTGAAGTCAAAGACTTTCACGGCCGGCATCTATAGGTTTTTGTGGGTTTTTCACTCTGAAGATGCCAGCCACAGATGCAGGAGAAATGTCAGGAATAAATTCTTGAAGATGCCAGCCACAGATGCAGGTGAAACATCAGAAATAAATTCTTCTAGAACACAGCCTCAGAGCCCGAAAAATCCACACACAAAAAAGTGCCTGAAGGACTTGTGTTCTTTCAACCTGTTTCAAAGATACAGCAAGCCAAGTAGACTTCATTGTAGGATCACAGTCTCCTAGAGAACTCTAGAAAAATGAATATCTCTGTGTGGTGTTTAGTATACAGGCTGGTCTGTTGTTCAAGAAGGAAGTATCTATCTGCTTTTGTGATGTGCTTTAATGACACTATTTATAATCTGTATTTTATTACTGTTAGCAGCCTTGAGAGTCTTTGGGGACGAAAAGGTATCCGTTTTTTAAAAAAACTGGACTATTAGGAAAGTGCAAGCTCTACTTTATGGAGAGAGCTCGACTAAGGTGTCATCAGTAGACCTAACTCCCTATTACTGCTCCCAGTAGAAAAAGGCAAGGCAAGCCGAAGCTGAATTCACTCCTTTTTTCCTGCTCACACACTTGAAGAGGGAAAGGTAAAAGAGGAGCAGGTTTCTAAGGATCCATAGTGGGGGCCCTTCTAGAATTGGTCCTGGGCAGCTGTCCATCAAAGCTAACCCTGCTCTGTAGTGTGACTGACTAGTAAATCTTTTATTATTATTATTATCACAGTGAAGGCATTTAATTATCCATCATGTGCAGCTGGTATTCATAGAGCAGAGCAGGAGAAGAGGGATATCCCCAGTTTATATTTTACTGGCAGCATGGTGCAGATACCATGCATGTTCTGCTTATCCATCTGGATTGTAAAATGGAATAGTTGAAACATGATCCCTTCTGCAGGATTAGCTGTTTGCAGGGCTGGGCCTTCCATTATGTGGAGTGACGCACCTGCATCAGATAGAGGAGCATACCTACCCCCTGCTCTGGAGAGCCTCACTGGCTTAAATGGCTGGTGTGCAGCTCCAGAACTGACCACCACTATCTTCCAGACCACAAGCTCAGCACTCTTTGAGGGTACTTCACCTACAATGTTTGGACCTTGGAACTTGGGTTGGCTTTGTGCGGATCAGCATCAACCATGCTATGTCAGAACAAGGCTGTAGGTAAGTTCTGGCTGAGAGGCAGTGTTCTCCCCCTGTCTCATGGTTGGATCTATGAATTGCCTTTCATATGACTTAGACTTAGAACATATTATAACACTGCCAAGGAACACTGCTTTGGAATAAATTTGGAAGAGCTGTAGATTTAGGGTTCAGTCTCACCAAGGTAGCCCATGTACTGGTAACTTCCCAAAAGGATCACTGCAGTACGCTTTACATGGAGCTGTCTTTGAAGATAACTTGGAAGCTGCCCTTAGTATAAAATGAAGCACCTAGGTTGCTGATAGAAACATCTCATAGAACCCATAGAAGGTGGTTTTAACTGAGTTGCACTGGTTGCCAGCATGCATCTGGTCCGAATTCAAGATGTGGTGGGGATATTTAAAGCCTGGGAGGATAAAGGAGCACTGTTATCGCAGGGTTACCAGATTGAAGACTGAAGAGGTCTCCATGACCTTTCAGTGGTTATATAGAAGAGGGAATTTCACCTGGTGTTGCTTGTTGCCTGGTTGTGTAAAATATATTAAAGGAGCCCAAAGCTTACTGTCTTTTGGAGGTCTCATTCCTTGTGTCTCAATAGGGGGAGAAATATACTGTGATCTTCTCTGCTGTAGTGTCTGCTTGTGGAATTTCCTCTAGGATTGCCCAACTGAAAGCTGGACAGGTCTCCTGTACCTTTAAGTGCTGTGTAGAAGAGGAGATTTCAGCAAGTATTGCTTATCATACAATAAGGTAACAAGCACCTCCTGCTGAAATTATCTCTTTTACTCAACCCTTTAAGATACAACAGACAGCTCTAGTTTTTAGCCTGGCAACCCTAGTGCCCTCCCCATCAAGATCCAATTGATGCCAATATTCTAGCAACAAATTTAAAAATGGTTTTTATTAAAGTCTTTGTGGGTCTTGTGATTTTGTCAAAATCTGTTCCTGTAGATGGTTTTAACTTGTTTAATGTGTGTTTTTGATTTACATTATTTCTCACAGTTTAAAATTTTTATTATTTTAGATCAAATAGATTTTAATGCCTTACACTCAAGATCTTATAATATAGAGCAGGGGTAGGCAACCTAAGGCCTGGGGGCTGGATGCGGCCCCCCCGAGGCCTTTGGACCGACCCCAGGCCGGTCCTGCCGCTGCCGCCGCCCGCCATGATAATATTGATTATTGTTGTTATTACTTGTTCTTGGGGTTTTCTTGGCAAAATCTCCACAGAGGTTTTGCCATGGCTTTTCCGGGGCTGAGAGAGTGTGCATGCATATATTTTTTAATTTTTTAATTTTTATTTATTTATTTATTTATTTATGGTGTTCCGAACCCCCAATTGTCTGTGGGACAGCAACCTGGCCCCCGGCTCAAAAAAGTTGCCTACCCCTGATATAGAGCATGATATAAATATTTGAAATAAATAGAACTTTAAAAATGAAGCCACTAGTATCTCCTGGTAGGTCTCAGAAAATCTTCTTGCCTAAAAGGCTGGAGAGTCATTGCCATGTTAATTCTGTTCTAGATGCTCCAATGGTCTGGCTCAATATGGTCCTTTGGAAAAGGGGTGGGAGAGGGGCACTCATATTGAACCACTGAGAAATGCAAAAGTAACTGTAGAAATGATCAGGATCTGCTACTAGTAAGAATATAAATGTCAGTTTTCCCAGTATCCAGACCTTTCCTATCATTGAGTTTTAGAACCTCAGTAAAGACAACTTTATCCTGTATGTATTCTTCATGAGCCAGCAAGGTGTAGTGTTTTGAGTGTTGGACCAGGATGCTGGAATCCCAGCTTGGCCATGTAAACCCACTGGGTGACCTTGGGCAAGTCACTCTCTTTTATCCTTAGGGCCCAATCACATACAGAAATGACCCAGTGTGAAACCAGGTTATTTCTGTGACATTCCCACTGACTATGAATGCACCCAACACCGTCTGCAGGGGGCATGGAAAAACCTTAACCCAGTGTATTCGACACTACGTACTTAAGCGTGTATTTTTTTAAGATCCGCAATGATCCAGATCTTCGGTAGTGTGAGTATGCTACTGAATTGATCCAGATTGTGCTGCATCATTACTGGAAATGGAGGCACTTCCATTTTAAAGCAATATGATTGCATAAAAAAGTAAGTGGGAATGCCCCCTCAGATGGCAATGACAAACCCCCTGAGGAAACTTGCCAAGAAAACTCCATGATATGATTGCCTTAGATTCTCCATAAGTAAAAATAACTTGAAGGCATACAACAACAATCTTCCTTCCTTGTTAACTTATGGCAACCCCATGAATTTCATAGCATTTTCATAGGCAGGGAATACTCAGATGTGATTTTGCCAGTTCCTGTCTCTGAAATATACAGCAGTTGGTATTCATTGGCAGTCGCCCATCCAAGTACTAACCAGGACTAACCCTGTTGCCTAGGTTCCAGGATCAGACAGACTCTGTTGTCCTACATCCTACTCAATCTTTAATTCATACTTGCCTCCCATTTGGGCAATGTATCTATACATTGACGCTTCTTTTTCTGATATTTTAAGGACTAAATGGATTATTTTGTACCCTATATTTTGTTTACTATAATACTAGCAGAGAACCTCACAGATCTGTTAACATATTCTAAATACATAATATTTAGAAACATAATAACTAAATAAGGAAGTTCAAAGATGAAAGTGCAAAGGCAGGCTTACTGTTGAACATAAAAACAAACAAAAATAATGACCACAGAGAACTTACAGACTTTCAAACTAGACAATGAGGAAATAGAAATAGTAAAAGAGTTCTCA
>CM034706.1:44847629-44869895 GCA_020142125.1 Phrynosoma platyrhinos | reverse complement strand
TCAACTTCAATCTGTTTTTCCTCATCCAACCCATTACCGCTCTGAGACTGTCATTAAGAGGTTCTCATGAATATAGTTTCCTTAAATAACTTCATCAAATTCAGCTTTTTCCATAGATAAAAGTATTTTTTTTTAAAAAAAATAAGTTTTTGATTAATAGTGTCATAACTTTCTCTAGACACTCTACAACAAGAGACCTCAGATGTATAATTTGACAGTTGGAACATGTGGCACACAACATTATGAGGATCTATTACATTTGCAAGTGACTGCATCACAAGCATCTCTTCAGTGACTGGAAAACATTGAACATATTGGCAATGTCTTTAGTCTTTATTGGTTGTTATCAAAGGAGACAGGATATGAAGAGTTCTTCCATTAAAAGAAGTTCTACTTGATTTAGAAATAATGGCTAAAGATGAGCCACTAATTGGTCTGGCACTCCTAATAACTTGTTCTGCATTTTGTATTAAAGAGATTTTTTTTGAAAGAGATAAACATTTTTACTGTTTATGCCAGGGTTAGGCAACCTTTCCCCTTTAAGGGCCGAGGGCCTTCAGCTCCCAGAATCCCAGGAGCTATTGGCCAACATGGGACTATTGGCCAACATGGCTGAGGCTTCTGGGAGCTGAAGTCCCTCGGCCCTTAAAGGGGAAAGGTTGCCTACCCCTGGTTTATGCAGACTCCCTCTCTGTGTGTGATTCATGCATTTGCGTGCGCATGTGCACACACACATGTATATACCTCTATCATTTTGGAAACTGTATGAAAAGGATTTCTTATGTGCCTTCATGTCAACTCCAATTTATGGCAACCATAGAGTAATAATTTATTGGCAGGATTTATTCAAAGGAAGTTTGCTATTGCCATCCTCTTAGGCTAAGAGAGTGCAGTTTGTCCAAGGAAACATTGGTTTTCCATGGCTGAGTGGAAACTGAAACCTTGCTCTCCAAAAGTAGTAGTCCAACACTCAAACGACTCTGTCACACCATCTGTATGAAAATGATGCAAGTACATATATCTGCCTTTGGACTTGCCTTGTACCAGTAGTGCATATGGAACTCAACAAAGCTAAAATAGCAAGTTAGTGAAGTGTGAAAGAGGAAGTGAAGAAGGAAACAGAGTGAATGTTAGAAAGGCAAGGAATGAACAGAAAGACTTTTAACTGCTCCATATAAAGTTAATGAACAGAAAGTTAATGAACAGAAAGACTTTTAACTGCTCCATATAAAGTTAATCTATTTTATATTGGATATTGATTGTTTTAATTAATCAAACAGTCTCATATAAAATAGTCTGATCTTCAACATCATTTTAAAAATAGTATTTAAAGGTCTAGGACAGGGGTAGGCAACCTAAGGCCCGGGGGCCGGATGCGGCCCAGCGAGGCCTTTGGACCGACCCCAAACCGGTCCTGCCGCCGCCGCCGCCGCCGCCCCCCCCATGATGATATTGATTATTGTTGTTATTACTTGTTCTTGGGGTTTTCTTGGCAAAATCTTTACAGGGGTTTTGCCATGGCTTTTCTGGGGCTGAGAGAGTATGCATGCATATTTTTAAAATATTTTTTTAAATTTAAATTTTTTATTTATTTATTTATTTATTTATTTATTTTTGGTGTTTCGGCCCCTCAATTGTCTGAGGGACAGCAACCCGGCCCCCAGCTCAAAAAGGTTGCCTACCCCTGGTCTAGGAGCTATACTTTAAGCTGTGATCCATTTATAGAATTGTGTTGCTTTTTTATATTCTATTGTGTTAATATGTATTCTTAAAGTTAATCCAAAATGTATTCGCTGCAGCATGCTTGGCACTAGTATTGTAATAGGAAAATTCCTAACACCCTGCAGAGTTTGATTGGATACAAAGTGTGAGTTACGGCTGCTATGACTACATTCTTGCAGTAGCTTGGGGCCTGGCAAGATAGGGCTTCCCCAATGAAGAATATTTTATGGTGACCATAAAGCTTCTGCATAGCTTGAAAAACTACTTTTTAAACTACAGTTCCCTGAATACCCCCGCCAGCATGACCTAACTGTGTTGCTAAGAAGTTCTTAGAGTTGTGGTATAGAAAAATAACTTTTTGAGCTATAAGGTTTTGGAAGGAGAACTATTTCTTTTGACCAAGGCTAGCCATAATTCAGAAATGACCTGAAGGCACACAACAACCAGTGGAAAGACATATACTACTGTATAAACTTAATAGTTGTCAATCACCAAGTTGCTTTTTTAGACAAAGCTCTTTCAATCTGAAACTTGATAGTCCTTGAGATGTTGTCCCGTGGTCATGTGATATCTTAGATCTCTCCTTTTAAAGCAGAAAGAGGGGATGGTTCAATTATGATGGGAGAGATGCAGAGATCCAACCTTGCAATCATCTTGATTACAGAAACTTTGCAGAAATTTCTAAAGTTCTTAACACTCCAGTGTTAATGTATCCTAGAGATAAAGGAAGCAGATATTTTGTTAGTGTGTCAGTGGACTAGGGGAAGGCTTCATCTGCTGTCATCCCATTCCTCCAAACTTGGTATACATAATTTCATCTAATTACAAGGAAGTAAAACAAAGTAAAAAAAAAATTCTCTTCCTCCTTCCCTTGGACTTTGCTTGTTTGAACCCTGGAAGCTTTAGACAAAGCAGTTCTTCTGTCTTTTCCTCCACTGGTAAGAGTTGCTCTGTTAGCTTGCATTCCCATACGTACTTATCTCACAGTAAGCCCCAATCAATGCAATGAGACTTTGAATAGACACATATTGGATTGGATTATTAATCTGTATGGATAATGTGGACTGTTAATCTAGATTAATGATGCTGAGAATTTTTAATGGAGGAATTAGTTGGGCCATTGAAGGTATTAGCTGCTAAACGAGATGGTTAAAAAGAAATGGGGCTAACTTTTGAATAGATATTAAGTTAAATGTTTAAACACCCTGATTTAGCAAAGCATGTTCATGCATAGAAACAGACTTCTGCATATATACAATTGCTAAATAATGAGATGCAGAAGAAAATAGGATATGTATCTAGGAAAAAATCTGCAAGTAGGTGCTGTATTTCTGCACTATGTTTCCTTCTGGGGCATATACGTAAAATTCCACATTTTGTCATATATGTAACCACCTGTTTTGCATCTGACTGCAGTTGGATTGTTGGTGAAAGTATATATAATGCAACAGTAACTCCTCTCCTTTTCTTCCTATTTGTTGATTCTCATTCTCTCTCTCTCTCTCTCTCTCTCTCTCTCTCTCTCTCTCTCTCTCTCTCTCTCTCTCTCTGGCTGTACTTTCACTGCTGTGAAAATTAACACAGACAAAGAGTGCATAATTCAGACGCTATATTGGTTACTTAATTAGACCAAATAAGCCACTGGCACAATTTGCATCACCTGAATAAGAACTAGGTCAAGCTAGCTAATCTTCTCGAGTCTATTCTCATCCTGCCTAATGTTAAGTTCCCCTCATTCAGTTTTTATGTACTCGTGTTATTTTTGTTGTGTGTGCCTTAAGTCATTTCCGACTTATAGCAACCCCAAGGCAAACCTATCATGGAGTTTCTTGGCAAGTTTCTTCTGAGGAGGTTTGTCATTGCTTTCCACCGAAGCTGAGAGAAAGTGACTTGCCCAGGTTCACCTAGTGGGTTTGCATAGCCAAGCCTGGATTTGAACCCTGGACTCCAGAGTCATAGTCCAGTGCTCAAATCCACTATACCACACTGGCTCTCTCTTAGGTACTCACGTACCATGCTAAATGATGTAGCAGCCCGAGTGTACATTAAACTCTCATGTTGGATTGTGACCACATCTCTTTGCATACAGTCAAAGTTCCATGTGGAAGAGACAAAGTCCAATCCCAAATTTTTTAAAAAACCCATACCCTCCAACTGTCCTGATTTGTTAGGGACAATCCCAGTTAATCTTCTGCTGCCCCAACATTTCAGCTGTTTTTCAAATGTCCCTTCTCTCTCTTCCTCTCACTCCCCCCCCCCTTGTCCTTTGCTTACTTCCATTGAAGCAAAATGAGTTCAAAGTGCAAAAGTAGTTTATACTCACTTAACTCAGCAGGGGAGAGAGGAGAAGATGGAAAGAGTCTTGCCCTTCCCTGTAGACTCAGGCAGAACCAAACTGCTGCAGCCTCTGCTAGCTTGTATGTTCTTTCTCATTACTAAATTGTGGTGTTGATCACCTTATGATTTTGTTTGGCCACATGTATCTCAGTTTTCATCTCTGAAATGTTGGAGGGTATGAAAATTAAAGTGAGAGTTGTTGAAAGGATAAATGATTTTAAAACATTAGAATTGTATTTAATGCACATTTAAAAAATAGATTCTGCTGTATTTTAAGTGATTCTCTGTATGATGCACAAAATGTCGGAAGAAAAATTCAAGTATTTAAATCAAAACAAGGAGCTAAAACACAATGAATCAATAACTCATCTTAGAGTGGGGATCTTAACATGTGTGACTTATGGCTGAAGTGCTCCCCTTTTAATCTGCTCTCTAGTTATAATTCAAGCAATGCCTCCTCTACCCTTCTAGGAAACCAAGTGGTTATGCATGTGCTTGCTTAGGTTTTCTGCAGCTAAAGCATTTAGATCACAGACCACATCTTGACAGCCTTTCACAGTGATGAGTGGAAGCATTAAGCACTTGGGTCCTCTTGAGATTGTAGTACGGATACAGTACATCTGCTTGGTTCCCCCAATACCCTTTCCCTTTTGAAAAGAAGAATTTCTTAAATCACCTAGACAACTTATCCTTCATATAGAGCTGTTCAACAAAATATTTAAAGTGGAGAAGAAGAGAGACCACTTCACTCTTGTCTCTGAAGCCTGTCTACTTCAGACCCTGCATAAATTTATAGATGCAGATTTAATTGGGCATTTTAATCCAACAGTGGAGAACCTACAGAGGAAAAACATTTGTGACTTATGGCTGAAGTGCTTCTTCCACTCAAAAGCTAACTCATATGTCCAGCTCTGCTTCCAAAGAACCCTGAATCAGGTGTTTTTTTTCACTCCCCCCATATTTATTCACTCCCCCATATTTATTCTTACAGCAACTGTATGGTCATTTAAGATTAATAATTGGACTAGAATTATTGTGAGTTTCATGTCTGAATGGAGATTCATACCTGACAACATGGGTTTGCAGTCCACAGATGCTTGAATCTGTGGATGGCAAATCCGCAGATACCAAGGGCTGACTGTATGTATGAAATAACTTGGAGAAAATCCTTAATGCAATGAAGACTGGTTTACAGGTAGAATTGCCACTGACACATTGACAGAAAAGAGGACAGTTGTAAGTAGTTGAATAAGATGATTTATATCCACAATTGTAAGTTTGGAGAGCATTATAATTTTATGGAGAAAAGGAGTACATTTTACCATAATGGGGAAGACTCTGACCAGCTGGTGTGTGTACCTGCTTCATGTGCTATCTCAGTACCTGCTGCTGAGAGACAACTTCAACCCCCCTATTGCTCTCCCTTCTTTCTGTTCATCTTTAAAGTGGAATTGGACAGGCCAGCCCTTCATAGAATCATAGAATCGTAGAGTTGGAAGAGACCACAAGGGCCATCCAGTCCAACCCCCTGCCATGCAGGAACTCCCAATCAAAGCATCCCTGACAGATGGCCATCCAGCCTCTGCTTAAAGACCTCCAAGGAAGGAGACTCCACTACACTCCGAGGGAGTGTGTTCCACTGTCGAACTACCCTTACTGTCAGTTCCTAATGTTGAGGTGGAATCTCTTTTCCTAGAGCTTGCACCCATTGTTTCGGGTCCTAGTCTCTGGAGCAGCAGAAAACAAGCTTGTTCCCTCCTCAATATGGCATCCCTTCAAATATTTAAACATGGCTATCATATCACCTCTCAACCTTCTCTTCTCCAGGCTAAACATCCCCAGCTCCCTAAGTCGTTCCTCATAGGTCTTGGTTTCCAGACCCTTCACCATTTTAGCTGCCCTCCTTTGGACACGCTCCACTTTCTCCACATCCTTTTTGAATTGTGGTGCCCAGAACTGGACACAGTATTCCAGGTGAGGCCTGACCAAAGCAGAATACAGTAGCACTATTACTTCTCTTGATCTAGACACTATACTTCTATAGAAGCAGCCTAAAATTGCATTGGCCTTTTTAGCTGCTGCATCACATTCAGATAGAAGACTTCCCCTTCTAAATCAAGACACATGATTATTCCATCTACAAATGAAATTTTTGTTTTCCTCTTTGGAGGAAGAGAGCAAATAAGTCTTAAGTATCCTTTGGGCATTTAAAAAATATTTTCTCACATTTAGGTTGCTGGTTCCATGTTATCAGAATCTTTTCGGTCCATAGTGGTAGAATTAAAGCTTTCCAGTGTTAGACTGGAAAGTCAATATGCAAAGGGTCTTGTAGCATCTTTGAGACTAAGGGCCTTTACAGACTGCCAGAAATAATGCAGCTTGCGACCACTTTAACTATCCTGGCTCAATGCTAGGGAATCAAGGGAACTGTAGTTTTTTTCTGAGACATTGAGCCTTCTCTGTTAGAGAGCTCTGGTGCCACAATAAAGTACAGTTTCCATGATTCCCTAGCACCTAGCCAGGGTAGTTAAAGTGGTCTCAAACTGCATTATTTCTGACAGTCTGTAAAGTCCCTAACTGAAAGAAAGATGCAGTAAAGAAATAGGCTCCAGGCTATGAAAGCTCATGCTATCAGATTTTTTCTTTCAATGAGTCTCAAAGCTTCTATTTTTCTGCTCAGGCTTTATCCAAATTGCTTTGTGTCCAGATGATATTATCTATTTTATTATGCTTTAACAATGGATTCTATGATTACTTAATTAGTTACTTCGGAATTTTAAATTGCACTTTTTTCTTCTTCTAAATGCTCTTTTAAAAAACATGGCATTTTGCAAAGGTGATCACATTTTGTTTTCTCCTGAACTACTGGAACCCTTGAAGAAGAAGAATGTACTTTGGTCAACCACATGCTTCTTCTACCAGTAATGTGATCCCAGTGTGGACTGTTGTATTTCAAGCTGTCTAATATGAAGGGAACACTATAGCATCATTAGGATTACAACTATGTATTAAGGGCATGGAAAAAATCCAGAGAATGAAATCCCTTTCCTGGCTGAAACCCAGAATGAAAATAATCAACCACATCAGTTTCAAACCAAACAATACAGCCCTACACTGTAAATTGGTGATTCTTGGAGTCCAGAATGCAAATAATGCTCATTATTGTATATTGGATTGAGAGGATTAAATGGGTATATGCTAACAATTCTGCATGGAGTACATTGTTTGATGGAGTATGGCTATATTACCAGCTACTGCATAGTCCAGTAGGTAAAGGGGTTTTGCTTGCATTTGTTGATTAATAGCACTTCTTTGAATAGCTTGCTTTGGCTGAGTTTTTTTTATTCTCCCTACAATTTCCACTGTATATTATAAGGATACTGGAAGAGAAAGATCAAATTGTTCTTATTTTTTGTCATTTTATTCCAGCTCCACCACTTTCATGTCTGAATTTTTGGCAGTGATTGTGGAGAGTAAAGCATGCATAATGTATTGGGCAAGACAGAGCATTGCATTCATATTTCTCTTGTGGAAGATGGACTGAGATATTTTGGTTGTTGATACTCCCCCCATTAGCCTCCATAAGTGATTGTACAACTGACAGTTTTCCTGTGTATTAAAAGACAGTTTTCCTGACAGTTTTCCTGTGTATTAAAAGACCCCACCACCCATAAGGTTTCTTCGGGGTGGGAATGGTTCTAATTGTATATTTTCTGTCACCTTCCTTGACATTGTGGCAATATATGGCTTCTTCTCTATTTATAACACAGATCTAGAGAACACATCCACATACCAATCTTCTTAACAAAAGTAACAAAATTGAGGGGGGTTGCAGACTACCAGAAATAGTGCATATTGAGTCCACTTTTAGGGTTAGGGTTAGTGCTAGGGAATCATGGGAATTGGTGTTTTTTTCCTGAGACATATAGCCTTCTCTGTCAGAGAGCTCTGGTGCCACAATAAAATACAGTTCCCATGATTCCCTAACCCTAACCCTAAAAGTGGACTCAATTTGCACTATTTCTGGCAATCTGCAACCTCCCTGACACAATTAAAATGCTGCTGACTTGTGACAAGTAACAGTTTCAGGAGTTGGCATCAGTGGGCACTGCAACCATGCAAGATCACCCAGAGGGTTTCCTGGTTGAGCAGGGATTCAAATCCTGATGTCCAGAGTCATATCTGCTCAACCATGGAAACCCTCTGGGTGACCTTAGGCAAGTCACTCTCTCTCAGCTTCAGAGGAAGGCAAAGGCAAACCTCCTCTGAACAAATCTTGCCAAGAAAAAAACCTGTGATAGATTCACCTTGTGCTCAAATCACTACAGCTGATTAATGGAAGTATTTAGAGATGGCCTGGAGTTCTGTAACCTTGTACACATCAATTGTGACTTTTTTGGGAAAGGTAGTTTCTTTGCTCTGATTTGGGGCTGATTAGGGTTTTTAACTCCACTTTATTATTATTTTTATTATTATTTATTATCATTTTTATGACTTTGCTGTTTTGTTTTGAGTTTGGAGCTTGTTATATCGTTACTTTGTAAAATTAGGGCTGGAAAAGAAAAGAAAAAAGAATTTTAGTGGACTTGTCGATTCTCAAAAAGTATCTATTTAGTACTTCCCAAACTCCAATTTTAAGACAACACATATGCGATAGTGAAGTTTTTATTGTGTTGGGAATAATAAAATATGAAAAAATGTGTACTGTTTTGAAAGGCAAGTAGGTGAAACATAACATACAATTGAAAAAAATGCTATACAGTAAACATAATTTGGTCAGTAGGGAGACTATACAAGTCCAGGTGGAATGTTTGAGTTACATCTATACCAGGGGTAGGCAACCTTTCCCCTTTAAGGGCTGAGGGACTTCAGCTCCCAGAATCCCAGGAGCTATTGGCCAACATGGGACTATTGGCCAACACGGCTGAGACTTCTGGGAGCTGAAGTCCCTCGGCCCTTAAAGGGGAAAGGTTGCCTACCCCTGACCTATACATTTCTAAACAACTCTGAGTTCATTTTTTTAAAAAAAAAACAACAACATTTAAAATAAATAAATGAATAAAAGATTTAAATATTTCATCCCAGAATTGCATAAAGGGATAAGCTTAGTGGTTATATATTAAATTCACTGTAGAATTAATGGTAGCATCAGATGAATCTGAAGGAAGCTAATTTAACATGCTGGGGGGGGGGGGTAGAAGGCATTATTCAGCAGCAGCAGCAGCAACGGTCATATGTTTTCAGGTATAGACAGTGCAAGTAAGGACAGACTGTTTCTGTGTCTGAGAGGGCGAGAGTCGTCTTTAGCGTGCATTCGGTGAAGCTGGCATGCTGTAGCCTCTGCCTGAGAGGAGAGGCAGTGTGTGTCTCGGAATAGGCAGCTCAGGGAATTCTGAAACCTCTACTAAACAGCAATCTATAGCTTCATTTAGCATGCTTGCCCTCCCCCACCCAAGGAATTTGTGTACCTTTCACTAGACAGTGAGGAATTTTGAGCTTATTTTAACTGCCTAGGTAGTTGGCTTCTTCATAATCATAAAATGTTATGAGAGGCGTATTTAGGGGTTTTGCCTTAAAAGTGAACCAACACTTGGGGATTTTTAATGTAATTTATTTCACATAGTAACATGAGAGGACTGGTCTTTTAAGTGGAATCGTTAAAGGTATGGGGTCTTTCCTGACTGACAGCACCTGTCCACCTAAACTGTTCCACTCCAAAGTGAATCAACTGTGTAGACCTATGGCTATTTGTTGAGAAGTACTGTAATTCCCATTGACTTCAGTGAGGCCTTGCTGTTGTTTGTGCCTTCAAGTCATTTACAAGGTATCTAAGGTGAACCAAAAGGTTTTCTTGGCGAGATTTTTCAGAGGGGATTGCTATTGCCTTCATCCAAGGCAATCCCTGGTTTGCAGAGTCATAGGGCCTTTACAGACTGCCAGAAATAATGCAACCTGAGTCCACCTTAACTGTCCTGGCTTAGTGCTAAGGAATCATGGAGTTTCTGAGACATTGAGCCTTCTCTGTCAGAGAACTCTGGTGCCACAATAAACTACAGTTCCCATGATTCCCTAGCACTGAGCCAGGGCAGTTAAAGTGTACTCAAGTTGCATTATTTCTGGCAGTCTGTAAAGGCCCATAGTCCAGTGCTCAAACCATTACACAATGCTCTCTCTCTCTCTCTCTGGGTTCCTCCCAGATGAGAGGTAAAAAAACCTGTAGCCTAGGTTTTGCTTCACCAAGCAGCAATTTTGCAAAGATGTCTAATATTATTATTATTGCCTTTTCTCTTGTAGGACTCACATGAATTGCTAAATATGGACGAACATGAGAAACTCCATAATGATAAGCTCTGGTTTACAATAGAATAGACTGCTTTAGGAGATGCTTGGTTGTTCACTAGAGATGTTTAAGGAGGGTCTAGATGTCTCTCAGAGATGTAAAAACTGCATCTTGAATTATTGGTCCTTTGAGCTGGGGAGGGATTAATCCCGTTCAACTCTGAAAAAACAAACCCCACTTTGATTCTTTTTGCTTAGGTACAGAGGAATAGACACACAAGAAACAAACCAATTCCTGACAAATAGATGTCTTCTTCCACCTTTTGCTTTAGTAGAGGTGCAACCCCAAGAACCTGTTGTTGCTAACTGCCTTTGAGTCAATCTCGACTCATGGAAACCGTATGAATGAGAAATCCCTTAACACTCCTTATTCTCAACCTCTCTGCTCAGGTCCTGCAGATTCAGGCATGGGACCACCCTGATTGAGTTTACCTTCTGGCATGCAGCCTTCCTTTCTTCCTACTGCCTTCTATCTTTGCTAGCATTATTGTCTTTTCTAATGAGTCATGCCTTCTCATGATGTGGCCAAAGTACAACAGCTTCAATTTGATCATCTTGGCTTCCAGGGAGAGTTCGGGCTTTGCTGATTTTCTGAAAAGGCAACCAACTTAGATTCCTAACAGTAAGAATATGAAATAAGTGAGACTTTTAAAAGCCAGCTAGCATTTAAAATGTTGGAGGTAATTATGAAGGTAGTCAAGCTTTGATACTTTTTTGACCAAGGGAAAACTCATAAGATTCATTAAAAATGTTAAGAAACAGCCATTCTGCCTCTGTTGTTGTCTCTCTAGACTTCTCATCTTGAGTTTTCCTTTAGGATTTGGAGACAAAAAGTTGTGGACTGATAGCTGTGGCATTAATTTGAAAGAAGGATCATTTCTTCCTGTTAGGGTTGCCAATTCAATCTCAGTTCCCTTCTTCACACTCCAACTAGTGAAGAAGGGCCATGACCTGAGAGCAGGGAAACCTAATCACTGTAGCTTGCAGTAGTAAGGCATGAGCCAAATTACTCTTGAAATAAAAAAACAAAAACAAAAGCAAAAATGGGACTGTTTGTATTTAGAGGTCAAATATTGTGAATAACAAGAGATTATTGCATAGAACAGATTCTTTCAGAAAGACAGACAGAGACAGAAAATTCAGATCATAAAAAAAGAATGCTGAATGAATATGTTAAATGTGACCATGTACTGGCTTTGAATCCCTTGAACTGCTGTTATGTTCTATAGGCTTAATGACTGCTAGCTCTTACTCAAAGTATGGAGAGCATGGAATAGTGAAAACAAGTGTTCCCTAAGAAACTGAAAACAGAAAGCCCATTTGAGAGAAACTGTGAATGGGACTGCAAACTCATGTAGCCCTAAGTAAAAATGTGTTTTGTTTAAATAGACTCTTGACCTTCCCCCTAAGTTTACTTATCTGTTAAGATGGTGTACTCTTTGAATATATATAATTTGTTTTCTAAATCAATTTTGGGCATCTTGAGTCATAAAATTGTTTGTTGTTGAACTTACAACAGACGACTTCTCCCCTTTGTTAAGGTACCATATAAGATGTGCTCATTCTAGTATCCCATCCAACCTTTCTGTTATTCTTCCAAAACTGTTGTTATTTTAGAATCCTAAAAACTGAAGACATGTTGTCTTGTGTTTTACTGTGATTCTTGAAGGTTCCTGTTGAAAACAATCAGGAGTTTCCTGCTGATTTCAATAGGGGCAGAATTGGTCTCATGTGTTTATGATTTGACACTTTCTTCTGAGAGGGTTGGGAGAAAGAGGATTATGGCTTTTAAAACTCTCAGACTGGAGCTCTTGCACAGCGTGATTAAACAGCTATTCTTTTATTTCCCCCTTTATAAACAAAACAGCAGTGGAGAACTCTTTTTGATGTTTAGCATAGTGCATTTCATCACAGGAAAACTAGGGGAGGTCTTGTAAGCTGATTAAATAAAACCAACACGAGTCACAGGAAGGAAAGAGAATGGTTGCCCTAACTGAACAAAATTTGAAGCAGCCAATATGGGCTGCCTTGAAAGGATAATTACAGATTTATTTCCCCCAGAACTCTGAAATGGAAGTTTGCACAAAAACAGCCAGACATTAGGCAGAAGGAGGATAAAAATGTCCATATATTCTGTGTGATGTTGTTGTTTGTCTATTTTACCATGCTCTGTTGCATTTCATGCTTAATTCTCTCCTGTTTCTGGGGAAGAATATTCTGTTGCATTTTTTTATAAACTAGTATCCCATCTTTTTAGGTTTCAGTGAATGAAACTCATGTTTAACTACTTTATAAAATAACAAAATACCAAATATTATATGTTTTGACAATGTATGATTAATTTTTATCTGAAAGTTAGATTCTAATTTGTTTTAAGCATTGTCTTCTGGGTCTAGCCATAATTCAGCTCCTTTCCATTAGGGGAATGTTGATATTGGCCTAAAGTTAGAATTGTATTGTCTGGTGCATCTTAACCTTTGACTTTATGTTCTACACAAAATTCATTCTAAACAGTTACTAACATGGTTATACACAGTATCTTAGTTGCATATGCACATAATACAGCTGTATTAGTTTAATACAATTTTAAATTTCATGGTTCCAACTCTCAGAATCCTGGGATTTGTAGTTGAATGAAATACTTAGGATTTGTGCCAGAGAGCTCTAGTTCTGTAGATTAAGGCAGTGCTTCTTAAGCTATCTGATATTAAGGAGCTGCAGGGTTTTCCCCCTCTAATGTAACAGGGAACAGCATCATATTTGTGTCCATTGACTATACAGTGAGCCTTTGGTATCTGCTTGGGTTTGGTTCCAGATACCAAAATCCATGGATGCTCAAGTCCCATTATATGCAATGATTTACTTATTGGCAAATATTTTCAAGCCATGGATGGTTGAATCTGTGAATGCAGAATCCATCGGTACAGATGGCTGACCATAACTGTTCCCCTTTTTCTCTAGGAAACTTGCTGTGGGCCAAGAGCCAGTAGTTCACAGACTAGAACCTGTCCATGGGCCACCGCTTTGAGTAGTATTTAGGGCAATCTGAAGCTCTTTAGCATATAATTCTAAATACTTCATCAAATTACACATCCTAGGATTCTGTAGGAATCTAATATTCCAGCTTTTGTAAGCCACAAGAATATCTGTATTCTTGACCAAGGGACATTAACTGTACATTAACTATGACCAGTTAATGTGGAGATCATTCCCATTTTTTTTACAACTTAACTTACCATATCTACAACCAGGAGAACATTTTAAAATTAATATATTAAATGTTTCAAGCTGCAAAAATATTTACAGAAAGACTATTTATTTAAGCATTTTATAGTTCACTCTATAACCAAAA
This sequence comes from Phrynosoma platyrhinos, assembly GCA_020142125.1. Taxonomy (NCBI): domain Eukaryota; kingdom Metazoa; phylum Chordata; class Lepidosauria; order Squamata; family Phrynosomatidae; genus Phrynosoma; species Phrynosoma platyrhinos. Next base: position 44,856,145 of record CM034706.1, on the reverse strand, counting down.
AGGCTCCTGGGGTGGCTTGAAGGATAAATAACATGACAGTCCCTGCACCTAGGTTTAGACTATGCATTTAAGACATGAAAGGAATAAGGGATTAAGGTGAATTAAATTCAGTGTCTGTAATGAACCACCTGGATAGAAACCATTCAGGCTAACTTCTGGAAAAGTGCTGCTCACTATGGTGGTCAATCTACTGTCTGAAGCAACCGTCACCAAAAGAACTCCTTAAATAAATCTTCTAGGTGTAGAGCTGGGTAGAGCAGGTGGAAAAGGTAGATAATGAATAAAAGATGGATAATGAAAGCTGGTATGGGAAAAATCACCTCCCCTAATTTAATAAAACTGTTTCAGTTATTTTATAACATATGTGAGCTCACTTTAGGCCTACCAGTTAAACAGAACCACACAAGATCAGGGACTTTTTCACACAACCCAGTTTTGGTACTATGATTCCACTTCAGATGGCATGGCAACTCCTTATGGAATCTTGGGATTTGCAGTTCAGGAAGGAGTATTAGAATTCTCAGCCAAAAAATTCCTCTAGGTGGACAATACGTAGTCCTCCAGGGGTCAAAATTTGATCTGCTCTTAAATTCTACAAAATAATTTCTAAGGGATGTGGCAGGCATTTTCATCACATGGACACCTCTTTCTGGGGTCAGAACAAACATTTGCAAATACATATACAGAGAGAGTTGTGTTGCCTCTGGGGTCAAGGCCCAAAAACATGTCTCCGTGACCCCTATAGGCCATTTGATGGTAAAAATTGATTTCTTTCTGCAGAGGTAGGTGCAGTGTGGAATGTAGCACTCCAAGATCTCATGGAGGGCTAAAGCGGCCCCTAATCTTTCAAAATTGCCTACCTCTGCTCTAGTGCCTCGCCAGACTGCAAAACCCTGAATTCCATAGGATAGAAGCATGGCAGTTGAAGTGAAATCCTGGTGCTGTAGTTGTTTAAAGTTTAGCATGGCGCTATAAGTGTGAAAAGCCCCCAGTGAACAAATGTATTTTAAATACCATGAATGGCATTGTACTGGTGTTACATGTCAATCATCATCCCATTCCATATTCCATATCAGTTTCTATACGTACTGTTACTGTGCTGGCCAGAAAAAGTACTGCGTTCTTCTTACAGAAGCACTGTTTATACAAAGCTGTCCCCTGGTGCAGGGTTGGCAGAGTGTGAGACTGGTGGAATGCATGCAGGAAATGACTCTCTTCAATGCTGCATTTTAGAGAGACATTGGTTATTGATAAGCCAGTCTTTGTCACAAAAATGCCTAATGTTTTGTAAATCTATTTTGGGGTATACAAACCAAATTTAAACCACATGTCAGCTAATGCCTACAAATAATTTCTTTTTCATTTTTTATTATTTTAAAATTAAGAAACCTTTATAGTAAAGTTAATGGCAACCGTAAGTGTATTTATTGAGGAAAGCTTTTATGTCAGAGCTCAGTTCCCAGCTTCTAGCTTAAAGCAATTAAAATGCATAGTTTCATCTCCAGACAGGTGATTCTAAATAGCTGAGATAAGGATCTCCAATACATAGTTGGCATAACTAAATGAATTTTATGGAAAAATTAAATCCTGTTGCATAAGAGATTTCTGTAAAGACTTTTTTCAGAGCCACAATATGAGTAATTGTCTATCTAAAAGACACCTACTTATGGCAGGAGGTTAAACATCAAAGACATAAAGTGAAGACTGAGAATCACTGGACAGCTAGATTGCTTCCTTCCTATTCCTGTAATTATTTTTGCAACATCAGCAAGGGACAAGGAAAACAATTTCACATCTAACAAACTGCTCATTTTATTCTCTTAGCAGTAGAGTTCATAAGTAGAGAAGGCTGTTGTGGACATCAGGTCTCTTCTTATTGCAAAAAGATACAAAAATCCCTTGAGTTTGAAAAGCTCATGCAAAGTTGGGTAAAATGTATAGCTTTATCTGGGCATGATTGAATCTATATAAAAATGTGAGGAATGGTAGCAGATTGGGCTTGCCTTTTCTGTCTCCATTTCTAATGACATTGTGAAGGGGAGAATTTCCTCTATCTGCAGAACCTGTAAAGCAGATTCTGACCAGGGGCCAGAGCAGGAAGACATGAAAGTGCAGCCTGAATCCGTTCCAGCCAGAAGCAGGTCAAAACCCCACTGAACGCATGGCCTGCTCCCAAGGCAGTCTATGCATGCAGGTACTGACCTGTGCCGCCAGGAGCTGGATTATTCCGGCTTCTTTTTGCTCTGGTCCTAAGGACCAGAGTGTGGCTTCGGCGCAGCTTCCAGTCACTTTAGAGGAATATGTCATCTAAATGCCACATCTCCAAAGCAGCAGGGCTGCTTCATTTTGACCATGTGTTTCACTCCTAAAACACTGATATTCTGGCTTCACTATTTTATTCCTTTACTACACTACTGTTGTTTTTATAAATGGAAGTATGACAGCAGTTGTGGTCTGTGCCTTAGCATTTGCCAAGAGTTTGGAATAACAAACTGTAACCCTAAAAAAAATCAACAGGTACTATTAAGACATCTCTTTCAGACTTTTAAGTGTATCCGAGCTTAGTAAAATGCATGTTATATTAAGTCCTTGTCCTTAGTTGGGTGGTGTGTATAATTTAAAATGGTTGTTTCTGATGATCTGTGTGCCTAGTTAGAAGTCCTTTCAAAAAGCAAGTTGGACAAAATGCATTTTAGTATCATTTGTAAAATGAATGTTGGACTAAGACCCTGAGAGATGAGCATTTTAATCCCCACTCTGTCATGGAAACCCACTGGATGACCTTGGGCAAGTTACATTCTCTATGCCTCAGAGGACAGAAATGGCAACCCCCTCTCAACAAATAGAGAAACCCATGATAAGTCTGCCTTAGGGTGCCAAAAGACAGAAATGACTTGCAAGCACACAATAACAACAACAACACCCATTCAAAAAGCCACTTTAGGAAGCTCTTCTTTTGGACAGCACCTTCTGGCCTTTGCCTGTATCTGTTCAATATCAGTGAACTGACAGCTGGAAAATGGTAGTGGAACCTTTACATAACAACCAAGTCTCACTGTTTCGGGGGAAAGAGTCTTGTCTTCTGTGACAATTCTTTTCTTTATGAGAGAATAAAGAAGTTTAAAAAAAACCCAGGAAACATTAATTCAGCAACCTGATAGCCAGACTTGATTGTATTAATTTTAGTCTTTCAAAGGTCAATGTGTTTATACTTGCAAAAATTGTTGTTATGCATACTTAGCAAGCAGAATACCATAGCATAGATCACATTACTTTTGCAATCACTTATATTAGAATTCTTCATAGAGCATAAGAAAGAGTATTCCTGATAGCCAAATTAGTAAGATGCTTAGATCTTCTTAAGTTTAACCTCTTTTAGTGCATGCCATAAGCATGATATAAGCAGTCGACTAGAAGAATTGTGCTGTATATCATAGCACAAAATGATGGGGGGATAATCAGAATCTTGAAAATTAACAGAACAGATAAGTATATATAAGAAACTGTCTAAGATTTTGCTTGGTGACCTACCTCCACCCCCATATTGCAGGGTGCAAGGTTTTTTGTGGCCTGAGTCAAAGGGCAAGATGATTCCTCTCTCCATTCCATGTATAGAAGCTGACTGGATTGGTAGTTCATCATCACTTTCCACCACAGACAGTGTGATAAGGTCCTTCTTGCCAAAGATGGGAAGACATAGGAGAGGTGACATGGCATACACAGCTCTTTAAAAACAGAAAGGACTTTATCACATAAGACTTGAAAAGTGTAATTAGAGCAGGATAGTAGCATCTGTGACCATACCTTATCACATAATGATGTGTCTGTCCAGCAGCTGGTCTGTAGTCCATCCATTGCTGGCACGCTTCTTCTCATTGATGGGCAAAACCCATCAATGCCTTTTCCAATGCCTGTTGATGCAGTAGGAACAGTTCTTCCTGAAGCAGTTCTGATATGCTGGCAGTCACGTGATGTGTTTGGGTATGATTGTGCTGCTCTGCCCTCTCTGTTCCCAAGCAGGCAGTTTTTCTTTCTTTTTTTCAATTTCTTTTCTTTATTTTTTAAAACTTAATGGATTGCCACGATTGTGCAATTGTATGGAAAATAAAAATAAATACAGACTGAAAGGCAGGTTGGGAAGGGCATAGGGCAGGGAGGTGGGGCTATTGAAGCTGGCATATGGAAGACATAAGCTGGGACAGAAGCAGCATCATGGCACTTTGGAAGAGCTGTGATATAATGATTGCCCCCAACCCTGTATGTTTGTGTTTCCTAGACTGTGATTGGGGCACCTTCTGACCTTGGTATGATGAAGTCAGCAGGCTGGTGGGAGTTGTTAGTGCCTGCAACTTGTGACAACTGCCCTACTGTGCCTACTGACAAGGCCAGCCCTGCTGCGCTACCAGACAGCAACTCAAATGATATTTCTAGATCCTTAACAGGGACATTCTAGAAATGCACATTCTAGTTTGGGATTTTTCAGTGTTCAGTACTAAAGTAGAGATTACTCCTGATTTGAATAAAAGTATTTTTTAAAAATCCAACAGAATATTGTTCTGCTTGCCCTTTTTGCAGTGTATGCATTGGTGGGTTCCTTGTCCATTTAGTGTGCTTATTTTATTTATCAAGTCCATGTGAAAAGGGATATTTCTTGAGATCTTGGAAACCTTCATCCATGACAGCTGAATCTTCCTTCTCTCCTGCTACTGACATTAAGAAAATTGCAGCAATCTCAAGTCTCTTAATACAACTCATCTTTTCAGTGTGACTTCTTTCCCTTCTTCTCTCTCTTTCTGTCCTCTTCCTCCCTCACTCCCTATTCCCGGCTCCTTGCTAGACCCCAAAAGGAAGAGTCACATGAATCGCCAACCATCTGACCCTTCCTCCCCTGCACTCAACCTGTAAAAAGTAAAAGGCAGAGATTATACTAAAAAGTAGCATATTACATCCCTACACCATTTCAGATTGTTCCTGTAAAAAGTGATAGTTACTAAAGTAACATTTTACTTCCAAATTCTGCCTTCTTTCTTTTAGTTTGCTGTATTAACAGCTAAAAATCTAGTTGGCAAATAAAGAGATGCAGGAGATAATTGACTATGGCCCAAAACAGACAGGCTGAAGGGGATGGCTTCCGGATGCTCCGGGGGTGTGGTGTTTACATGATGCATGCCTCTGGAGTGCTTGGAAGCCACCCCAAGGCTATGCCGGGATCACCTAAGGCAGTCCAAAATCAGCCCCAAAAGGAGCGGTTTTTCCTTGCTTCTTGCAGAGTCCATTTGGAACCATGGTAGGAAGCACCCTCGGGGCTACAGCGTGTGTTTGCTGTGGCCCCGAAGAGATTGAGCTAGGAGCTGCTTCTGGCCGCTCCTTCCTGCCTGTCTGCTTCACCCTAAGTAACATCTCACACAGTCACTCCCCATAAGCACTATTTTTGGGGAGCTTGGGTGAGATTCTTGCTCCAAACTAGAGGTCAGAGTTGTCAAAAATCAAAGCTCAACTCCCCTTCCTCCCTTCTGCAACATACCAACTGGACATTTTCTTTATATGGCCATGTCTGAGACACACACTGTCTTATTTTGGAATTCTGGATCTCCAGATTGGTCCAAATACTTTTGGTCTGTGCCTTACTACTTCAAAATCTGATTTGACCAATGCATCTGTGTACGTGCACACTTGAGATGGGATGTACTTGGGCCGTTACATTTTGGTGCACTTAATTTTATGTTAACAATGTTAAGATGGTATCTCTCAATACCATCTTAACTGACAACGGAGTAACATCTCAGACAGGCCTGTGGCTCTAACATCGTCACCATGACCTTCCCCTGCATGATTTTTAACATCTTTGCCTGAAGAAGAAGCCAGTGTAGCTTCAAAAGCATGCAAAATGTATTTTGCGCTTCAGATCTGGATCAATAAAGGTATCACTGTTTTATAGTAAAGCTCTTTGGTGAGTTTTTGCTCAAGTTCCTGCAGGATGCACTGCCAACCTTTGGACATACATATATTTACCAGCTGTAATTATTAGGGGGATTTTAAATGAAGAACTTGCTGGGTTTTTTTTCCACTTAGGAGGATTGTACTGATATGCAAATTCTGGAATGTTGCTATTTCTTCTGGATTGGATTCATGTGCCTTGTAGAGACAGCATTCTTGTTATAGCAGGTCAGTTACAGGTCACTAGGAGCTTCCTCCTAGTGTTTGATAGACTCATATGTCCAATCAAATTATAAGGGTGTCATTTGTGATGATTGTGGAATAATGTATAGGAGTACAGAAAATTGGGATATTGTTTTAGAGCCCAATGAAATATTCTGAAGTGAGATTTTCTTTGGGGGTTTTATGGGCATAACAAGAAAGCATCTACAAACACATTTAATGCAAACTAATAATATATTTAGAGAGTGCCTCCAGTCAAACAAAGTAACTTCCTTACTGAGTGTAGCTTTTATGGAATAGGATATTGAAGCATCTGTTTTCTGTAAGTGACTTATGGTGACTTCCTTTATTGGTTTAGCCATATAGGGATGCCTCCCAAATTTAAAAATTACCATTTAAAGATAAAGACAGGTATTACTCTGCTCCCTGTTTTATACTATTTGTCTACAATTCCCTGTTTTATACTGTTTGTCTAAACTGTTTCACAAATGTGTTCCCATCTGAGTGACCTCTATTTTTAAAAATATTTTCTTATACATATAAATTAAGCCAGATAGGGATTTGTGCAGTGGACTCTTATAAAATGAACTGATCTAAACATATTTATCAGGATCCCACCTGGGCGTACAAGAGAAATAAGAGTGCTGCATCTTGTCTTAGGATAGGTTTCCAATATGGTGTCTAGATTTAAAGACAATTCTGTCAGAAACTGTAGCAACACTCTTGCTTTGATGCAGTAGCACTTCACCTTTTAAAGCTTTAGAAAACCAGTCCCAACATTCATAGAGAGGATTGTATCCTAGAGTAAAATGGGAGCTGCTTCTACTAACCATTGCTAATCTTAAATATCTATCTCTTAATTGTAAAAAATAATAATAATGTGATGCTTTAAAATATCTGTATACCTATCAATTTCATACTGAATTCATCCCAGACTCAGAAACCTCTGTGTGCTATTGCATCCAGGGTCAGATTATCAATGATTCAATTGATGAAATTGTTCCAGACCCCAACTGGCTGAAGGGGAGAGATGCATGTTTTCTGAGGAATTCCTGAATCTCTTGGTGTTTCTGTTGTCATCATTTTTTGTGTTCATTGATTAACTCAGACTAGAGTCTCATCAGAAATACGGGACTGAAAACAGATTCACATAGGAAGATTTTTGTATGTTGTACAATACTTGGCTGGCTCTTGACTGTACTTGGCATTTTATTTTTTCCCATTTAGTATTCATTTATTTAATTTCTGTGTTACCAACCCAAGATGAAATAGCTCACATATCTGAAGAAAAGAAATCCTAATTTTGGAAGTGTTTCAGGGTCCAATCCACTTTATTCTGGCCTTGAGTGAATGCCTCTATGTCTGAGATATATATGCCTTTGACATGATAAAATCCATATATGAACTTGGACGTTGCCTTCAAAAGTGAAAAGGGGGGGGGAGAATGGAGGCCATTTCTTAAATGCCTCTAAGCTGCTTGACATTTAGCATTAACCTTGTGGAACTCAAGGTCTCTGCATTCTTGCAAAACTTCTGGCCTCAGGCCTTCAAGTCAAAGGAGCTTATCAGCACCTTTCTGAGTTGTTCTACACTATCTTCCTTGAGTCAACAGATTTGGGGTAGGGAGGCCAGTGCTGATACAGATGTTCAGGGACTAATATCCTTTCCTACCCTCTCATCATTCTCTTTTAGGGTGAAAGAATTGCCATAATATCTACCTTCCCCTCAGTATGAATGCAATAAAAAGATGCTTATGATACGGTTGGCCCTACATATCCACAGATTCTTCAACCACAGATTCAATCAACATGGTTCGAAAATATTCACGCATACATACAAAATCCCAAAATCAAACCTTGATTTTGCTGTTTTACATAAGGGAAGTGATTTTACTATGCCTTTGTATATAAAGGGTCTTGAGAATCTGTGAATTTCGGTATTTACAGATGGTACTGGAACCAAACCCAATAGATCCTAAGATGGCAAGTCTGTACAGAAAAATGCTTTAAAAATCAGAAATGCTTGAGGGCAATAATAATCACATGGCAAAATATGAAAGCACCTCTGAGTGATGGGGGGGGGCATTCACCTATGTGTTTGGTTACTAGTTCCCTTTCCCTTTTTTGTTATTGAAATATATGTACATGTTTATCCATATATCTAGGGCCTTGTTTATAACTCATGGTTCATATATTATTTTTAACGATAAATGCTGAAACTTTGTGCTACAGATTCCTATTAGGAAATTCAGGACTGTATGAATAAAGACTCACCATACATACATACTGAGCTGCTTGACAAATTTATTTTCACAAATCTTCATTTGATGGTGCATTTACTTCTTTTTAAAAAAGTAC
>CM034706.1:44821136-44834792 GCA_020142125.1 Phrynosoma platyrhinos | reverse complement strand
CTAGGACCTATTGCACAACTGATTTCTTTAGGATCTGTTTGTTTGTGGGAAAGGGGTAGAGGCCAGTGAAATACTTCAAAATACATCTCCTCTCATTCCTTCCATCTAGGGAATGTGATTATATACATGGCCATACAAAAAAGCATTTGTATATTTTTCCACGTAGCATATTTTTCAGTTGCAGTCAATATGTTTTCATATACCTTTGGGAAGAAAGGCAACTTGTAGTCTCTTCTTGATTCTTGGACACTGCACAATGTCTTACGTTCACTTACCATGTGTGAAGAACAAGGCCTCTTTAATTTTTCCTGCTTTTGACTATTTCTCAAAGACAAATTGCAGTGTCTCTGAGGACACTTGCAGACTAAGGTGAAGTAGCCAAAACAAACACTGCACTACGTTCTTGTATCCCCTGTGAAGCGCTGTATTTTATAGGTGTGGTTCTTTGCTCCATTTCTTTCAGGCACTAGAGGCCAGGCTGTGAGAGGATGATGGGTTTTTATAAGGTCATTTGGGGGAGAGAGGATTGCCAATGAAAAAGGAAATGTGGCAGTACCTTCCAATTTTGTGTGCCTTCCAGTTTTCTTGATCTGGCAGAGACAGTCCTGATCCTATGTCATCCCACTTTTTCAGCTGCTTTTAGAATGTCTCAGTTTCTTTCTCCTCCTCCTCCTTTCTCCCTTCGTCCTCAGTTCACCTTAGTTGCTGAAAACTTGAGTTCAACTTGCCTGGGTAATGTACACTCCATTAGCTCAGTTGGAGGGACAGGAAAGAAGAAGAGAGGAAGGGGCAGAAAATACAAACTGCTATAGCGTCTCTTAGCTTGTATGTTCTTCCTCATTAATAACTTCAGCCATCTTTACTATACTCTAGTTTTGCTTGGCCACATACATACTGGTTGTTGGACAACAGAAGATTAATTGGAACTGTCCTTGCAAAATTGGGGTAGTGTGCATTTATAATATATATCCTTCCCTGAGTTTCTTTTTTTGCATGTTGTGGTCCTGTGAGAAGTATCTACTCATGTACAATACAGATTTATATAGATATTGAATGAATACACAGAAGGTGGAGCACATCCTGCCAACAAGATTCTATCTCCACCCCTGTTTTTGCTTATTTGTTTTTTAAATTATTTTTTTAATTCGTCCATTCACTCACCCAGCCAGCGATGTCATATATTTAGCATGAATAGATCATAAACAGTATATAAATGCTGAACCTAGACTTCCATATGTAATGCTCATCAGACAAATGAGAAAAATCCAGAAATGGCTGTAGTTGCCTTTCTCAGCAGCCTCTATCTTTGCAGGGACTGGGAGATCATTACTTTCATTTAAGACACAAAAAGCAGCTGCTGTATGTGCAGAAGAGACATTTGGGATAGAGACCAGTTGGAGCTATTGAAGACTACCGTATTATTGCAAATAGTGGTAGCTCCTGAGGGTCTTTCTAGATCACAGATTGGCAACTTGCATGGATACATCCCTTAGCTTAACTTCATTTACCCCTTGACCCCTTCTCATTGGATAGGGACCAGGGGGAATGAAGGCTGTCAGGAACAAAAACATTGTGGGAAAGAGCCACAATGAGTAAATGAAAATGTGTGCCAAGGGAGAGAGTGCAAGCCATAAGATCAGATTGCTTTATTAATTTAATTTATATTTCACCTTTCTCCCACAATAGGATTCAAGATAGCATACAACTATTTAAAGCATAATACAGCTGGAAAAAAAGTTTAGTTTTAAAACACCTATACAGTTGCCGCTCCATTTTTGCAGACTTGGAGTCCATGTCCCTCGCTTGTTCGTGGGTGGCAAACGGAAGGGGATAAAATAGGGCACACGCCCATGGTGGGTGCACGCGCACTATTCAAGCCAATGGGGCTTGAATATTGATGAATTTCCATTGGGGGGGGAGGGTCCTCCGGAACAGATCCCATTTGAAAATGGAAAGGCAACTGTAAAACATAATAAAATGGGACACAACATTTCCCATTAAAAGATGCCATCTGCTGCAACATATTAAAAATGAAACACCACCCTAAATAAAAAGACAGTGTGGAAGGGAGCAACCAGACTTCCCAAGAAAGGGAGTTCCATAACTTGGGAGCAGCTACCAAGAAGGCTCTCTCCTGTGTCTTCACCAGCTGTAGCTATGGTGGTTGTCAGTCCAGAAAGCCCTCTTCTAGCCCTCTAGATGTAGAAATCATAATCCCATGTGTACCAGCAGGCAATCTTCTCAGTATCACTCATACACTTTTATTATTATTTTTCTCAAGACAGCCCACTATTGAATTTAGCACAATGCCCTAGAATAATGTTGCATTTGAAAAATAGGAAATTAAGATGGAAGCTGTATCTAGCTGCTTTGGACATTACTGCTGCTACTACTGCCAGATAAGTCACCTTTGTCTCTGACTTATGGCGACCCTAATGAGAACCTATCACAAGCTTTTCTTGGTAATACTTGTTCAGAGGAAGTTTGCCATGGCCTTGCTCTGAGGCTGAGAGAGTATGACTTGCCCAAAGTCACCCAGTTCATTTCCATGGAGGAATGGGGATTTGAACCCTTGTCTCCAGAATCCTAGTCTAACACCCAAACCATTATCCCATGCTGACTCCTCAAATAAGCCTACCAAGATCCATTTATAGAATTAAGGATCCACCAAAGGCTTTTCTGCCCAGTGTCGCCTCAAGCCTACACTGAGATTGTTCAACCATCCTGCATCTGGTGTTTACATAGTGCATTTAGTATGGCTGATTTTCTGTGACATTATATGGGAGGAGAGAATTCTAGACAGTGTAAAACTGATTCAAAAAATACTGAACATTTACACTTATTTACTCCCACGTCCTCTTCCTTTTGGCCTTCGAGAGTGAAGTCTAAGTTTTGGTCATTAAAGAGAAGCCCAGAGAAAATGTTTGCCTAACTTTTGCAATAAGTGGAGGCAGTAGTGCTTAAATCAAATGGAAAATACTTATTTAGCCAGTCATTCTGTTCTGCATCATCATCTATCATATATCAGCTGTAGCAAATGGATTGAAAAACCAACACATTCTTAAGAAGAAGAAAACAGTCCAACTCAGACTAATTGCTGGCTTCCAGTCTACTTATCGGAATGTTGTATAGTCAGGGCAATGGCATTTAACTGAGAATGCTGAATCTTCAGACATCCTGCCTTTAGGTTGCTGTAATGTCAATCAGAGATCTGGAATGTTTGTGCCTAGACAATGGAATCAGCATTTCTTTGCTTGCAGACGCTTGGGGTTTTGTTTTGAAATGCCTTCAGGACACACTCTTCTGGTGCTATTATCACTGAGAGTGAGATGTATGATTTTGTAGGCAGTGTTGAGAAGCTTCAAGCAATGGATGCATGTAAAAATAAGAAAAGCCCTGTTTTTAAGTACACATACTCTCTTGTACATATATGGTGTATATCAAATTTCTCCCTAAGGAGTCCCATCTCTTTTTTGTGTTTTGAAATGAGTGATGGGACCGTTCCAACCCACTCATCCCCTTCCTTTTCTGCTATGCTATGCTTCCATTTAATTAGTTCTGCTGATTTATCTCCTACTAGTTAATGTTGCATGTCTAAATATGAAGTCTCAAGTGTGGGATTACTGACAGCCTGATGAGTTGGTGTCCCATTCTGATTATTGCTGGTGTCACCCATTTTCTAGGCAGCCTTTTTCCCATGGAATAAGCCTCTTCAAACTGTTTGCCATCAAGCTTCCTTGCTGTTGTTTTAAGTTACAACCAATTAAGCTCCAAATTAAGTTAGTGTTATCACATCTTTCTTATCCTCATGGTGGAGTTTCTGTCAACAGGCCAAAGAATGAGAAAGGAAAGGCTAAACTTTTTAGTCACCAGGCCAATCAATCATTTGCCCTTGTGGGTTTTAGGTCTGTTCTGGTGATAGGAGACCCCTCCTGAGGTTGAATTAGGGCTTATAATAGCAGGGCTGTTTGACTGACAGTAGCTGCAAAAGTGGTTCCGGTAGGTTCAGTGAGCCAAATCTGGAAATGGAGAAGAGGGTTCCCTATGCATTATAGATGATGTGCTCAGCCCCATTGCTGATTGATGAGGGATATCAATGTCTGGCCTTTCATAGAGCTGGGTGAGATTCTCTGGACTGTCACTTAATATGAGCTGTTTGTTAACTTACAAAATAGAAGCAGAGTAGAATCAAATACAGTTATAGTGCAGATTACAACCAACACAGCCATGCCTTTTTCTTGGCCTTACAAGTGCTGGTGAGTTTATCTAAAATAGCCCTACTTTTCTGCATGCCATGGGATTCAAACATGAGCACCTGTTATTTTTAAAGGCTTCTAGAAATGTAATAAACGTTTTTAAAAAGTGCAAGCAAATTAATTTTTCTAAGAAATTCTTAGTGTTGCCAACAATATGCAATCCTTTTAATTGAGTATTGTGCCTTCAAGTTGTTTCTGATTTATGGTGACCCTAAGGCAAACCTATCATGAGGTTTTCTTTGCAACTTTATATTAGCAGAGGGAAACTTAATTGACTTCTCCTTTCATTGCCACTAGGAAGGGTTGTTCAGTGTGCTACTTAGAGGCTTACTCTTTCAACAGAGAATTAAGTAGTTAAATGTGTGCATAACTTTGAAAGTTGTTTGAGTTGCAATTGTATGCCCAATTGTGGTAGTAAAATGAGTGAAATCAGTGGAACTTACTGTTGAGTAGACAGGCTTGAGACTATGCTGTTCAAATGCTTTTAGTGAGTGTATTAGTAGCTTTCCCAAATGCAAGATGTATGTACGTATTATGTTTAACTTAAAATCAACTGTAAACAAAATTGCAGTGCCTGTTGAAATCAGTTAAATCAAAAATCTGAAATAGTTCAGCTAGTGCTGAACTAAAAATGTGGGAGAATTGTAGTAAAAGAATATTAATTTCATTTTGAAAAAGCAGGTCCAAGAGCAACTTTCTCTGTTGTCCCTAGATGTATCTAATCATTTAATTGAGTTGGATTTACTGCTGTGTAAATGGGTTAGGCTTGGAGTTGTAACTATACAGTAGTTGACCTCAGTTGGACTATTCCCTTTTTTTTATGTGGCTTTGGAAGAAGAGCTGAGCTTTTTAAACTTTTCTTTCCCCACCTAGGTAATTTTGCAGAACTTGAAAATTAAGAAACAGAAGCATTTCCACAGGAGGTTCACTGCAGTATTGAACAGCTAACAATGAATCATTATTACATTGCTCTTGTATGGACTGTGCTTGGCACTGAACTGCTTAAGAGCCTCAGTACTACTGTCAAATCTCCAAGGTTCAGAGGACGTGTGCAGGAGCGGAAAAATATTAGACCAAACATTATCCTGGTACTCACAGATGACCAAGACGTGGAGCTGGGTAAGTTTGTTATGACATTGTAATTTCAATCCATCAGTTTTCTTTTTTTCTCACTCTCAGTCAATTTCTATCCCATAAATGATCCTCCAGCATATTTGACTTTCTTGGACATTATCATACTTGACAGATTTGGGAAGCTTGTTCCAAGAAAGAGAAGAAAAATAATCAATTTTTCTCACTGCATTCGATATGTCTCAATTGAGTCTGAGATCCATTGTAGGATCAGTATATGTTAACGGTTGGCTACCTCTGATTAAATTAAGCATTTTCTAAAACCATGTGCAGAAAGTTATGTTTGGAAAAGCAGGAAGCTGCCTGTCAGCAGCAGTTAATTCTGCTAATAATGCTTCATTTTTATATATAGAATTTTCACATTTGAAACACAGGAGGTATATTCTCTTCTGTGCATTCACATTTCTATTTACTTTAGTAGCCTTAATTTTCTCTAAATTATATACAATAATAAAAAGCTCATATAACTACTACTACCATAAAGGCTACATTGAAGCTAGGATTTTTCTTTAAAATGTGTTTAATAGTAGATCTGATTCATCAAGGCAGAATCCAGTGTCCAAGTGGTGTTTTATGTGAAAGTTCTACGCTGTGATTGCTGAGCAGCATGGGTTTTGTGCCTGCAGCAGAGCCTTGTTCAGATTATTGTAGAATCAAGGAAAGGTTTTGGTGGGAATCCCTACTTGACTCCCACTGCTCAAACTGAAGGGAATGTTCTCCATTGGCCTTTTTGAATGCTGAGGAAATGGAGATTTGGTTGTGTTTTTAGTTATATAGTGGGTTCTGTTTCCTCTCTTCTTTTGACTCATTTCCTGTTGCTAAGGGAACAGGAAGTACCCCATGCATCTGAGGAAGTAGATGCAAGTTAGTGAAAGCTCATACTTGTGTCTCCTTCCTCAGATATATGGGGTACTTTCCTGTGGTTGTTTTTGTTGTTCGCTTTGGTGCCACTGTGGTCTTCATGCCTTCAGACATCTCCATTGCTGCTTCAAGGCTCACAGCCTTCAAGTACATTTCTGAAAGTTCTGCAGTCCAGAGAGAAAACTGCCTTCAGGGTTTGTCCTCTTGCTAAGCCATACCACTCTCTTAAAGGACAGAGAGGTGTGTGCCACATAGCCTGCCCCACAATCCCTCAGCTAGCTTGATGTTTTCAGAGGATGTAGAGGACACTGACCCATCATTGGGATTGAAGTAGGACCCTACTATCAGGCCAGTTTATCTCAAGTGGACAACAGCAATGTCTTGAATCTCTGGTTTAGATGGGGATGTGCATCACCATTTTCAATCCGGTGGCAGTGCATGTTGTTTTCAGCCACATGTACACACAAACATTTGAACGACAGGGTATTATTAAATATCAACAGATATGTGCAGTGTTATTAATGATGCTTTGCTGTGACTTATAGCACAAGCAGATAGGTAATTTGAAAAGAGAGGGTATGGGCCTTTGCTGGTCCTATATATCAATTTGCTGATGCAGAATGTTGCAATGATACACTGTTGTGGCTAAGCTGATAATATCAGGAGCTGAATAAAGAAAAGAGAAAAGAGCACCTATTATCTAATGTCAAATTTATAAATCATCATTTTGTATATTATAAAATGTAAATGTGAGTCCATTGATTTTCAGTAGGGCAGTCAATGAACTGAGTTTGAAAACTTATTCTAAGGTTTTAAAAGTAACTCATAAAGGTATTAGAGTATGGTGAGGGGTGAAGTAGTCCCACAGCTTCCATACTTAAAAAAAGCACCCACTATTATTGCACATTACTCCAGTGATACTCAGTTGTGTCTTTTAGTTCTTAAAATCTTTATACATGTTGCACATGGATCTAGACTAGATGATGCATATCCCGCTTTGTGTGTTGAAAATGCTGATTCTGGCAATGTGGTTGTAAAAACATATGGTGAATATCATAAATCATAGATCCTTGTGAAACTCTGTACAACTTAAAATTTTATTTATATTTGTTTGTTGGACCAATTCATACCCATATGTTGGTATTTACATGATATTGTTTATTTTAATCTTTTATAGGTGTGTGTGTTAGTCTGTTGCCTCAGTGAAGAAGCATCATCATTTCATGCTCTTCAGTGGCTTATATGCTTACCAAGGCACATGCACATGCACACACATACACACACATACACACCCTCTTGACTACGTTTTTGTGACATGTTCCTCTATCCATTTTGTCATGTGGTGATCTGATGCTTTGTCAATTGCTATAATTAATTATTGAAAGTCAAGAAAGAGGTATCTTCTCTTTAATGAACTATATCTTATATAAGATTGAAAATTATCTTGTTGGTTGCTAAAAGTCAGATAGCAAACAAAGTGAAACTACAAAATACCATTTTGTTCCTTCACTGACCTCAGAATCTATTGCCTGTGCAGGGCAATATAAGATGGTATGCATAAAACCACAGATGAAGAAGGCAAATATGACACACATCAGTGAAACATCTAGGGGAAGGACTGATATTGCATATTTTAATGCCATGTAGAAGCCACTTGAAATGGCCTCTGCATGACAGTTGTATCATGTTGAGTGTTGAAAGTATGGATATCTTGTGCTACATGGAGTATTTAATGTCACTGCTAACAGTCATATGGGACATTGGATACAGTGGAAGACACAATGCAGCTTACCATAGTTGGGGAGATTGACTAGGTGACCCATGGGCTCCTTGTCTGTAGTGACCTATGAGGAGCCACAAATTCATGTGTATCATCAGTTCTAAGTGGATTTCTTGATATGCAGTTGTTACTGATACCGCTATTTCTTTTGTATAGGTTCTTTGCAAGTGATGAATAAAACCAGGAAGATAATGGAGAATGGAGGTGCCACTTTTATCAATGCATTTGTAACTACTCCAATGTGCTGCCCATCTCGCTCCTCAATGTTGACTGGCAAATATGTTCACAACCACAATATCTATACTAACAATGAGAATTGTTCTTCACCCTCCTGGCAAGCAACCCATGAACCACGTACTTTTGCAGTATATCTGAACAACACAGGGTACAGGACTGGTAAGAGACCTTTTCTCCTTTTAATACCAACAGCAGCTTCCAGGCTATTTCTTCATGTTCAAAGACAGAGCTGTATTATCCAGACAAAGTTTTTTGCATCTCCCAAGTTAGCTTGCTGTCTTCAAGATTTGTGGAGGATGCTGACCCATCTTGAAATAAGGCTGAAATGTCAGCCTAATTGGCTTTTGTAAGTGGAAGTGTGTGTGCTTAGCATCATGTCTTACATATCTAACAGCAAAATGTCTTGACCTAGTGCTTACTTAAAAATAAGATTGGTATTTTTAGCATGGGAGAGTAGAGGGCTCAAATCTATTGCCCACTATTGCAGCCTGGATTGGATGAGCCTGTACCTGAAATCTACATTGATGAAAAGGATTTAAAATAATATATCCTTCATTAGCCATACAAGTTGCCAGCATGAAATCCTCCTGATCTGAAACTACTCTGTGAGGATCAGTCAGGTAAAAGCATACAATAGGCTGGGTTCCAATCATGGTCAAAATCCCTCATTTAACTTCTGAATGAAAAAATTACAGTGATTTCTTTAAAGAAAGTTCTTTAAAGTTTTCATTTCACACAAGGGGGGCGGGGAGTAAGGAAGACTGCTGCTACACGATGAGATTTCTGTCAGCTTTCTACACTGTCCAGTTTTCACAGCCATGCATAGAAATTGGCCTATATGCATCTTTAGGTATGATCTGATAAGATGTCTTTGAAATAGTGCAATTAAAAAGAAGCATTTATGCAGCAAAAAGATGTGGGAAAGGTCAAACAAACCAGATTATTATTTTTCTTTGAACTACAAAATCTGAATCGCTATTTAAGCTGCTTTTGTTTTCTGTCTCAACCACATTGCAGCCACTATTTATTTGCTTTACCATGACTAAAATAAATGTCCTTATTTGCAAGTTTAAGAACAACCCTGGTCTACTCACCAGTTTATCAGAGAAGTGGAATTTCTCTTAGTGTTTGAAGTGTAGTTGAGGGAAGGGGGTATCTTAGATCACAGTTTTGAAGCTGCCCAGCATACTATTGTTATGCTATAAGACCAGTTCTGAATCAGCACTCTTACATATGTGTGGGATTAATTTGACAAAATCAAATAGGTAGGCACACTATCTATAAATCCCTTGTTTTCCTTTATGTTGTATTTGTTGCTTTTGTTCCATGTAAAACTGTAGTCTAGATGAAGGTTTGGCAACTGGCAGTTTGGGGACACCATTGGCCCCATTCAGGACATGCCTGGACAGGCTTTAAAAGAGCCAAATACCCCAAAATGTGGCAAAATAATCAGTATGACCCTTACAAAGCGTAGGTAATGCTGTTGGTCATTTGGGAGCAAACCATCATTTGCATTAGGGGTGTAGGAACTATTGGGCATGCAAAAATAACCTTGTGGTTTGTGGCTGCTAGGCCACACTTTGCCACCTCCTGAACTGAACATACACATGAATTATGGAAGATTCAGGATGTTTTTTTTTAAAGTGCTACTTCACGCTACATACTGTGAAGTTCTCTGCCATGAGATATAATTATGGCTGCCCACTTAGACAGCTTTAACAGAGGTTTAGAAAAATCAGTGGATGTAGAAGACCTCAGTTGCGAATTCAGTTTCATTTATGTCCTATTTGGGGGCTTTCTGTTGGCAACTGGTTGGACACCATTTGAACAGAATGCTGGATAAGTGTGAAGGGCTTTGTTAACCACATTTGACTGAACTTTAGAGCTCAAATGACTGAAGCTTCTAATAAAGCAAGGTTTCCAATTATGTGAATTCTTTAAGCATGTTCAGTCTAATACAGTTAATTCCATACCCTCCAACTGCCCTGATTTGGTTGGTACAATCCTGATAAATCTTCTGTCATCCCACCTTTTGAGCTGCTTTTTAAAAGTCCCAGTTTCTCTCTCATCTGCCTCCCAGTTTCCCCCTTTGTCCTTCAGTTGCTGCAAAATGAGATCAAAGTGCAAAAGTAGTTTGTACTCATCAGCAGTGAGGAGAGGAGAGGAGGGAGCAAAGTTTTTCCCTTCCCAGGAAGCTAAGCAAAATCTACCTCTCTTTGCTTGTGTGTTCTTCATCATTAATAACTTTTGTCATCTTGACCACATGCTGATGTTCTTGGCCACACACATCTCAGTTTTTGTCACTGAAATGTTGGACAGTAAGTAATTCTCAGATCTTAGTGTAAAACACACAAAGATCACAATGGGAGCCAGGTGTGCAGAGGCGGAGGGGAACAGGATGTATACATGCATCTGTATCTGCTAAACAGTTTATCCGTACTTGTGTACAAAACACATGCTTACATTGTGCTATTGGGAAATAGATGGTGTACATGGAAACTTGAACTTACAGTAGCTAAAATAATTTTTGAATACAGCTTAAAACTATAGTAAGATTTCTTTTTGAAAAAATCTTGCTGGGTTTTATTCAGTCCTTTACTTTGAGGCTCCTTAAGTTTGAAGTAAAGTACATTTCATGTTTTGGAGGTGTACAGTATGTTTCTTCCCTGACCAATTTCTTATTTATCACCAAATGCTTCTTAGGTGTGTAGGCATCCAGTGTAATAATTGTTAATGTCCCTGTGGACTACTGTTTACACAACCTTAATTAGGCATATTCAAAGAAACTGGCATTACCCTGAGCTGGCAAACTATACTACATGTGTTTAAACAATGATACTGTGTCCTGGGAACAGTTAGCAAAACTGTCAGTATGCAGATAAAATCTGTCTCATTAAAAGGGTGGAAAAAGCATTTGTTATCTCTGTTATCCCTGTGGGCACTATTAGATAAAATAATGAAAAGATGTTCCCTGAAATGATATTGCTTTTTAATGAGTCTTTTTCTCTGTTCATCTGTACTTGGTATTTTATTAATTATACAAACAGAAACGATTTCCTAGTTTTTCTTGTTTCTGTTTCTAAATATATTTGTTGCCTGGGGCCATCATGAATATCAGTCCAACATGAGCAAGGCAGAGAATTTAGATTTGCAGCCAGCTGGAGCATGTCATTTTGTTTTTGTTTGTTTTAATTGTTTCATGAGCTGTATCATGAACTTGACAAGAATTCAAATACCAGAATAGTGGGGAAAAATTAAGGCCGATAGCATTAGATCTGTGGTCCATGATAAATCCATTATTCTGTTGCACGTAAAACACCAGAGTGCTTTCCTATATATTATTAACTACATAGTCTGTAATAAAGCCCCCCATGTAACTGAACAGTTTGAGCAAGATTAGGGCTGGCCTTGCCATTAAGCAAACTGAGGCAGTGGATTCAAAAGATCATGGGTTGGTGAAGTATTCAACCACAGAGCTGTGTGCACTCTGTGTCCCTAAGGTAGCCTTGTTGCCACAGGTGCAGCAGAGGTGGCTCTTCTCTTGCCAGAGTGGAATGAAAGTTTGAATGCCAATTGTGTCAACTTCAGTAGATGGGATGTGGGTCAGGTCCTGTCCTTCTCTTCAGGCAGAAAAATATCTTGGACTGGCCCTAGGCATGACACCACTGACAGATAACCAGACTTTGGGCTTTGGAGCAATTTTCTTCTTCAGTATCTCTAGTCGCACACTCTCAGCCTCAGTAGAAGGCACTGGCAAACTGCCTTTAAACAAATCTTACCAAGAAAACCTTGTGATATGTCTACCTTAAAATTGCGATAAGTTAGAAACAACTTGAAGGCACACACCACCAACAACAGTGACAATAATAGATTCTTTTCTGATGGACTATGACAAAGCTCCTTTAGTGTTTTTAATTTAAAACTTGACTTCTTTCAGTAGCTATCTTTTGTATACAGTTGGCCCTCCATATCCACAGATTATGAATCCACGGATTCAACCATCCATGGCTTGAAAATATTCCATACACATTTTTATCTAAAAAGCAAAACTTGATTTTGCCATTTTATATAAGGGACACCTTTTTACTAGTCCATTGTATGTAATCGGAATTGAGCATCCACAGATGTTTGTATTCACAGGGAGTCCTGGAGGCCATTTCTTAAGTGCCTCTAAGCTGCTTGACATTTATCACTAACCTTGTGGAACTCGAAAGGTCTCTGCATTTTTGCAAAATGTCTCACCTCAGGCCCCCAAGTCAAAGGAGCTTACCAGCACCCTTCTGAGTTCTTCCACACTGTCTTCCTTGAGTCAATAGATTTGGGGTAGAGAAGCCAGTGCTGATGCAGATGTTCTAGGACCAATATCCATTCCTACCTTCTCATCATTCTCTTTTAGGGTGAAAGAGTTGCCATGACATCCACCTTCTCGGTATGGATGCAAAAAATTGATGCTTTTGAATACAGTTGGCCTTACATATTTACAGATCCTGTATCCACAGATTCAACCAACCATGGTTTGAAAATTGTCACCAAAAAAAAAAAGAAAAGAAAAGAAAAAATCCCAGAATCAAACCTTGATTTTGCTATTTTACTACACCATTGTATTTAATGGGACTTGAACATCCATGGATTTTTGTATCTATGGGGAGTTGTGGAACCAAACCCCAGCAATACCATGGGTACACTGTACTTATGGTGCATCTGGTGGACACTCTGCATAAGGAAACATTAAAGAACAGTGATACTTCAGAATGGAGACAGCTAAGCAATATCAGTATAACACATTTTGATGGACAGAAGTATCCATAAGGAACTTAGATGACACAGAGCCGTTTCTTCCTGATGCATACATGACCAGCATAGCATATTATTAAACATTTAAGATTATCAGCCTATTGGGAAGTTTGATGTATATATCCCATCATATAGACATTATTGGATCTAGGCTCTCTTTATAACACTTTAACCAAGTGGGTCTCAGTCATGAGTACCTACAAATTCCATCATGCTCACCTGAGGGAAGTGGTGTTTGTAACTCAAAAATATCAGGAGTTCTGAGATTGCAACCACATCCAGTTGGTGGGAACACTGTCACTTAAGGGAAATGATTTCATCTCACATTTGTTTTTGCTTTTCTTAGAAGAATATGGTTCATTGCATTTATATTAGGTTAATTGTACATGAAAAAAATTAGATGGATTAACTTTATTTCTATCTCTGTGATAATTAAAGCTACATCCGCTTGGGAATGTGGGACTTATTCTACAGTTGCTGTGTCTGAATAAGTTGAAGGTCATTCCTGAAAACAATACTGTGACCAGTTCTTCTCATAGGTCAGCTTAACGTTGTGCATGCACTGGTAACCTCACGCCTCAACTTCTGTAATGCGCT